>JANZXR010000008.1:26639711-26652539 GCA_027575705.1 Erythroxylum echinodendron
GATGAGATTAATCATTGACATTTGATAGATCATCCATATGATAATCTCATAGTGGGTCATCCGATGTACTTACTACTCTTGGTAAGCATCCACATGTTAACTCTAAACATCTCATGCTTACAGTTTATGAGATCCACTGCTTGATTAAATCAAAGAGTATAACATGTGCTAGTTTATATGGATTAATAATTCCCTGTCTTATTAATCCTATGACTAGGGATTATTTAGATACTAACATAATTGCACATGGTAAGAATCTCATTAATATGATCTCATCATAATTTCCTTTATGCTATTTTTTGCATCATGGACTTCATTAATTCGATTTAAGATCGACATCAATTCATATATAAACAAACATCAAATTAATGAAAATTGCCTTTTGCTTTATTAATCAAAATAAAGTTTGTACAAAAGTGATAAAGGTGATTACCTTTAGAGCACTACTCTAACAATCTCCCACTTGCACTAAAGCCAATTGCCTTTGTATCTAATACCATAGGCAAGTACACTAGAATTAAATTTCATTTAAGGAAGTGGCTTAGTCAAAGGATTAGCGACGTTCTGATCTGTAGGCACTGTCTTTATCTTCACATCACCTCTTTCAATTATCTCCCTGATCAGGTGATATCTCCTGAGTATATGCTTGGACCTCTGATGAGACCTTGGTTCCTTGGCTCGAGCAATGGCCCCATTGTTGTTACAGTACAGTAGTACAAGTCTACAATGCTCAGAACTACTCCAAGTTCCATAACGAACTTCTTGATCTAAACAACTTCTTTTGGCGGTTCTGCAACTTTAATGTACTCTGACTCAGTCGTTGAATCTACAATTGTCTTTTGTTTGGAACTCTTCCAACTGACTGCTCCACTATTCAGTGTGAAAATATAACCTGATTGGGATTTAGATTCATCCTGGTCAGATTGAAAACTGGCATTCGTATGTTTGTTCACTACAAGATCTCCATTTCCATATATCAAGAACGCATCTGTAGTCCTTCTCAAGTACTTTAGGATATTCTTGATAGCCACCCAGTGACACTTACCAGAATCCGATTGATATCTGCTTATAACACTTAAAGCATACGATATATCAGGTCTTGTACATAACATAGAATATATGATTGATCCTATTGCCGAAGCATACTCATGCAAGTCCTCTCATCTTATATCTTGGGACATATAGATTTCGAGAGTTTTTATCCTATGAGTCATGGGGGGAAACCCTCTCTTAGACAGCTCCATGCTAAACCTCTTTAGCGCTTTATCTATGAATGTCGACTGTGAAAGACCTAGCAACTTCTTTGATCTATCTCTATAGATCTTTATTCCTAATATATAAGTTGCTTCTTTATGGTCTTTCATAGAAAAATTCTGTGACAACCAAATTTTGACTGATTGCAAACTTGAGATATCATTCCCTGTTAGTAATATGTGATCCACATATAACACAAGGAATATGATAGCACTCCCACTAACCTTCTTGTATACATAAGGTTCATCAGTATTTTGTGAGAAACTAAACTATTTGATTGTCTCATCAAATTGGATGTTCCAACTCTTAAATGCTTGCTTCAATCCATAAATGGATTTCTGAAGCTTTCATACCTTTTTGCCATCTTTGGATATGAAGCCCTCATGTTGTATCATATACACATCCTTAACTAGGTTTTCATTCAGGAAAGCCGTCTTCACATCCATTTTCCATATTTCATAATCATAATGAGCAGCAGTGGCTAGGAGTATTCTAATGGATTTAAGCATAGCTATAGGGCTAAATGTCTCGTCATAGTCAACTCCTTGTCTTTGATGATATCCTTTAGCAACTAGCCTCGCTTTATAGGTAATCACGTTACCATCCATTTCGATTTTCTTCTTAAGAATCCATTTGCACCCTATGAGTGGGTCAACCAAAGTCCATACTTGGTTTTCAAACATAGAATTCATTTTGGACTTCATGGCTTGAAGCCATTTTTCATATTCTAAACTCTTCAAGGCATATTAATAGGTTGCAGGCTCATCGTCCTCTATAAACAATACATCATTTTGTTCACTTACAAGAAATCTATATCTCTCTAGAACATTGCGTATCTTACTTGACCTACGAACATTTAGTGTGTTAGAAGGTTCAACTGTTGTCTCATCTCTGTAAATAACAATTTTAGGTTCAGGAAATTGATCTGCGTCTATTTGAGTATCATGAACTTCATCAAGTTCAACTTTGTTCCCACTATCTTTTCTTAGAAGAAACTCTTTCTTCAAAAAGACAGCATGCTTTAAGACAAACACCTTTTTCTCTAAAACATTATATAACTAATATCCAATTGTTTCCTTAGGATATCCTATAAATAGACATTTATCAGATTTTGCTTCACGTAAGTCAGACAACCCTAGAGTTTCATATAAGAAAGATAGGGCTTTTTGTTAGTCCATATCTCATATGGAGTAAGATCAACTACTTTTGAAGGGACTCTGTTTATCAAATAAACAACAATCTTGAGTGCATGATCCTAAAAGGATTTCGATAGATTCGCTAAGCCCATCATTGACCTTACCATATCCAACAAGGTTCGATTCCTCCTTTCAGCGACACCATTATGTTGTGGTGTGTAAGGTGGAGTCCATTGGGATACAATCTCATTATCCCTAAGATAAGTTAGAATCTCCTTCTTCAAGTATTCACACCTCGATTTGATTAAAGTATCTTGATACTTCTACTGAGCTATTTCTCTACTTCATCTCTAAATTGTTTGAACATTTCAAATGCTTCAGACTTGTATCTCACTAGATACACATACCCATATCGTGAATAATCATCGTTAAAGTTAATGAAGTACGTAAAATCACCTCTATCATTAATGAACATCGGACCACATACATCAGAATGTATTAGGTCTAATAACCCATTCACTCGCTTACCCCTTCCTTTAAGAGGTGGTTTAGTCATCTTTCCTAACAAGTAAGATTCACATATGTTATATGATTCATAATCAAATGAACCTAAGCTACCACTCTTGTGTAGTTTAGTCTTGTGTAGCTTAGTCATACACTTCTCACTTATATGGCCAAGTCGACAATGCCATAAGTAAGATGATTTTAAGTTATCTCGTTTTTGTATTTTATTATCATTGATATTTAAAATTGGATTATACATATCTAATATGTAAATACCATTGCACAATGTGTCAGTACCATACAACATTTCATTCAACTTAATTGAACAACCATTTTTTGAAAAAGTTAAATGAAATCTCGTTTTATTAAGACATGAAACAGATACAATGTTCTTTGTTATAATGGGTACATAATAGCAATTATGAAAAATTAGCTTTAGCCCACTAGGAAGATACAAAACTTATGTTCCTACGACTAATGCAGCAACTTTTGCTCCATTTCCCACACGTAAGTCCATCTCTCCCTTCTTAAGCGATCTACTACCCTGAGACCCTGCATATCAACACATATGTGTGAGCCACCCCTGGTATCTAATACCCAAATGTTATGATCAGAAATAGTATTAACCTCAATGACAAATAACATACCTGAAGTAGATGGTGGGGCATCTAATGCCCTCTTCTGCTTCAGTAACTCCAGATAAGCTTTGTTGTTCCTATTCCAATGTCCTTCCTTGTGGCAATGGAAGCATATCCCTTTTGATGTTGTCTCCTTTTCCTTCTTCTTGGTTACATCTCCCACTGGCTTCTTAGACTTTTTAATCTTCTTTTAGTTCTTCTTTTGAGAACCAGAAGGAGAGTCCAGCATCATAGCCTTACTGTCCTTTTTGATAGTTTGCTCAGCTGTTTTGAGCAGATTAATCAGCTCAAGTATCGATGTGGATATTTAGTTCATCTGATAGTTAAGCACAAATTGTGAATAATTATAAGTCAAACTAATAAAAATTAAGTCTATATTTAATTTATGATCCATTACGAAACCCAAACTGGATAAAGGCCAGCATTATACAGCTAGCTAGCTCACTATCATCCAGTAGCTTCTTGTAAGCTTTATGATCCTCATCAGATGCATCGACAGTAGGGGGATAAGGAAGTGGTTCATCTAGGACATATCCTAGTTTCTCAGATTTGAGAACAATTCTTAAATTCTGTAGCCAATCCAAGAAGTTAAGTCCCGTGAATTTGTTGGAGTCTAATAAAGAGCTTAGGTTCATACTGGATGAACACATCGTGACGATTCAATAACCTAGAAGAACCAGAGAAAGTTTTAGAATGTACACTAGTGCATATTGATAAGGACTTTAATCACATACATTATGGGTCCCACTATTCTTATTAAAATCTATGGCCCTCATTACGAATTCAAGAAAACTTATAGTTTTTCTTAATGGGTCGATATCCAATATCACTAAGAATGACCTTGGGTTTGCCCAACAGGCCACCTCAGGTCAATCTGTAGGTATCATTCATACCAATTGCATTTAGTTATGCAACTGTTGACTTGTACCATCAACTGTTGATTTAGCACACTCATTGGGTTATCAACTCTTGATTTGTATACATCCTACTCTTGATTTGTACACATCTTATATATATATAACCCAACTTTTCCTTTATTTATGTTGACCTTAGGTTTTCCTAACAAATTAACGCTTCCAGTTAGGACCAATCCATTAATCCGAAAATCTAATTTCCATACTTTGAACATATTCATGTAGAGCGGGCTTGGGTTTGCCTAACAACCTAACTCTAAAAGAATTTTGGTTCTTACCAAATCAATGGAAGGCGTAAGTCCTAATATTTCAATTGAGAGATTTGTTCTTTGGTTTCATCAATACTTGGATGTTGGTCTTAATATTTCGGTTGGGGAATTTGTTCTTTGATTTCATCAATACTTTGATGATATTATGTGTATATATATATATATATATTATAGACAACTTAATTAAATTAAGTTTATGTCCATAGCCACCCTTAAAATGCATCCAATGCATGTATCGCATAAAGGAGGTTTAATTAAGGTTGTGACTTGACTATGCATTAAAAATTTGTGTTTCAATTCAACTCTTAAACTGAATCGGGTACTAGAGTTAGTCTTGACTAATTTGAATTATGAATATGATTCGATTGGGAAACCTAAAATTTAAATTGACGTACAAATTAAACACTTTAATTTTAGTATATATGCCTTTTTCTTGTAACACTAGAAATGTTATGCGTTACTTGGATTAATTCTAAATTAATCCCTAGGTTTCCAAAATTCCTATACATTAATTAGTCATCTATAATATCCCTAAGTCATCTCAAATTTATTTAAACAATTTCAACATAAGCCAAAAATATCTTGGCGGCCAAAATCATTAAGATAAATAAGTTAACCTACTAGACACTAAAAGGACCGATTCGATGCTCGGAAAATTTTCAGAACCCTAATTTCAAACACATGCTCTAAGCATGCTACTACCATCAAAACAATACATTTCTTATCTCATAAAAACTTTATTAAGGTCTTATAATTGAAACACATACATCATTAATTAAGTCAACTCCATCAGCTTTCAAAAAATTGACCAATATTGACTTTGATTTGATTTATTAATTGAATCAAATTCAATTAATTCTGGAAAAATTCTAGAGTCTTATACACATTCTAAATGTGACTAATAAAAAATTCAGAAACTAATTCCTAGTAATTATTTATTAACTAAATGGAATTAGCTAGCACATCACATGTTTATGACACTTATCATATTGCTTCTAACACTAGTTAGCAATACTCTACATCATGCATGCGTAAGATAAGTACTTTAACAACAAGTTTCATGCATCTCATACATGTGGAAACATCTTATCTTGCATGTGCATGCATAAAATTCATTAAAAACAATTTTTATAAAAATTAATATGGAATTAACAAGCATGCATGTTCATCATATTTCCAAAATTTCCCAGAACCTCATACATGCATCAGGCTGAAACTAAATTTGTAATAAAATAACAAATTGTTAGATTCCCATATCGATTGGAGAGGGGAACAAAGTAGGCCTTATAAGGCTATGGAAACCTCTCCCTTAAAGATGCATTTACCCAAGGGGTAGGAAGAGCAAAACCGTGAGGGCTTGGCTGGGCCAAAGCCCAAAGTGGACAATATCTATGAGCAGGTGGTCTGGGCTGTTATAAATGGTATTAGAGCTAGTACCTAGGCTGATGTGTCAGCAAGGACGCTAGGACTCCAAGGGAGTGGATTCAGGCCTGTGTGTTAGCAAGGACGCTGGACCTCCAAGGGGGTGGATCCAAGCCTATAGGCCAGCAAGGACGTTGGGCATCCAAAGGGGTAGAATGTTAGATTTTCATATCAATTGGAGAGGGGAACAAAGTAGGCCTTATAAGGCTATAGAAACCTCTCCCTCGTAGACGTGTTTTTCCAAAGGGTGGCAAGAGCAAAACCGTGAAGGCTTAGCTGAGCCAAGGCCCAAAGCGGATAATATCTGTGAGCGGGTGGTCCGGGTTATTACACAAATGGCATTCAATTTCATCTTCCTTTGACAAAAATATAACATAACACCTTATAAACATTTATGTGAAAGAAAATTAGAAAAAAATTAGAATTATCATGAAAATTTTCAAAATCAGCATATGCATTTAGTTTTCCAAAAATTCCCAGAAACCACATATGAATAGACTGGATATTAATTCGAAATAAAATAGCAAATGACATTCAATTCCAATTTCCTTTGACAGAAACATGATATAACACCATTTAAACATTTATGTGAAGGCAAAATCATAAAAAATTCTACAATTTATACGAATTATTCCAAATCAACATGCATGTCAATCACAACCCAACAAACACTTTGCACATGTTAAATACATCATCTAATACATGCATAAACTTTCTCTAATACCACTGTTGGGTTTCTATGGATTCATGTATCACATGCATGATAATGCAGCAAAAGTGTCGGAATCTTATTTCGACCATATGACAACCCTGAAAATTTAAAAACACACATGCATGCATAGACGGACCATAAGAACTTGAAATTTAAACACTTATGCATTTTGTTCTCCTCCTTTCTTGATTCTTCTCCTTGTTTGGGTCATAGCAAACACCAAAACCTTCCTTAATCATCCAAGAACACACAAAGAGGAATAAGAAGCAATTTGTAAGGGTGGTTAGAACACCAAACTTGATGAGTTCAAGTAGATGTTCAAATAGAGAGATAGATCAAAAATATTTTACATGCAATTAGATTTCTGCAGCAATTTTATAAATTACATGAAGACTCAAGACCACTTCTCTCTTTCTCTAGAACTCTTCTAGAACCCTGATACTCTCACTTGAGTGTGTTAGAACTTGTAAGACCTCTCTTTATTACATAAGTGAAGAATTCACTTATGTACATCTGTTGTGCCTTAATCCACGATCGTGGCCTATGAGCCTTAAGCCACGATCGTGGCCTATGAGCCTTAAGCCACAATCATGGCCTTTTTAAAACAACCATACACATTTTGTTTTTCATCCAATCTTTTACGCGTGTGACCCTTAGGTTCCTGTTTATCTTAGGCACTTGAATCAACTCTTAATTCAAGCAAATCATGGATGGTTTCATGCCACTTGAATTAACTCTTAATTTAAACAAATCATGAAGGGTTTCATGATGCCAATTAATTTACTGAAATTTAAGTGAATTAACACACGAACTATTGATAGTTAATTATCCAACTTATAAACCTTTCCATATACAATTATCGTGTAATTTGTCCCTTCACCATTCTATACCTTATTTGGTTCAGAGTATGGACTATGTGTCAACTCCCATTAGACTGACTATGTCACATCTAGTCCAAGTGATGTTAATTCTTGTCCCGAGATCTCATTACTCCATGTGTGATTGAAGGCTCTCTTTATGACACATAGCTGCTCTGGCCAGAGACTCCTGAGTAATGACCCCAACAAGAGGTTATGGGTATCATCTCCTTCTATCAGGAATGGTGAATTATTTATTGGCTACCCAATTACCTTTGAATACCAATAACTGTACCCAATCACCACCCTAAGAGCGACCTCATCTTGAGGTAACCAGGAATGATGTCAAAGAATATGATTAGTTTCCAAGATATCCTTGAGTACCTCAAGTCTAAGGATATTTGTACCATTGCTATGATAAGATTAATTATTGACATTTGATAGATCATCCATATGATAATCACATAGTAGGTCATCCGATGAACTTACTACTCTTAGTAAGAATCCACATGTTAACTCTAAACATCTCATGCTTATAGTTTGTAAGATCCACTACTTGATTAATTAATGAGTATAATATATGCTAGTCTATCTAGATTAATAACATCCTGTCTTATTAATTTTATGACTAAGGAATATTTAGATATTAATATAATTGCACATGGTAGGAATCTCATTATCATTATCTCATACATGGTTTCCTTCATGCTATGTTTTGCACCATGGACTTCATTAATTTGATTTAAGATTGACATCAATTCATATATAAACGAACATCAAATTAATGAAATTTGTCTTTCTCTTTATAAATCAAAATAAAGTTTGTACAAAAGTGCTAAAGTTGATTGTCTTTAGAGCACTACTCTAATAGATAACTCTCAATATTAGATGAGAGGACTTGATTTTTTGGCGACCTTCCTCTTTTTTTATGCATTATATATGTGCACTTTGTGATGAACAATTTGACATTTAAACCACATTTTAAATGAAAGAAAAAATAAAATTTATAATCACCTTAACAATTTTAGGTTGTCTCGAATGTTTCTCCTTATTTTTGCATCCTCTTTTATTATGACCAACTTCATAATAGTTATGGAATCTTATAACTACTCTTAACTTGCTAAAATTGTTTCGATTTCCTGACTCTTCAATTTTTCTAGCCTTTTAGTGTCTTATAGACATCTTTTTAATCAAAGGAGGTAATATAGGTTGCAAGTTTTTAGTCTTCGACCAAAATTTTTGATCACTAATGGTAACCTTCCTCTTTTTTGTTGCATTATACATATGCACTTTGTAATGAACAATTTGACATTTAAGTCGCATTTAAAATGAAGGTAAACAAAAAAAGTTTTCAATCACCTTAACAACTTTATGCAACCTTAATAGTTGACCTTATTTTCGCATACTCTTTTATTGTGTCCGATTTTATAACAATAATGGCATTTATAGTTACTCTTATCTTAGTAAATTTGTTTGAATTTTATGACTCTTAAGTTTTATCTCTTTTTCTATCCTTTTTAGGTCTTCCAGACATCTTCTTAATCAAAAAAGGTAATATAAGTTATTAGTTTTAAGTCCTCGACCCATATTTTAAACCATTAATGAGTTATATAGCATAATGATAACTCTTTAAATAACATTCACTCTCATAATATCGGCTCGTGTAAGCATTAATATCCTCCTTTTGATATGATATACAAGTTATTGCATACTTATATAGGATTCTTGTTGAATTGTAAAGTTCATGTTGATAAGTTTATACTTTTAAATCAACAATGTACTTATTTGCAAAATGTCTAACTTTGCATGTCAAATTTTCATTAGTCTTTATCATATAATGCCTTGCTTTACATTGAGCAACCTCTATCTTCTTCCTCAGTCTTAGGCATATATGATCAATAGATTTGAGCTTCACATCCCTTTTTACATGGATCTGAGTCATTAAGGCAACTCAGATATTCTCTAACATATTAATCAAGCTTTTTGTATGGGGCTTGACAAAAGAACCCATTAAATGTCTTTGATATATTGTTGTGAACTATTTCACACTTCAGTCTTTTGCTCACTGTAATATCCTAGTTCAATTATTGTACTCTGTAATATGTATATATGCATTTTATAGAATATGATCTATTTACAGTATACTAAAGTATTTTAAGCATTTAAATGAATTATTAAGGTTATAACAAAGATCACAGATAAACTAGAGATGATTTTTAACTCTATTAAAAATTTCCCGAAAAATTTTCAAAAACTCCAAAAAGCTATATAATGAGTCCGAATGAGCTTTAAAAGCCCTAAAATGTGCTTTGAAGAATTAGGTGACACTTCTGAATGAAATTCAGACGATTTGGGTGAATAATATTTTTAGATGAATAGTGAATCTGGGTAAATAGTATTTTTGCTCGAATAGCAATTTTGGGAACTCAATTTTGAAAATTTGAAAAACCCAAAATAAGTATTAGAGTCTAATAATATTGAAATAGGTCAAAAATAAGTTCGATCAGATAGATTTCGAGAATTCCAAAAATTTAGGACTTAAACAGCTCTTTTTGGAAAATAATGGATATTGATGATTTTAAACTCATTCGAATTTTTTAAAACTATCCAATCAATAAGTAATAACCCTAATTAGAGTATTTCACGGTCAATTGATGATAAGACAATTGTGGAATATTTTCGAGATTTAATTTGGTTCTTTAGTGAATTAAATTCATTAAGGGGTAATTTGGTCGTTTTTAGTATTCATTAAAGGGCCATTTTGGTATTTTTACAAGAAGTTAGTGGATTCATGAGTCATTAGAAGAGAACCAATTAAATGATGAGAAGTGGCATGATTAAAAGTGTAAATATGAGACATTTTGGTAAAGTTGTAATTATAAGATGTTATTAAGGATAAAGGTGTATTTATAATGGAAATAGGGGCAAACTTGTAATTAAAAAAACCCTTCTTCTTCTTATTTAAATGTTGGTGGCTTGCCATTGATGAGAGAAGCATAGAGAAAGAGAGGGAAAAAAAGAAAAGAGAAAGGAGAAGAGAGAAGAGAGAGGTTCAACTATGGACATGGAGAAGTGATCCAAACCATTTTTCACGTTCTTCTACCTCCAATCAAGCATCCAATAAAGTTCCATAGCCATTCAAGTGAAGAAGAAGAAGAAAATGAGTTGGTAAGCTTACTAATCTTGTTGAAAATTTTGATTTCTTGGGTTATAGGATAGATTTGGTTTTGATTGTGTAAATTGCACCCTTTTGATGAGATATCAAAGTTCCATTACATTAGAAGCAATTGGGAGAAGAAAATCAAGTGAATATAGTGTATGGAACCTTGGCCAAAGGTGTGATCTATTACCTAAAGTGTTTTATTTTTTTCATTTGATGATTTAAGATTAATGATTGGCATTGGGAAGTTAGTTTAATGATGAAAGAATGAAAGAGAAATCATGGAAATGATTGGATGAGTCTTTGGCCATAGCTAGGGTTATTAATGTGATATGATTCAAAGTCCTATTTTGATGTTTTATGATGTTTATAGCATGATTTTGATGCTAATGAATTAAAGAAACGAAAAGGAATTGATTTAGAATTGGTTTTAATTAAAATTTGGTTTAGGGTGCATGATTTTGTAAAAAAAATTTAATGAAAATTTATGGCTTAAATGGGTTTATTAAAATGTGATAGAAGTGAAATTAGATTGGTTTTTAAGTGTTAGAAATCAAATGAAATCGAATTGGAAGAGTTTAACGTATAATATGTTAATTTTAGCCTTGAGGGCATTTTTAATATAAAAATATGGTTATAAAGTAATAACCATGTGAATGTGATTAAAGGCGGTCATTAAGTGTATTCGGGGTATTGGAATTATTAAATAAAGTGTTATGTTATTATTTGGTGAAAAATTAGTATATGGAGTGTATGTGGAAAGTAATGAAGTTGACATGGTTTATGGTGTATTCGATTAGAAAATGTATTAAGGAGTTGAATGTATTAATATTAGGTTTTTGGATCGAAAAACAAAGCCAACTAAAGGGTTTTGAAATGGTGAAAAGGAAATTACCAAGTTGTGAGTTATTTTTGTAACATCTCATTACCTATAGGAAATTTAGAATAGTAAATACGAGTGTTCAGTGAGATGCAAGAGATGCATTTTTATGTTCATGCATAATACGATATACTCATGCAAGTGAATAGCGAACTTTTCTGCACATGAATTTAAGTGTACATGCATTCATGAATAATTCCAGGTATAATTGAATTAACTTGTGAATTTTTCAGAATTTTGAATGTTTCTGCATTGAAAATATTATTGGTTAGTAGAATTATGAGATTTATGAATTTTGGTGAACTTAGAATTTATTTTGAAATTTATAAAATATTATGAAAAATAGGAAAAAGAAGAGAAGAAATCAAATGAAGATTTGGAGATAGTTGAATTGTAAAGATGAGAGTTAGATAGAATTGGTTCAAAAGGAACTAAGTCAGAACTTAGACTTTAGGAAAGTGACAAGTGTAAAGTTACTTTTATTATGTGTCAGAAGTAAGTTTGAGTAATCCGAGAGTTAAAAAGGGGATTGGTACTTTTCCTAAGTTCTTATCCCTATTATAATCTTCTCCGAATTTCTTACCATACACAGAGTTTTCCATCAAACTCCTTCTGAGAGTTAACTCTGATTCTTCATATCCGTCACCATTTCCTTTACTCCTAAAGTGTTTCTTCTACTTTAAGAAAAACCAGAAGTTGGTTAGTGTTCACAAAGGAGTACGTGATTTTGCATGAAATTAAGGTTTTGGGGATAGTTGAAGATCTTGGAGTTTTTCAACAAAAAGGTAGTGAATAAATTCTTTAGTATCGAAGATTTTGAAATAAATCTGATGAGTTACTGTCATCTGCATGAGAATGTCATTTACATATCATTATATTTTTGAACATTGTGATAAGGGGATGAAAATTTGGAGATATGATGTTATTTGGGTTTTGATGGATTATTAGTGATCAGGTGTTATGAAATGGTTCTTGGAGTTAAAATAGAAATAAAATGATATATAAGATTAGTGTAGAGAGTTAGATATAGAAAGGTGATATGCTCTGTTTCTTTACTGAGCATGTATGAATACTTAGGTGTT
>JANZXR010000008.1:26653385-26668997 GCA_027575705.1 Erythroxylum echinodendron
TGGATATAATGCTACATTGTAAATTAAGGTTATGAAATGAAATGAGGAAATTTTGGATTTTTGACATTGTGTTATTTATGGTTTTAAATATGATGCCATAAGATACATTGAAAGTAAATAGGTTAGCATACCAATTATGTCGGGCACGTACACAAATATTCAAAGGTTGTATGTGTACGTGTCGAATGGAAGTAGGGTGTTACAATGGGAGCTCAATATAGATAAGGAGGGGCAACAATCCTTATTCAAATATGTATAACCCTATTTGGAAGACTCACCCTAACTTCTCTTGGAAAAACAATCTTAGAGGACAGTTCAGATCTTAAGGACAATCAGGCTTCCTATATGATAAGCAAAGCTCAATGCAATCCAAGTTGGATAAGATTTTAGATAAAGTGGGAGGCATGGAGGATGCACACAGGAGGATTAAAAGCTAATTCGAGCAAGTTACCAAGAACCACACCTGTTCAATACACAATCTGGAAGTCTAAGTATGTCAATTAGTAGAGGCAATATCTACTCAGAATGTAGGAACCCTTCAAAGCAATACCAAGTCTAACCTAAAGGAACGGAACCCTTTAAAGCAATACTGAATCTGACCTAAAGGAACAAATCATGGCCATCTCAGAGACCTAGGAAAATGAACTTGAACATGTGAAGGAAGATAGAGAAAAAGGAAAAGGACAAGCAATTATGAAATTCCTTCGAAGTGAACTCGTACATAATTGAGCCAATCAAGGAACCTCAACCTGAAATTCCATACCCTATTCTAGCTCAACGAAAGTGAATTTCAACTAAGACAACGAGGAATTTTAAGGAAGTTGAATCAAACAAGGTTGAGGACATAATGGAACAATCACAAACAAGGCTCACATTAAAGGAATTAGTCAAAAAAGAAGGTTAAGGAGCATATAGTAGAAGAAAACCCTAACATAATACAGAAGAAAGAGGACCTAGTGAGTTAACATAGATAGGGCATTCGTGGATTTGGAAGCAAGTTTCAACATGATGCCTTATACCTTTAGTAAGAAGTTCAGGTTAAGAGATTTAGAACCCACAAAGATGTTAGTAAAAACGACCGATAGAACAGTTCATCAACCGAAGGGATTACTAATGATGTGAAGTATAAATTGATAAATTTACCTTTCTTATATACTTCTATATATTGGATATTGGAGAAGATGTGGAAACTCCTATGATCCGTGGATAACCATTCTTGGCCACTACTTGCTTAATAATTGACGTTGATAGGTGTGAACTAACTTTGCGGGTAGGAAAGCAGTAAATAACCTTCAAAGTGTCAAAGAAATACAACAGTTCTCCTTTACCTCCAACTAATATCAAGGAAACTGAACCTCGAGGATAATGGGAAGATATTAAGTATCCTAGGAATGCATTCAGAAAGAAACAATCGCGTAGAAGAAGGCAAAGGAAGGAGAACCACAAGGAAGGTGGAATCTATAGTATGGTAACTCATATGCAAATTGTGAGATCAGTGACTGCACTACCATTGCACTATTCATTTGAACCACTGAGAGCAAAAAAAAGAGCATCGAGCTACCGACATTAAAAGAAGCACTACATGAGAGGTAAGCCATAGAATTTTATTTCCTTTGATTGTTTTTTCTGGAAAGTTTGAATTCGGTAGTTAGGATTATTTCATTTCCAAATAAAATCAGGAAGGCATATGACTTCAATATGAATTTGATGATCGATGAAGTACATAAGAGAGGTGAAAGGTCCATAAAGAGTTAAAAAGTAACTTTGGAAAGTGAAGAAGAACCAAAGGAAAAAAATTGGTGGAAAATTGTAGGCCACAATCATGGCTTGTGTCAGGGTAAAAATAGGGGCACGCAAATATCATTTCCAATATTTACCATTTTACTTGCCAATCACCTATATATTCATTTCTAACTTCACTTTTTCACTTTCATTTTTACTTTATCTCTTTAAGCTTTAAACCTCCAAACACTCTCACTTCTCTTTACTAAAATTTTAAACTTCCAAATTTATTCCAACTTCCACCAACTCACAAGCTAATATGCCACACATCAAGTAAACAGTAAGGCATGATCAATCAGTGGGTTTAAACCAAGTCTCAAGATGAGGGAAAAGAAATAGGGTGGCTAATTATGGAGCACCTTTCCCGATCGTTTCAGATGAGGGAGGTACCCTTTTTCATTCTCTTCTCAATAAAAAATTATGGATCCAAAGTATTTTCATTTTGTAACTTTAGATAGATTAGAATGGCGAGGCAAGTTGAATGTTTAGCAGAAAAATTCAATGGGGTCAGTTCATTCAATTTCAATTCCAAATTTACGAAGAACTTACCTTAAAAGTTTTACATCCCTTCAGTATGAATCTAACAAACCAAGGGAATTGTGGTTTAGGTTGCAGGGAAAACCTTATGGGCTTAATTATAAAACTTTATATGAAATTTGTGGTTTCCTCGAGTCGTTCATAGTGGATCAGCAAGATGATTCCTTTGTCAACCTCTACTGGACTGAACTAACTGGGCTAGAGCATTTCGACTCTAAGAACGCACACAACAACATCATTAGGAGCCATGAACACTTATTGATGCATAAGTTCATATGTCAAACCGTGTTTGATAAAATGGAAACCAATAAGTGTTCGATGAAAGAACTTTTCATATTGTGGTGCATGGATCATAGCATCCCAGTTTGCATAACCACCCATATCTTTAACGCCATTATTGCTACTTAAAAGAAGTGGAGCAATAACTTAGGAATGGGCTACTTAGGTTCGGCTAAAGCTAATAACTATGGAGTTGAGTGCAACAGAATCATAGTCAACCATCCTGAATTCATGAACCATTATCATTTATGGCGAGCTAAAATCTTAAAATCCTATAATATGGAACTTCAGGATATTAGTGCCATGACACACATCAAGGGTAAGACTGCTCAGGCAAGTTCAAGTGCTCAATAACAACAAGAAGAGGATTTGATCAGTGACGTATCCTAAGAAGAAGAAAATCATAAGAACCGGGATAGAATAAAGTACTAGCTACAATCTCTGCAAACACCAAGATAATTATAAATATACTTGCAGAGAACTCTAGAAAGATGAAGGAGATGGCCTGAATTCAATAATGTCAAATCCGGGACGTACGTTGTATCCATCATTATTTCGAGGCTTATGGCATTCAATTGCCATCTCCAACACCATCCCTGCCTCCATCAGCATAAGGCTTGTTCTAAGCCCCTTTCTTTTTAAACTTAGTTTTCATTTTTATTTTTTGTTTTACTTTAATTTATGTTTCTTCTTTCCTTATGTGTTTGTTTGTCCCCTTCTCACTTAGTCGAGTAACCAGATATACATTCATTACCAATGTTTGCCTCTGCATAAAAAGACTCCATGTTCACAAAAAGTAAATATAAAATGTGTGTTTTTGAATAAAAGCCTACCAAACTCGTAATAGTTGGCTTTTCATGAAAACGTACTTAGGAATAGTGACAGAGTTTAAATGACCAAATATTTATTAATAGATATGTGTAATTGAAAAGAGTAACAATTTAATAGTTGAGTTTGGATTAATATGCATATGTAGTTTAAAGGCTCAAGACACAGATTTAGCATGTTAATAATTGAAATGACTCAAATGATTGTGTTTAAAATTAAGTTAATTTTGTGAAGTTGAAGCCACTGTCTCATTATTGCAATGTGTATTGTGTGAATTTCTTTGTGTTTGTTGTTTTGTTTGCTTGAGGATAAGAAAACGTTTAAGTGTGGGGATGTTAATAAGTGTGAATTGCATCATGTTTTAGGGCTTAGTTTGATATGTATTTAAGTGTCAACTTAATCGTTTAGTATATGTTTAGGCTAGAATTGTGTTAGTTTGTTAATTATTATGTTTAAGTGTTTTTATGGATTATTCAAGTCTTTGAACTTAATTATTATGTTTTTGAGGTACCTTGATATGTTTGTTAGTGTTTAGGATCAACATCAAAGAATGGAGAAGTTTCAAAAACACTCAGGCTGAAACAATGACCTACGATCGTGGCACAATAGGCCACTATTGTCACAAAAGCACTGGAGTTAACCCACGATCGTGGCACATATGCCACGATCGTGACAGAAGCCCAGGACATAACTCACAATCATGCCCGGATTGCCACAATTATGACAGAAGGCTTATATATGGCCCACAATTGTGGCCCATATGCCACGATCATGACAGAAGCCCAAGACACAACCCACAATCATGTCCTAATTGCCACAATTGTGACAGAAGGCTTAGACGTGGCCCACGATCAAGGCTTGTATGGCCACCATCGTGGCCTGCATTGGATGATGGTTGTGCATTAGTGTGTGTTTTTTCTAAATATTTGGAATGTGTTTCTTACATAATAGTTTATTATTGTTGTATTTTATGATTTGTTTTGTATTTTTCGTTTAGCTTGATCTTCATTGTTGTTCTTTTATGTTTGATGTTAATTTAGGACAAGAATTGATTATTTTGATATAGGAATGAAGATTGAGCAACTTTGCAATTAAGCTAAATACCAAAAGAGGAGAAGAGAAGAGGAAGCATTATAATTCAGGAACCCATGATTGTTTTCCATTTCCCATGATTGTGGGATGTCTAACCCGAGGACATATGCGGGGTTCATTTAATTTTTAGGTTTTCTGGACTATATAAGAAATAAAAACCCTATGGATGAAGAAAGGACATGAGACTTTTGTGTAAAATAGCCTCCTTGAGTGAAAAATCCAGGTTTGGAGTCTCAAGAAAGGTGGAGATTTAAGGATCATTAATCAAAATTTAAAGGAGAGCTTACCAACACCGAAATTTCCAGATTTTGGTAGAGAAGAGGAGGAATTCTCTTTATTTAATTTTCTATTATTTTATCTCTTCTAGTCATTGTATGATGGAATATTCAATTGATGAGGATGTTATAGATACCATGAGTGGCAAATTTATTTTTAGGGATTACTTTTGAACTATCTTGTTAAATTCTTATTTTATTGATTTGAATAAAAGATGTCTTTGATGAATGTTAAATACATTTGTACCTTGCAATAGATCGAGACATTAAGTAAAGTAATCTATGTCGGATTATACAACGAGAGTTGGCACTCCATGGGCTGACATCCATCAAGTTAATCGATTGGTTAGGAGAGAGACCTCGTCTAATTTAATTGATCACCTATAGGATAACCTAATAACTAGTTAAATTGGTGGAGTGATTTGGTAGATTGAGAGATTGTTTAATCATCTTCATTTAATTTGATAAGGGATAATTAATTACACCTTGAGAGAGGTAGTTAATGAATTTGGACATTTTAGGTGAGACACACTTCAATTAATAAAATAAGAGGGAGACAAGATAGGGATAAAAGTGATGTCTTCAATTAATAAAATAGGAGGGAGATAAGATAGGGAAAAAAAGTGATCTCTAGTTGTTAAAATCTTGAATTTCAATTTTCTGCATTTTGGTGTTATCAATTGTTCATTGTTAGTCATTTAATTTTAATTTAATTTTTCAGTTTATTTAGTAAAACAATTTTGAGTCTTAAACAAAGAGTGATATGAATTAAGTGGTGCCTAAGCACAATCCTTGTGGGATCAATATCCGCTTTTTAACTACAAGCCACGACCTATATACTTACAGTTTTTTAGCAAAAACTAGTAGACTGTTTTGGAATTAATAAGTTTTTTGACGCCATTGCTAATGATTGTTTGCTTAGCATCTTGTTTCGTTTGGATTACTTTACATTAAGAGTTTTTGACACTTTCCATTGTGTATTTACAGGTGCATGAACACAGTGAGCACGCAAAGATGTACAGAAATTAATAACAAAGAGTTTCCTGATATCACGAGACACGAACGAGAGTTAAGGAGAGTGAAGCATCGAGGTAGTATACAAAGAGATATGGTTGAAGAAGGAGAGCAAGGAGGAAATGAGAGAACACTGATGGACTTTATGGGGCTAGGATTCTGCCCTCAAGGTGTTGTGAGGCTAGCAATTCAGGCTAACAATTTTGAAATGAAACCGGCACTCCTCAATATACTTCAGAATAGTGCACAATTCTATGGGCTATTCAATAAAGATCTAAATACCCGTATTGCTAATTTTTTGAAGATTTGCGAAACTTTTTAGTTTAATGGAATTTTCGATGATACAGTAAGATTGAGATTATTTTCTTTCACTTTAAAAGATCAAGTGAAGGCATGGTACAACTCATTACATTCAAGACAAATCACTACTGAGGAACAACAAGCTCAAGCATTCCCCGCAAAATATTTTGCATTGACCAAGACCATGATGATCATAAAGGAGATCATGAATGTTCAACACAGTGATGGGAAATCTCTCTATAAAGCCTAGGAGAGATTTAAAGAATTACAGAAAAGTTGTCCCGACCATAACCTTCTAAAGGAGTTCTTGTTATAAATGTTTTACAATAGTGTGAATCCATAGATGCAGCCATTGAAGGTTCTTTAATAAGGAAGACTATTGAAGTAGATAATAACCTTTTAAAGGAGTTGGCGAGCAACAATCGCAGGTGGTTAGGTGAGAGGAATAGACAAGGATAAAAGGAGCAAACAAGTATGATCCCTATTGACTCTGTTACTTTTTTGTTGGCACATATCACAACCCTTACAAAGCAATTGAGCAACATGCAAGGAGCATCGTCATCTACAAACAAAGTGATGCAAGTGTAATGTGAGCTATTTGGGCAAAGCAATCATGGCTTATCTGAATGTATGTTATTAGGAGCCAATGATACAGAACAGGTAAATTACCTAGGCTAGCCACAAAGAGGTAATAACCCTTACTCAAATACTTATAATCTAGGTGAAAAAACCATTTGAATTTTTCTTGGAGCACTAACAATAAAGGTAGTCAAACAGGACCATAAGGACTTCGTGAATTTTAGCAAGATCGACTTGGATCGATGGAGAGAAAAATGGATAAGTTTATGGAGATTTTTAGGTTCAAATTGGCAACTCAAGAAGAGAACTAGAAGAGGATGTTTTCTAGCTAAAAAGAAAGTCAGAAGAGGATGGAAGCAAAGTTTGACCAGATTGTGAAGAATCATGCCCCATCCATCAATATTTTTGAGGTTTAGGTAGGTCAAGTTGCTAATGCTTTGTCTTCTAGAAGTTTAGGTAGCCTACCAAGCAATATTGAGGTCAACCCAAAGAAAAGGATCATGGCTATCACTTAGACCTAGGAAAAGAAAATTGAACATGTGAAGGAAGACAGAGACAAGATAGAAAGATAAATAATTTTGGAAGCCCTTCCAAGTGAGCTCATAATTGAGCCAACCAAAGACCGTCAACCTGGAATTCCATATCCTATTTTTACTCAATGGAAGTCATGTGTAAGTATAGCAATGAGGAATTTTAAGGAGGTTGAGTCAAACAAGATTAAGGATATAACGAATCAACTACAAACAAAGCTCACGTTAAAGGAACCAATCAAGAAAAAAATGAATGAGCACATAGCAGAAGGAAATCCTAACATAACATAGAAGAAAGAAAACCCAGGGGAATTTTTAATTCCTTGCAGTATCCATATGATGCTTTAAACTTTTAGTCAGAAGTTATGGTTAGGAGAGCTAGAGCCCACAATAAGTTTAATCAGAATTTGTGGTTAGGAGAGCTAGAGCCCACAACAATATTAGTGAAAACGGCTGACAAAACAGTGTAACAACTAAAGGGGATTATTAAGAACGTGCAAGCACAAATCGATAGATTCATCTTCCCTGTAGATTTCTATATATTAGATATTGTGGAAGATATGAAAGCCCCTATGGTTGACGGGGGTGAACTAACTCTGAGGGTAGGAAAGCAACAGACAACCTTCAAAGTGTCAAAGAAAGACAATAGTTCCCCTCTACTTCAAACTAGTATCAAAGCAATTGAATCTCAAGGACAATGGAAAGATATTTAGGATTCTAGGAATGCAATCAGAAGGAAAAAATCACGTAGGAAAAGGAAAAGGAAGGAAAACCGTAAGGAAGGTGGAATCTATACCAGGGTAGCTCACAATCCTTTGCTCCTATTATACATTAATCATTCAAGAGCTAAATGATTTGGTGAGATTTTTCCTTTCTCTCTCTAAAAAATGAGCTCATATTTATTTTCCTTATTTTTGTACATTTCTCTTCCGCAATGGTTTTGAAAAAGATGGTAGCTCCGAAACCAATCGAAGAATTGTGCCTTCAAGTCTCTAACGAAGGTAAACCCAATATGGAAACCACGTTTTAGGTCCTATTCTCCATTTATTCAGAAGACGAAGGTATGCGTTTTCGTAGCTTTAGAGAAAGAGAATTAATTACTCCTAGATATTTTGACTTTGAACTATTAGAAAATATAGGATTGAGGTGTCATGTTGAGCAATTAGCTGCAAACATTTGTTAGGGTAGGTTCATTCATTGTGATGTGCCAATTTATCCTATGATGACTATCAAAATTTTCACCACTGTGCGCTACAATCCTCAAATGGATGTATTTTGGTTTTCGATAGTTGGCAATATTTATAAACTTAATTATAATGTCACTCATTCACTTTTTGATTTATCAAACACAAAAATTTTTGATGATCATAATGACTTTAAAGTAGATAATTATTAGAAAAATTCTAAAGGGTGAAACCAATTTTGACTCTAGAAATGTACCAAACACTTTAATTTATTGTGCCAAGCATTTACTTCTTCATAAATTTATGCGCTTGATGTTTTTCAACAAAAATGAAGGTAATATATGCTCGGCTAAAAAACTTTTCTTCCTTTGGTGTATGGATTAAAAAATCAAAGCAAATACATCTTATCAAATTTTTTGATCTAATGTCAGTTGTGTTGATAAGTAGAGATCTTAGTTTGACATGTCTTACATTGTTACTACTTTGGCTTTTTTTTATAACCTTGATGTGGATAGCGGATATTGTACATATCTTATTTGAGGCGCTTTGAAATTTTGGAGTCCCATTTTATGGTGCTCTGAAATCCTCAGACGTGCATTGTAGTTAAGAATGAGAAGGGAAAAGATGCAGCCACTTTCTGACCATCCACATCCTATGTAGCTCCAGAGCCATAAGAAGAAGCAATGGAAGGGGAATTAACTGCACTAATAGAGTTCGACAGATTTTAGCAAATCTTTGACCAGATAGGCTTTAATCATCAGCAAATGACATTGCAAATTAATAAGCTCGGCACCCAGATTAGGTAAGTCCATAAAGAGCAGTGATACATGAAGAAGAAATTCCTTCAATTCATTTAGAGGAAAAATTTTGAAGCTCCTTCACCAACTCTGTTGCCACCATAATTTCCATAAGCCCTTCTTTCCCTAAAATTTTTACATTGTTTTAATTACGTTGTTAGTTGTTTATGTCTTTTGTTTAGCTTCATGTCATTTGATTGCTTTCATGTCTTTTATTTTGTTTGACTGTTGGGTTTTCCATAGATGCATGCAACACATGCATGCGTATGTAAGGGAAATGTTATAATCAAGATTCTGAGACCATGATAACCTGAAAATTACATAATTTAACATGTATGCATAGATATGTAAAGAAAATGAAATATAAAACTTTTTACCTTTTGTTTCTCCTCCTTTTTTGTTGCTTCTCTTGTTTGGGTTGTTGCGAACACCAACCCTTCCTTAATCACCAAAGAACATGTAAAGATCAAAACGAAACAATGTATAAGGGTGATTTAAGCACCAAACTAGATGAGTTCTAGTAAATGCTCAAGATGATATAAGATAGATCAAGAATCTTTTTAGATGCACTTTTATTTATGCAACTCTTGCATAAATTGCAAGAAAAAGACTCTTGATTCCTCTCCCTCATTCTAGAACTATTATAAATCCCTTATCCTCTCACTTGAGTGTGAAAGAAGTGTAAAAACCTTTTTGTCTACGTAAATGAAGAACTCACTTATATACCTATTCGTGCCCTCTGTCACAATGTTGGCCACAATCGTGGCCTGGCTCGTCTTCGTCCATGATCATGACCTGTTTAAAATTGGCTATACACATTATGTTTTTCATCCAATCTTTTATGCATGTGACCCTTAGATTCCATCTTATTTTAGGTACTTGAATTAACTCTTAATTCAATCAAATCATGAAGGGTTTCATGATGCCAATTTGCTAGAATATAAGTGGATTAACATATAAACTCTTCGACAGTTAATTATCTAACTTATGAACCTTTCTATGGACAATTACCATGTAATTCATGATTTCACCATACTATACCCTAGTTGGTTTGAAGTATGGGCTATGTGTCAACTCCTACTAGACTAACTACATCACATCTAGTCCAAGCGATGTTAGTTCTAGTCCAAGGATCTCATTACTCTATGTGTCATTGAAGACTCTCTTCATGACACATAATTGCTCTAGCCAGAGACTCCTGAGTAATGACCCCGACAAGAGGCCATTGGTATCATCTCCTTTTGTTAAGAGTGATGAATCCTTTATTGTCTTCCTAATTACCTTCGAGTATAAATAGCTGTACCCAATCACCAACCTAAGAGCAACCTCATCTTTAGGTAACAAGGAATGATGTCAAAGCACAGGATTCTATCCAAGATATCTTTGGGTACCTTAAGTCTAAAGATATTTGCACCACTGCTATGATGAGATTAATTATTAACATTCGATAGATCCTCCATATGTTAATCTTATAGTGGGTCATCCGATGTACTTACTACTCTTAGAAAGCATCCACCTATCAACGCTAAATAACTCATGCTTATAGTTTGTGAGATTCACTGCTTGATCAAATTAAGGAGTATAACATGTGCTAGCCTGTCTGGATTAATAATTTCCTTTCTTATTAATGCTATGACTAGGGATTATTCAGATACTAACATAATTACATATGATAGGAATCTCATTATCATGATCTCATCATAATTTCATTCATACTTGTTTTATATCATAGACTTCATTAATTTGATTTAAGATCGATATTAATTCATATATAAAAGAATATAAAATCAATGAAAAATGCCTTTGTCTTTATTAATCAAAATAAAGTTTGTACAAAAGTGCTAAAGATGATTGCTTTTAGAGCACTACTCTAACAATCTCCTATTTGTACTAAACCCAATCACCTTTGTATCTAATACCATAGGTGAGTAAACAAGAATCAAATTTTTCTTAAGGAAGTGGCTTAATCAAAGGATCAACGATGTTCTAATATTTAGGCGCTCTCTCTATCTTCATGTCACCTCTATCAATTATCTCCCTAATCAGGTAATATCTCCTGAGTACGTGCTTGGACCTCTGATGAGACCTTGGTTCCTTGGCTTGAGCAATAGCCCCATAGTTTTCACATTACAACAATATTGGGTTTACTATGCTAGGAAGCACTCCAAGTTCTATGGCGAACTTCTTCATCCAAATAGCCTTTTTTGTCGCTTCCGTAGTTACATTGTTCTCTCACTCGATCGTTAAATTTGTAGTTGTCTCTTGTTTGGAACTCTTCCAACTAACTGCTCCACCATTCAGTGTGAATACATAACCTAACTTGGATTTGGAGTTATCCTAGTCAGATTGAAAACTGGTATCTGTATGCTCACTTACTACTAGATCTCCATTTTCATATATCAAGAATACATCCTTGGTTCTTCTTAAATACTTTAGGATATTCTTAATCGTCACCCAGTGACGCTTACTAGGATCTGATTGATATCTACTCGTAACACTTAGAGCATACGATATATCAGGACTTGTACATAATATAGCATACATGATTGATCCTACTGTTAAAGAATATAGGATCATACTAATGCGAGTCCTCTCATCTTGCGCATTAGGACACATAGATTTTGAGAGTTTTATCTTTTAATTCATGGGAAGAAACCCTCTTTTGGACTGCTCTATGCTAAATCTATTTAGCACTTTATCTATGTATTTTTATTATGAAATACCTAGCAACTTCCTTGATCTATCTATATAAATCCTTATTCCCAATATGTAAGTTGCTTCTCTAAGGTATTTTATGGGATAATTACGAGACAACCAAACTTTAACTAATTGCAAACTTGAGATATCATTTCCTATTGTTAATATGTCGTCCACATATAGCATAAAGAATGTGATTGCACTACCACTAACCTTATTGTACGCATAAGATTCATCAGGATTTTGTGAGAAACCAAACTCTTTAATTGTCTCGTCAAATTGGATGTTCTAACTCGAAGATGCTTTCCTCAATCCATAAAAAGATTTCTGAAGCTTGCATACCTTTCTGCCATCTATGGATACAAAGCCCTCAGGTTATATCATATATACATCCTTAATTAGGTTTCCATTTAGGAAAGTTGTCTTCACATCCATTTGCCATATTTCATAATCATAATAAGCAGCAATGTCTAGGACTATTCTAATGGATTTAAGCATAAGCCACAAGGCTAAATGTCTCATCATAATCAACTCCTTGTCTTTGACAATAACATTTAGTGACTAGCCTCGCTTTATAGGTAGTCAAATTACCTTCCATGCCTATTTTCTTCTTGAAAATCCTTTTCACTTACAGCTTATAGGTTTGAACCCTTTGGTGGGTTAACCAAAGTCCATACTTGTTTTTCATATATCGAATCCATTTAGACTTCCTGGCTTGAAGCCATTTTTTAGATTCTGAACTCTTCGGAGCCTCTTCATAGGTTGTAGGCTCATCGTCCTCTATGAGTAATTCGTCATTGTGTTCGTTTATGAGAAATCCATACCCCTCTGGATCATTGCGTATCCTACTTGACCTACGAACATTGTGTGTGTCAGAAGGTTCAACTATTGTCTCATCTCTGTGAACAATAATTTTAGGTTCAGATAATTGATCTGCGTCTATTTGAGCATCATAAACGTCATCAAGTTCATCTTTGCTCTCACTGTCTTCTCTTAGAAGAAACTCTTTCTCTAAAAAGACAGCATACTTTAAGACAAACACCTTTTGCTATAAAGCATTATAGAACCGATATCTAATTGTTTCCTTAGGATATTATATAAATAAACATTTATCCTATTTCACTTCAATCTTGTCTATTTGAATCCGCAGCATATAAACTGGATAACCCCAAACATTCATATGAAAAAGATAGGGCCTTTTGTTAGTCTGTATCTCATATAGAGTAACTTTAAATTCTTTTGAAGGGACTCTGTTTGTCATATAAATAGCAATCTTTAGTGCATAATCCCAAAAGGATTTCGGTAGATCTGCTAAGCCCATCTTCAATCTTACCATTTCTAATAAGGTTCAGATTCTCCTTTCAGCCACACCATTATGTTGTGGTGTGTAAGGTTGAGTCCATGGGGATATATCCCATTAGCTCCGAGATAACTTAGAAATTCCTTTTTAAGTATTTACCACCTCGATCTGATTGAAGTGTCTTAATACTTCTGCCGAGTTGTTTCTCCACTTCATGTCTAAATTGTTTGAACATTTTAAGCGCTTCAGACTTGTATCTCATTAGAGTACCATACAACATTTCATTTAACTTAATTGAACAACCATTGCTTCAAAAAGTTAAATGAAATCCCGCTTTATTAATACATGAAACAGCTACAATGTTTTTAGTCACAACAGGTACATAATAACAATTTTTCAAAACTAACTCTAGCTCACTAGAAAGATACAAAATATATGACCCTATGGCTAACGTAACAACTCTTGCTCCATTTCCCACATGTAGGTCCATCTCTCCCTTCTTAAGTGGTCTGCTATCACTGAGACCCTGCGTATCAACATATATGTGTAAGTGACAGTTGGTATCTAATACCCAAATGTTATGATCAGAAATAGTATTAACCTCAATGACAAATATCATACCTGAAGTAGATGGTGAGGCACCTAATACCTTCTTCTACTTTAGAGACTCCAAATAAGCTTTGCAGTTCCTCTTCCAATGACCTTTCTTGTTACAGTGGAAGTATATCCCCTTTAGTGTTTTCTCCTTCGCCTTCTTCTTGGTTACACTTCCCATTGGCTTTTTGGATTTCTTCTTCTTCTTTCAGTTATTCTTTCGAGAACCAGAAGCAGAGTCCACTAACATCACATCCTTACCTTGTTTTTTGATAGTTTGCTCTACTATTTTGAACAGATTAATCAGCTCAGGTATTGTAGTGGATATTTTGTTAAGTAAATCACACGTTAATGAAGATTTTACGTTCAAGAAACTAGATACACAAGAAGGGGGGGTTGAATGGTATATCCTCCTTTTTTAACATAAAATATCAAAAAGAGCTTCCATTTCTTATTAGAAGAATATCACAACTTATTACATAGTTAAATCGGAAATTACTTCTTTATGAGTTTTAATAATAAAGTAAACTAAAGTAAAGAGTATAGAATAGACAATGCGATTTTTATACTGGTTGACCCCAAACTGTGGGCTACGTCCAGTCCTAAGAGTTCGTCTGAGTGTTCCAGTAATCTTTAAACAACTACAAGTATTCTTTCTTCCCTTCCAGAGCCTCTTCAGGTCTCTTACAAAGTATTCTTTCACTATCTTAGCCTCTCCAGGCTATCAGCCTTTTCTTTCTCTCACTAGAAAAAGATTGTGAGCTTTTGTTACAGTAATGTTAGCTCTATTCTTAGTAAGCACAGTAAGACTTTTCTCTCAGATTATCTAGCTTTCTAACTTATCTCAGTTTTTTCTAACTTTTAGCATCTTCGACTATGACTAATATTTATAGCCTTCGCCTCTAACTACTTCTTTGTTCATGATAACGGCTTCTTGGTTCTTGATAATTGCTTCTAGGTAACCGTCATTTAGTTGATTTCTGTAACTAACTCTGACTAAATAACTGTTTGATGTGCTAGTGTATCTTCGTGGTTTCGTCTATGTATTCTTTGTATTTGTGATGCTTTTATGTCTGCATCTATATAGTCTCTGCGTCTGCATCTATATAGTCTCTGTGTCTGCGTCTGCGTCTATGTCTATATAATCTTTGCAACTGCGTCTGCGTCTGTGTCTATATAGTCTTTGCATCTGTTTCTGCGTCTGTGTCTATATAGTCTTCACGTCTGTGTCTATGTCTGTATCTATATAGTCATTGCGTCTGCATCTGCGTCTGTGTCCATATAGTCTTTGCGTCTGTGTCTACGTCTGCGTCTGTGTCTATATAGTCTTTGTATCTGCGTCTGCATCTGCGTCTATATAGTCTTTACTTCTTCGTCTTCCTCTGTGTCTGCGTCTATATAGTCTTTACGTCTGCGTCTGCATCTGCATCTGCGTCTATATAGTCTTTGCATCTATGTCTGCGTCTGTGCCTATATAGTCTTTTCATCTGCGTCTACGTCTGCGTCTGTGTCTATATAGTCTTCGCACATGTGTCTGCGTCGGTGTCTATATAGTCTTTGCGTCTGCGTCTACGTCTGTGTCTTTATAGTCTTTGCGTTTATGTCTACATCTGTGTCTATAAAGTCGTTGCGTCTGCATCTATCTCTATATAGGTTTTGCATCTGCTTCTGTGTCTGTGTCTATATAGTCTTTGCATCTGCGTCTGTGTCTACATCTATGTAGTCTTTACGTCTGCACACTTAATATACTTATCAAAGACGTTCATTTGTTTCTAACATTATTATTATTTGATTGTCATCAAAATTAATCATCGTAAAGTCCTT
>JANZXR010000008.1:26669097-26681327 GCA_027575705.1 Erythroxylum echinodendron
TTTTTCATGTGCAAAAATCACTGTTCACTAATGCATGAGCATGAGATGTGTTTTTCTAATTTCTCTGATTAATCACTTGTGTACCCGTTTCCATCATTCAGCCCTTTGTATGGAAACGGGATGTTACAATAGTAGAGGTGGTGAATAGAGAGTTGAAGAAGATTTTGGAGAAGGTAGTGAGCACTTCATGAAAGGATTGGGCTTTGAAGCTAGATGACACCTTATGGGCATATAGGAAAGCTAAAAAAAGGCCCATAGGTACCACACCATATCAACTTGTGTATGGCAAGGCTTGCCATTTACCATTGGAGTTAGAGCATTCGACCTATTGTGCTATTAGGAAGTTGAACATGGAATGGAAGCTAGCAGGTGAGAAGACACTGTTACAACTTGATAAATTGGAAGAGTTAAGATTTGAAGCTTATAAAAATGCTAAGTTGTACAAATAAAGAGCAAAAACGTAGCATGATGCTCACTTTAGAAAGAAGGAGTTTAAGAGTGGGGACTTGGTGCTTTTATTCAATTCATGACTTCAGTTATTTCCCAGAAAGCTCAAGTCAATATGGAGTGGATCCTTCAAGATCCTTCAAGTATTTCCCCATGGAGCTTTGGAGTTGGAAAATCATAAGGGTGAAGCATTCTAGGCCAATGGGTATAGATGTAAGCAATACTATAGCGGGACGTACTCAAAAGAAAGGGAAGTCATCTCTTTCCTTTCTTCCACTCTTTCGTGAATGCATATGGAATGGTCAAGCTAATGACCTCAACTTAGCATATTTACCTTTTTTTTTGCTTGTGTTTGCTTACTTGTTTATTTGGTTATGATTATGTTTGCTATGCTTTCTTGGTGTTTATTTGGATTGTGTTTGAGTTTTACTCGTTTTCTCTTCAAATTTCATGTTGGTTAGGTGATTTTTATGTGGTTGTAGGTTGCTTGAATGTTGAGAATGCATGTTAAGCTTGGAAGAGGGCTAAGAAGTTGGAAAAGTTGGAGTACCCACGATTGTGGGAATGAAGTTGTTTCCTATGACCATAGGAAGGCTCTCCAAAAACTTTCTGAAGCCTTAATCATGATTGTGGGAATAAGGTTGTCTCCTACGACCATGGGAAGGCTCACTAGAATCCTTATTGAGCCTTAACCCATGATCATGGGAATCACAGGGATTCCTACGATTGTTGGATACTCCATCCAAAAAATTTTAAGACTCCCCTTTCTTTCTTCTTTCTTCTTTCTTCACTTCTTCACATTATCTAACTCTAAAAACACGACACCCACTCTCCAAACCTCTTAAATCCCTCATCTTTTCCCCAAATATTAGTACTTTCTCCACTTTTTCCATCATTTTTCACTCCTTTACACTTATTTCACATTAATCACTCAAGAATCCAAAGATTTAGTAAGTTTTTCTCTCTTTCTCTCTCCAAAACTGCTCACCTCTCTCTTAATTATTTTTTGTATATTTTTTCTCCTTTAATGACTCCAAAGAAGCTTGTAGCCTAGAAATCAATAAACCAACTGGGCATTTAAGTCTCCAGAGAAGGTAAATCAGATATGGCAGCTACTTTTTGTGCCTCATTCTCTATTTTTTCAGAAGAAGAAGGTACGAGATTTTGGTACTTTAAAGATAGAGAACTAATGACTCCTAGGTACTTTATTTTTCAAACTATTAGAAACTCAAGGATTAAGGCGTAATATTGAACGATTGGCTGTGAATATTGGTTGGGGTCATTTAGTTTGTTATGATGTTGTGATATACCCCATGATGACGATAATGTGCGCTATGTTAATTGCAAAACAGTCTACTAGTTTTACGCTAAAAACTGCAAGTATACAATTCGTGACTTGTAGTTAAAAAAAGGATCTTGATCCCATAAGGATTGTGCTTAAGCACCACTTAATTCAGGTCAATCTTTGTTTAAGACCCAAAATTGTTTTATGGAAATAAACTGGAAAATTAAATTAAAATTAAATGACTAACAATGAACAATTGATAACACCAAAATGCAAAAAATTAGAATTCAAGATTTTAACAACTAGCGATCTCTTTTTCCTATCTTGTCTCCCTCCTATTTTATTAATTGAATTGTGTCTCAACTAAGATGTCCAAATGTATTAACTACCCTCTCTCAAGGTGTAATTAATTGTCCCTAATCAAATTAAATGAAGTTGATTAAGCAATTTCTCAATCTACCAAACCACTCTACCAATTTAACTAGTTATTAAGTTATCCTATGAGTGATCAATTAAATTAGCCAAGATCTGTCTTTCAACTAATCAATTAACTTGATGAATGCAGGTCTATAGAATGTCAACTCTCATTGTACGATCCTACATAGATTTCCCTACCAAATCTCTCGATCTATTGCAAGGTATAAATGTATTCAACATTCATCAAAGACATATTTCATTCCAATCAATAAATAAGGGTTTAACAAGATAGTTTAAAAGTAATCCCTAAAAATAAATCAGCCACCCATGGTATTTATAACATCCCCAACTATTGAATATTCTATCATATATTGACTAGAAGTGATAAAAAGATAGAAAATTAAATAAAGAGAACTCCTCCTCTTCTTTGCCCGAATCTAGAAATTTCAGTACTGGTAAACTCTTTTCCCAACCTTTCTCAAGACTCCAAACCTGTTTTTTTCACTCAAGGAGGCTATTCTACATGAAGGTCTTACATCCTCTAGGGTTATTATCTTTTATATAGTCATCAAAATTTAAAAATTAAGTGAACCTTGCATATGTCCTCGGGTTAGACACCCCACGATCGTGGGAATTTACATGATTCCCATGATTGCAGGGTCTTGCATCATAATCCTTCCTTTTCTCTTCTCCTCTTTTGGTCTCTAACTCAATCTCAAAGTAGCCAACCTACATTCCTACATCAAAATAATCAATTCTTACCCTAAATTAACATCAAACATAAAAGGACAATAATGAAGATCAAACTAAATGAAAACATACAAAATGAATCCTAAAATATAACAATAATAAACTATTATCTAAGAAACACATGCCAATTACTTAGAAAAACACACACTAATGCACAACTATCATGTTGCAATCCTAAAATGGATACATTCTAGTTTAGGATAGGTGGCCATGCATATAAGCTTGATTATACTGTCACTCGTACGCTTTTTGATTTATCGAACACCAAAGTTTTGAATGATCATGACCATTTTATATAGACGATTATTGGAAAATTCTTACGGGTGAAAACAATTTTGAATCTAAGAATGCAACTAACACTTTGATTTGTAGCACCGAGCACTTACTTCTTCATAAGTTTATGTGCCTAATGGTTTTTAACAAAACTGAAAGCAACTCACAATAGACTAAGGGACTTTTGTTCCTTTGGTGCATGGATCCTAAAATCAAAATAAATACCTCTTATCTGATTTTTTAATCTATTGTGAGTTGAGTTAATAAGAAAAGCTCATATTTTGGCATGTCATACATTGTTACTGCATTGGCTTTATATTACAATCTTCATGTGGACAATGTGCATACGGCTAGATATGATGTGTTTGATGTCCCTAATTTAAGAAGCTCTAAAAATTTAGAGCCCCATTCTATGTAGCTCTGAAATCCTCAGACGTGCATTGCTGTTAAGAACAGGAAGGTCAAGGATGCAGCCACTTCTTAACCATCCACATCTCAGGCGCCCCTGAAGCCCTAAGAAGAAGTAGATGAAGAGGAACCAACCGCAGCAGCAGAGGTCAACAAATTCCAGCAAATCCTCAACCAAATGGCGTCTAAACATCAATAAATGACACTGTAAATTAATGAGCTTGACACCCGGATAAGAAAAGTGCATAAGGAGCAATGGTACATCAAGAAGAAATTCCTCAAGTTCATCTAGATGAAGAACATTGAAGTCCCTTCTCCTACACCTTCGCCAGCACATTCTCTATAAGCTTTCTTACCCTTTAATTTTTATTTTGTTTTATTTACCTTGTTAGTTGTTTTTTTTGTTTGTTTGGTTTGATGTTATTTTACCTTATTTTATGGTTGACTTGTCATATTGAGGACAATGTGTTGTCTAAGTGTGGGAGGTGACATTTTCTTTGTCAAGTGCATTGTTTTAGTTTAATTTAGTCACTGTTTGCATTTTTTAATTAGGATGCATGTTTTAGGCATATTAGTTTGTTTTATGTTGTTTTATGTTAAGCAATGGAACCACACTTAAATAATTTTGATTTGTTTTGCCATGAGATTCTATCATGCTAGATAGAATGAGATTGAATGCATGCTTAAACTCGAATTAGGCTACTTGAGTAGAGAGTGAACCATATTGAGTGATGAAAAGTTGTTGGTTGCATAAACTTACTCACAATTTGACACTTGAGCAAAGAGGTAGTGTAGAGATGCATAATGAATTTTAATTTGAGCCAATGTGAGAATTGAGCCTATATGACTCCATCTATATTCATTTTATTTCTTTGTTTGTGTGATGCTTCCTTGCATTGAATCGGTTTGAGTTTACTATATTCATGCTTAATAGAGATGATTAAGGCCCTTTTTTTGTTAACCTTTGGCTTAAATGACCTATCTTTTATTATCCCTTACTACCCTGTTGAACCTTAACCATTTTGTTTCTTGAAAATACCTCACATTTTGAAACCTAAAACCCTATTAACCTACCCATTCACAAGCTTAGTAGAGTATTAAGTGATGCATTAGTTTGGGAATTTTGTTAAATTTTTTTCCGAGATGAGTTAGGTGATTCTTCTGCTCTTAGATCGCATTGTATTTAGTTATTATTTTGTTCATTGTTTCTTCCATTTTATCAAAAAAGAAAGAAAAAGAGAAAAAGAAAAGAAAAGAGAAAGGAAGAACAATTTAGTAGCATCAATAAGTCTGGAGTAGTAGTATATTTATATTTGTATATCTCAAAAATATGTTTTGTTTTCCCTTTTGTTCACTTATTACTTTACGAATGCTTATGTTGAACCCTTTACCCTTTTTGACCCACATTAACCCTGACCACATTACAACCCGAAGCAAGTCCTTTTGATCTATTTACTCATGCAATCATTGTAGAGGAGAATTAATGTATTAGCAAGCCTATGGTAGTGTAGTTTCCTATAAGGAGCATGAACGAAACACTAGCCATCAAACACTTGAGAGAAATGGGTAAAATCGTGAGGAAGATTCATTTTTACGTTTATACTTATCTTTGAGTAATGGTGCCATAAGATGAGCTTGCTTATGTACACTAATGAAAAGTAGTTATGATATGTGCAATAGCTTGACAATTGTGTTGGCCAAAATTTGAGGAATTGCATGTTTTGATCTTTGTGGAAATGTTGAATGGTTGTGTTTAATTTTGCTCGAGGGCAAGAAAAGATTTAAGTGGGGGGAAGTTGATAGCTATGTATTAGTGTGTGCTTTTCTAAGTATTTGGCATGTATTTCTTACATAGTATGTTATTATTATTGTGGTTTAGGACTTATTTTATATGTTTTTGTTTAGTTTGATCTTTATAGTTGTTCTTTTATGTTTGATGTTGATTTAGGGTAAGAATTGATCATTTTGATGTAGGTATAGAGTGTGGTGACCTTTTGATTGAGTAGAGACCAAGAGAGTAAAAGAGAAGACAGGGAATTATAATACAAGAACCCACGATCGTGGGATTCATGATAATTCCCATGATCGTGGGATACCTAGCCTGAAGATACCCGTGGGTTTGACTTTTTTAGGTTTTTGTGACTATATAAAGACATAAATCCCTATGGCTGAAAAGAGCATCATGGAGACTTGGCATCTTGAGTAAAAACACAAGTTTAAAGTCTTGAGAGAGTTAAAGAATCAAGATTTTTCATTCTAAATTAGGCAAAGAGCACACCAACGTCAGATTTTTCCAAATTCGGGCAAAGAAGAGGAGTTTGCTTCATAGTGTTCTGTATCATTTTTGTTTCTCTTTTAGATTCTTTATCATGGATTGTTTGATTGTTGGGGATGTTAATGACATTATGAGTAGCTGATTTATTTGTAAAGATTACTTTTGAACTACTTGTTGAACTCCTATTTTGTTGATTGAATGAATGAAGCTTTTGATGAATGTTGAACTTATACTTTACAATAAATTGAGAAATTGAGTTGGGTAATTTGTGTAAGGATGTACAATGAGACTTGGCACTTTATAGACTTATATTCATCAAGTTAATTGTTTAGTTAGAAGAGAGATCTTAGGTAATTAATTGATTACCTATCGGATAACTTCATAACTAGTTGAATTGGTGGATTGATTTTGTAGATTGAGAGATTGATTAATCATTTCCATTTAATTTGGTTAGGGACAATTAATTACACCTTGAGAGAGGTTAGTTAATACATTTAGACATCTTAGGTAAGACACAATTTAATTAACAAGATAGGAAAAAAGTGATCGCTACTTGTTAAATCTAGAATTCCAAGTTTCTGCACTTTTGCTTATCATCTGTTCATTGTTCCTTGTTTGATTTAATTAAAATTTTCACTTTATATACATTAAACAATTGTTTCTAAAACAAATAGCAACCTGAATTAAGTAGTGTCTAAGCATAATCCTTGTGGGATCAATATCCAATTTTTTCTATAAGTCACGACCCGTATACTTTCAGTTTTGAGCGAAAAACTAATAGTCTGTTTTTCAATCAAAAATTATGGGCTGACCAGAAAAGAAGTAGAAAATTTGTAAAAATATAAGCAAAGTTGTTACCAAGAAGAAAGAAAATTAAAAGCTGCTTGGTTCTTAGAAACGGGTTTTTTGTAAAAATATGAGAGTAAGGCTACGTACATCGATGACCCTCTTCAAACTTCTAAATGAAAAGCCTCACGCGCCGAATATATTAACTTTTTTACATTTTAAATTTTAATAAAATAATTAATTATTAATTAGATAAATAATAAATACGTGCAAGTATAAAAATTTGATAAGACGAGTCAAGTTAATGATATTAATAAAAAATATATTATCTGATTATTTTTATAATAAATTGAAATTTTTAAAATTTTGATTACTATTATAAAGTTGAGATAAATTTATACTTTTTTAATTTATTCTTTTTTTGTTTTGATATTGTGTAGTCAAAGTTGAGACTTGATAGGATGGCATGGTGACAGTCATATTTGAGATTTGATAGGATGGCATGGTGACATTTCATAATTGATTGTATATGCTACTTGCCACCTATCGTTCTTTTATTTATTTAAATTTGAACATGAGAGATTTTCTTGAAAAAATAATAAGAAGGATGTTTTTCCGTTCTATTGGCTTTATCACAAATTCCACCATTGAATTATTTATTTTAAATCTTAATAAATTTGTGACTTGCTTTATAGTTAACTATAGAATGATAAAGTAAATATACAATGTTATAGATTATTCTTTCCATAACTAAATACAATGAGTTACAGTAAGACGTAAACTTTGGTTTATTGTGACGATTCCTCCCGAATACTAAGTAAACGTATGGAGACTATCACACATGCATTTATAGTTAATATTATAAAATTTTCTTATGAAGATGTCTCTTTCAACAAAATGGGCATTTAGAATATTACCTTGTATATGTATGAAATTCTAACTGTGATGATTGTACAAGTGATCATTTGACTTGAGGTCACCAAAGTTATCTTGTATAAGGATTATTATATTTTAATACTACTTATGACCTATTTAATCATGAGTTGTTCAATCAGTAGTCATTGGATGTAGCATAAGCTATATGTAAGTAATTGCGTGATCAAAACATGATTCATTACCCTAAAGTAATTAGTGAGAAAGTTCTGTTGTTCTCGATTAATATTTGATTCGAGAAATCTTTAACTAAGTGGAATGATGATTTGTAAATAGTTTACAAATTTTATTAATTGAATCAATGACTAATGGCAAAGAACTAATATGATTGGACTAAAAATAAAGTAGATATTAATTTCATCCTCTATGTATAATGTTAACATTATATGATCAAATGATTGAATTATACGAAAAATCATACACGAAAATATTAGTCAAAACTATTTTGACATTCCTAAATATTTGGTTATGATACATTGCTAGACGTCAATCTTGATTTATGATCATAAATTATTTAATTAGGGAATTAGAGATAAATTAAAAGTAGTTTTAATTTATGTAATACTAATTATTAATTATAATTATAATTTATAATCATTCTCAACATATTTGGTAACCTAATGGTTCTTACATATAGAATGGGTTAAAGAGAGTAAATTTATTTTAATCAATTGGACTTGATTGTAAAGTTTTAGTAACTTTATAATTAAATGTGAGGTATTTGATAAATAAGGATCAATATAAGATATTGATCTAATTTAGGCATAATTGGTATTTACTTAAAGTATAATTGAAATTATAATTTAATTTCAATTAAATTACTAAAATGCCCAAAATTTATTATAAATACGCTTAAGTTCTAATGGAGCTAATACTTCTTGTTTAACCCTCTCTGTAAGAGTTACAGAGTTCTCTTAACTCATTCTGTGGATATCGTTAGAAGTCAGACATTTGTACAGCTACAGTGATTGAGACAGAACGATTTCAGAAACAATTCGAGGGATATGACAAGACAAAGATCAAGCTTCAAAATAAGGTTGAATTAAGTTTTCGCTTCATTATGATTTATGTTAATCATTTATAAAATTAAAGAGATCTTAATTTTCTAAAAATAAAAAATATGAAAATTCTATCGTGATCACTCGTGGAGCTATTGAGGGCGAGTCGAGCAACGCATCGTGAAGGACTGCGAGAGGCGGCAGCAAAACCCCAGAAAACCTAATTTGGAAAACGATGGGGCGAACATGAAAACCAAGGTCATTTAGTAAACTTATCTCTTATGCTCCAAGGGTTATCTATTATTTCCATAATGTAACCTATAAAATCAATCTTTTACTTGTAAGAAAGGCAAACATAATGTAGTAATTTAAATTTACTATTAATATTTATTTATATAATGTATCCATTAAAAATTCTCAAAATTTTTATTGAAATGCAGATTTTATATTGATCATAATTAATTTGCCTTGTTAGGTGCATTAATCTTCGCACTTTAACTCATAAATTACATTTGAATTGTAGAAGCAACAATGAGACGCATTGGCCTTTATATATAAATGGCATGCAGCAATAATTCGTTCACATTAGTTTAACAGTTCAGAACATTTAAGTGAATTTTTTAAAAAAAGTTTCAACTTCAGAAATATTGTTTTTGGCATATCAAAATGAACAGAAAATGGAATGGAACTCCATCTGAGAGAGTGAAAAAAGTTTCACAATTCGAAGGAATAACATGGTAATCCAATAATAACAGGATAAAAGGATATACGATTGTCATATCCAAAGATACAAAAGTAGTTGCGTGAAGATCTCTGTCATTATACACCACTCCAAAGATCTTTTTAATGGCTGTGATTGTTGAGGAACTTGATAATAAGTTTGTTGACCTTCTTTGGAAGCTTTTCATGAATGAAATGGTTCCCTTCTTTTACGAAGATGACGTCCAAATTGGGCACAAACTTCTTCACTTGTCCGCTTCTTATGTAAGTATCGATGCCAGGGAACTTCAGCAAATAGTCTTTCTCGCCCATGATCAGTAGCGCTGGAGCTGTAATATTCGGATTAGTGATTCCAAGATCTCTCCCCATACTCCTGTACATTAATTAATGGTCAAATTAGCTGTTACCGTTGACGTTTCTATTAAATTACTAGCTAAATCATGTATAATGTCTTAATTAAGCTTTCAGTTTGCACTTGGGAGCAAGAAAATGTGCATATGATATAGCTACTTGGCAAATCTGTAGTACCTGTACGGAACCTGTAATGGAAACCTGAAACCAGACTTCTCGTATAAGCGTGCATAAACTTCAAGATCTTTCTCCGAGAACCAAGGAGGTAGAGTTGCCGATGAGTCAACCAGATCCATGATCTCCTGGTTACCTCTTGCTATTGGAATCTCAGACCCAGAGAACATTATATAGATTTTTTTAATCAGAGTCTTAACATTGAGTCTCGCAAAATCAGCTTCAGCCCGACCTGGCTCCTAGAAAATGTAGTTAAAGTAGAATTAAGACATCAATATAACGGAAGCTTTTGATTGGTCAAGGCAATACGCTAACTTGTGGTCACATAACTCTGCCAAAGAAGAAGAAATTGATGAATTGACTGATGCCTCTGTTTCCCAAAATCATTCATTAACAAAATTTGTCAACTCCATACGACTATGGCATACCTGCCATCTTTTGATGTAGAAACCTTCGGGGAGGTATTGAGTTGGATCAGAACTTGGTCCTGGAAGCGTGAAAGGGCTACCTAAAGTTACAATTCCACATACTCTGTGTGGGTGAAGAATGGCTACAACATGCACTGGTACGCCCCCAAAATCCTTTCCCACAAGAAAGACCTGAAAGAAAAAGGCAAAGTAAATCAGTGATAAAATCTTATTATAAAAAAAAAAAAGCTATTCTTTGTTCCAAGTTCCAAAAGGTAGTCTTTAATTAACCGAAGGAGGTTGTGCAATTAATAGTTCATACACCTTACTGATACCAAGCGTGTCAAGAAGGGCAACAACATCGTCTACAAGGTCCATGTAGGTCCCTTTCTCTGGTTCAGCTGGCTGCTCCGATAGTCCATATCCTCTGTAATCAATTGCAATTGCTCGGTAGCCCGCATTTGCCACGGCCACCATTTGGTATCTCCATGTGTACCAAATTTCCGGGAATCCATGGAGGAACAACAATACCTTTGAACCTACAAATAATGAAACTTATTTAAGTATAAATATACTGGGCGTGAACTAAGATGGTATCACTTAATTTTTATTGAACGGTCTTAATTTTTATTAGACATCACTTAAAAACCAGACTCGAGAAGTTTCTGCCATTTTCACACACCCCTCTCTCTTTCTCCCTGTCTCAAACCCACCATCCGAGGCAACACCAACTTCAGCATCATCGTCATCTCTACCATAATTTGTGATGGTTCTTTCTTTCTCCATCTCCCAAACCCAGCTTATGCGGCAACACCACCTTCAGGACCATCGCCACCTCTACTACCATATGTGATGGTTCTGGCGAAAACCCACGGTGTCCGGTCCTCAATCATCGAAAATTTTTATTTAGCACATTCTAGTTCAGCTAGGCATTAAAGTTTTGCAAACCTCACACCTGCTAGTATTCGTTAAAAGAAAAATTAGACGAAAAAACAAATAACGAAGTTGTCATAGATAGGTCAAATTACCGGTTCCAATCTGTGCTACATGGAGTTTTAGTCCTCTTACTTCAACATGGGAGTGCTTGATTGGCTCGAAAGTTGGAAGAGCCGATACGTTGATCCCAAAGAAGAGGACGAATATCAATTGGTATATACCACAAAGACGTGGGCAGTTAGAGCTTGTGGCCACCATTGTTTGACTTTCTAGTAACCGTATACAAATAAAATTGAGAACTAAGGATCCCCAGCCTGCACAAAAAATCTGAGTGAACAGGATTAGGAGGCACAAGCTCACTACTTAAATAAGCTAGGATGGTGGTCCAAATTATAATAAGGTTATCAATAATTGTTGTTCAGATCGGTCCAGTCAACAAAAAGAGGCAGTCAACAAAAAGAGGCAGACTTTTCAATATTTTAAGGATCGTGTAAATAAAAAAAAGGAAAAACAAACTAGAGAAGTGGACAATGTATATTGCGTAATTGTAACAATGTTATGAATAATTTATTGGACTTGGTATCGAATTGAATTTTGATACAGTACTGTATTAATATCAGTCAATACCAGATATCGTTTCGGGTAATTTTTTAAATTTATAAAAGAGTCTTTGAATTTTTTAAAATTTGCAAAATAGTCTTGAATTTTTAATCATGTCTCTAAAAATCAAAATAATAAATAATAATCACAATTAATATAAAATAATAATAATTTTCACATATTTCACATATAAATAATAACCACAATTTATATGAAAAAGACAATCATTATCATATATAAATATAAAATTAAGGACAATATAAAATATTTAAAATATTACAATTTCAATTTTCATTATATAATAAATAATAACTACATCAAAACATTCAATGAAAAGAATAATAAATATCCTTAACTTTCAAATTATTATAATTTACAACAAGTGATCGTGATATAAGGAAACAACCAAGTAGAATTTAAACATGAAACAAAAATATATATTATTTAATTTACTATCAATTAAATATATT
>JANZXR010000008.1:26686669-26730703 GCA_027575705.1 Erythroxylum echinodendron
GGGGGGGGGGGGTTCGGGGTAGGATTTTTGAAATAAGAAAAAAAGAAACCAACTAATAAAAAAATTAAAGAAAATATACTAAAAATGGTAAAATTGGGAAATTTGGTAGGGAATTCTTTGGTTCAATCTCGGTCTACACCCTAATTAAACATATTTTATTGATTTGTTATTCTCTAACCTCTCCTAAAAACTATTAATTGTGAATTAATAATTAATTCGAGTTTTCCGTTAGGTTTTGTTTAATCAAGATACGATAGTTGATTAAACCTAACCACCAAATAACCTAGGATACGATCTCTAGATTTAATTAGGTAATAGCATTAAGAATTAAGAAAAGCGATTAATCAAGGCAAAAACCACAAATGATGTGTCATTTAACTTAGGTCATGTCATCCCTAATGATTACGAATCATTAGTCATTACGCATGAATTTCAACATAACAATTACAGATTATATCAAAATTCTAACAATGGGTATACAATCAAATGATTTAATGAATGCATTAAAATCATCCTTTCATACTATGGGTTCATACAAAAACAACCGAACAATAACGAAAATCCGATTATCCATACACAAAACCCAAATCAATTAATATAGGATAACACAATCAATTTCTAATGAGAGAAAGAAATAAAAAAACAATGAAAAAAATGCTTAACCCGAGTCATCGGCGTCGATGTTACCTCCAAACTAGTGTCGAGATGTTTAGCCTATCATGGGTCTCCCAAAAATATGCTTCAACCCCATGCTTATAACCCTATAAAAAACCTTACCTATCTCTTCTCAATGCCGCAACCTTCATCTCTATCCACTATTCATGATGTGACAAATAAGATAGTGGACACCTCATTATTCAACTCCTAAGCTCTCTCTGTTGCAGCTCTTAACTTCCCTCATTGTAGCGTCCCTCCACTGTAGTTGATGGGATGAATAAACTTGGAAAGTTTAAAATCCCTTCCTGTACATGTCAAAACCCCTCTTCTCTTGTTTATCTTTTGTGTTTTCTTTTTTACCCTTTGCCATTACGTTCCTTTCAAAACGTCAGTATCCCACCCTTCGTAGCTCCCAAATGCCGTTAAACGCTTGCTTCTCTGCTTTAATATATTGAAACCGCAAGAGTGAACCTTCCAAACCAACATCTACCTTATATCCAATATATTCAAACAACCTATTCATCACAACTTGAGGAGAATTCATTAATCATAAACAACTTTTAAATATACAAATGCTCTTAGATACATTTATTTAAACAATTTTTTTCAATTTTTTTCAATTTTTTTCATTTTCTTCTTTCTTTCTCTTTCATTTTCTTTTCTTTTCTCTTTTTTTCTTTTCTCTTTTCTCTTTTCTTTCTTCTTCTTCTTTTTTTTAACAAAAGAAACTACATTAACATGAGAATTTCAATGATAAGATATAAAATAACATCCCAATTACTATAGCCAATCCAGACATATATACACTCCCACACTTACACTTTTGTACATTCACAAACTCACTAATTACAAATTCTCCACTAGCTTTACAGGTTGGGTAGGAGATTTGGTTAAGTTTAAAGCATGTAATGTGGTTGATACAAAAAGAAAGGCTAATAAGGCTCAAAGGGGCTTATCAAAAAGAAACATCATATAATGGATAGGTTATTTGGCAAATGTATTTTGGAAAAGCAAAGAATGCCTAATCATATCCATGTTAATGCATGTGATAAAAATGTGGTCTCGAATAAAATTCAACGCAAAATCAGAATTTACATGTTATGAAGGTCACACATTATCAAAAGACAATTAGACTAATATGAATGTTTTAGCCTAATAAGGCTTAAGATCTCATCGACTTTGTCTACCACTAGTCACTACTCTTTTAAAGATAATACACATCAACCAATCACAAGAGTACAATTACATGTCAAAGTTGCTATGAAATTCTTTAGTCAGCTCATTCTATAATCATGACTATATAATCCCGAAAGTAACATAAAGCGAGAAAATGTTTATTTGTTTATTTTATTCTTTCTCTCATTTTGATTGAAAACTTAAAAACAAGCAAAAATAAACGAGAAAGAACACACATAAATATAAAAAGAAATGTGAAAATGTAAAGACAAGAATTTTACTTCCCTTAGGTTGCCTCCTAAGAAGTGCCTTTGTTTAGGGTCGCTGGCTAGACTCCTTCTTCCCCTCACATGACAAAATTGTGATCTTCAGGTGGCATATATGGTTCTTCAATGTGAGGTTCTTCAGGATAGGGTCTTAGTTGATAATCGTTCCCATTTAGCTCCTTCTCTATCCCCAGATCTTCAATCTCTACTGAGTCTATACACTTGGGAAATATTTCAAACTTCTCCTCACCTTTTTCTTCCTCATTTAGTTCCTTCAATATGCTATGTAAAGGTGAAGAGTTAGTTTCAAAAATAATTATGGACTCAGTACTTACCTTTGAGTTAAATGATATGTCCATTTCGGTTTCGAGCTCCTCCTCAACTTCTTCGACACTAGCAACTCCTTGAGGGTTGACCTCAAAATTCTCAAGCTCCTTATCACTTTGTAAAGTTTTTGCACAAGCGTCCATCGGGTACACCTTAGGTTGATACTCCTCCTCCTCTTCGCTTTGTGGCTCCAGATGATTGATATCTCCCTATTAAGGCAATGCATCTTGCTGCAATTGTAGAGCATCTTAACGGATTTGTTGTACAGTTTGCTGAAACAGCTCTTGCATATTTTGTTGGAACTACTGCATATCCTGTCGAATTTGAAGATTGTTAGCAGCCATAATATTAAGCATTTCTTTTAGAGATGTACCTGAGTCGTGTTGGCTCTTCGAATCTTGGGCACTAGACTATGTAGTTTTTAGAAATTTCCCTCCATCCTGCTAGAATTGTAGACTATTTGCTGCAATTGCAAAGTATTAGTGTTTATAATATTACTCAAATCTTCCAGAGATAGACCGGAGTCATGATAGGAAGCTTCTGGTCTGTATGAGAATTGTTGTGCTTCTTGCAAACTATCATGGAAGTAATTCTGATGATTATCCCATCCATAACAAAAGTTAGGTTGATCAGTCCAAACATTGTTATAGGATTGAGAATATAAATTAAAGAAAAAATTACTTCCATCCATGATGATTTTTTTTAATTTTTATAAAACACAAAAATGAAACACAATAAAGAAAGGATCATGAAATAGCTGAAAAGAAACTAATACGAACAAATATAAACAAAACACTAATTAAATTGACAAACAAAAACTAAACACCATACTCCCCAGCAACGGTGTCAAAATTGACGGCGCATTGTAATGTTAGTCAAAATAAAATAACTAGACTACTACTGTAGTAGTGGTGAGTCTAGGTCGATCCCACAGGAACTGTTCTGTTAGCTTATGAAATGAAATTAATAGGTGCTTAGGAAAAATAAGGGGTTTGAATTTTTGAAATAAAAAATAAAATAAAACTAACAAATAAAAAAATTAAAGAAAATATACTAAAAATGGTAAAATTAGGAAATTCGATAGGGATCTAATTCTTTGGTTCAATCTTAGCCTACACCCTAATTAAGCATATTTTATTAATTTGTTGTTCTCAAAACTCTCCTAGAAACTATTAATCGTGAGTTAATAATTAATCCGAGTTTTTCCTTAAGTTTTGTTTAATCAAGATACAATCGTTGATTAAACCTAACCACCAAATAACCTAGGATACGATCTCTAGATTTAATTAGGTATTAGCATTAAGAATTAGGAAAACCAATTAATCAAGGCAACAACCACATATGATGCGTCATTAAACTAGGTCATGTCATCCCTAATGATTAATAATCATTAGTCGCTACACATGAATTTCAACATAATAATTATGGATTATATCAAAATTCTAACAATGGGTATGCAATCAAATGATTCAATGAATGCATTAAAATCATCCTTTCATAATATCCTATGGGTTCATACACAAACAATCAAACAATAACGAAAATCTGATTATCCATACACAAAACCCAAATCAATTAATATAGGATAACACAATCAATTTCTAATGAGAGAAAGAAATAACAAAACAACAAAAGATGTTTAACCCAGGTCATCGGCATCGATGTCACCTCTAAACTGGTGTCGGGATGTTTAACCTTTCATGGGTATTCCAAAAATATGCTTCAAGCCTATACTTATAACCTTACTGAAAAACCTACCTATCTCTTCTCAATGCTGAAACCTTCCTCTCTATCCACTATTTATGATGTGACAAATAAAGACAGTGGACACCTCACTATTCACCTCCCAAGCTCTCTCTGTGGTAGCTCTTAATTTCCCTCACTGTAGCGTCCCTCCACTGTAGTTGATGGGACGAATAAGCTTAGAGAGTTTATCATCCCTTCTTGTACATGCCAAAACCCCTCTTCTCTTTTTTATGTTTTTAGTTTTCTTTTGTACCCTTTGCCTGTAACATCCCATTACCCATGTTAAGGCTAAAATTGTAATTTATGAGAAAGTATTGAGAAATTAGGAAATGCACATCATGCTTTAGTTAATTATGACATGCACATTTTTGCACATGAATATGATTGTACAACATTCATTGACATGTTTCAGGTATAATTGATTTATAAATATGATTAAAATGTGAATTGCAAGTTATTTGCGTTAAAAATTTATTTGGAGATCATTAGCATTATTTCAGAATTTTTGGTGAATTTGAGATACATTTGGACTAGGAAAAATGCCAAGTGGGAGGATAAATTGATACACGAAAAATTTGGATGATTAAGCCTAAAATTGAGTGACATTTGGCATAGTTAATTAGTGACAAGTGGACTAGTAATTAAGTGACAAATGGATCAATTATTGTGTGACAAGTGGACTAATAATTAGGAGACATATGGACTGATTAATTGGTGACATTTGGCAGCATCTATAGTGGATTAGTGGCAGCATCTTGATTAGGCAAATGTAAGACATGCCTTAGGATAAATATTGTGCTGTAAAGTTGGCACCTAGCATGTTGATGGAACAAATTCCAGCAGCAATGTTTTTGTTGTTGCTCTTACCATCTCCACGAAATTGCTCCAAATTTCTCCTCTCTAATTTGCCTGATCCCTAGCCAAATTACTGGACCAAAACCAGCTTTTTACCTTACAAAAAATAGCCAAGAAAACTAGCTGAAAGTTATCTTCATCTTGCCGTCCAAAATCAACTTGTTTTCATCATAAGTTTGTGATGAATTCTGCTTGCATAGAGACTTGGTTTAATCTGAAGTTTGAGCTAAATTGAAAGCCTAACTAGTAATTGACAATCTTATCTTTATGATATGTTTGGTAGTATGAGAATTATGGCTGAATTGGAATGACATATATGAGATATTGGTGAAGATGTATGTTGGAATATTATGAGCTGGAGAATTTTCATTGAATAGACTTCGGTATTCTGATTATAACTTGAGCTGTAGATTTCTAAATGAGTTGATTCTTAATTCATATTAAACTAGAGACATATTTATACAACTTTTATGAAGAATCCGAATGTTAATTATATCTCTAATCATTTCAAAATCTTGCTGGAAGTAGAGTTAGGAGTTTTGTTACAGTTTAAAAATAGTACGAACTCTTTTGGATATAACTTTCTGTATAATGAATCAAATTGTATGATTCTAGTGTTATTAGAAACTGGAAACATAGTGGAAAATTTTTCCAAAATAAAGTGTTACTAAAATACACCATTTTCCTTGTCATAATGATCATGAAAAGTTATCCCGAAAGGGGGTGTTAGGATGAAAATGCTGAGGTGTGCTGGAATTTGACAACTGGAATGTTCTTACTGAGCATGCTTCGGTATTTTGGCTATATTTTGATCAGTTGATTTATAAATGAAATGATTCTTGATTTAAATTTAAATAGAGACATTTGGCTACAATTCCTAAGAAGAAATTGAATTTTAATTCTATCCTTAAAGGTCTTGAAATTGAGCTTGATAGTAAGTCTTGGCTTAGGCAGTAGCACTACCAGGGACAGAAATTAGGTCCTGTTGTTATTAAATAAACTGGATTGTTATAGGCTGAATTAGACAAATATGTCTTCACAAAAGTTATAGATTATTCTCTTAGATTTTTATTGATATACATTTTGTAAGTTTTGGATATTGGAATTAAGAGATATGATGTGTACAACTTGAATACATGATCAAGCATTAGCCAAAATTTCAAATGTACATAGTCTGTGGTATTTTGAGCATAAATCTTAGAATAATGAACCAAACTGAATAAACTTGGTATCATTAGAAACTTAAAACATGGAAAAACAACTTTCCAGAAGGAAGTGTTGCCTAATTTTGTCATTTACCTTATCAGAATAATTATGTAAAGTTGACCCAAAAGCATATTATGAGAATACAATCTGAAATGATCAGTTGGGTTATGAAATTAGTTTCACGTTGTTTTATTATGGTCCAAACCCTATTTACAAATTATATTAATGAGGGGTTTGCTATCTGAATGATATGGTGACAAAATCTCGATAAGATACCCAGAATTGTCAATGAATACGCATTGTGCATATTGTCTATACATTGATGTACATAAGGAAAGACTTATACATTTATGCAAAATTGTGATATATGTAAATGTGTTTTGTATGATATAGAGGAGCAAATTAGATGCCAGTCGAATATTGCTAGACCATCCAGGAAATAGCATATTGGAGTGTACTGTGAGTAACCTAAGATGGTCTCACCTTGACTTGTTTTGTTTATTACTGAATTAAATTTGATATTGATGAATGTGTATTGAATTGTGTGCTGAATTTCGGACAATAATTGTTCGAGGCATTCGATGTATGTGAATATTATTGGAAGTGCTACTTGTATGTGAATGAGACTGCCTACTTGAATATTTTTATTCTCAACTAGAAAGTTGAATGCCAAATTTATGTCCGATGACCTCTGAATGATATTTGAATTCTCAACGAAAGTTGAATTCCGGACTTAGGTCTGATGACTATGAGATTTTGATGGTGAATTATGAATGTCTGCTATACATGAGTTAATTATGTATTTGATACATTTCATAAATGTATGTTCAGATAAAGACGTTGTGACTGGAGTAGCCAGTATGAAAGAGCTTACACGTAGAGCTTTACGCCGTGATTACTGTTTCTGCACATAGAGCTATGCTCCGTGATTTAGTTCTGGATGAGCCCAATGGGCCAGTATCTGTATATGTATATGATAAGCTCTCGGTCACAATAATAAAAACAAATGTGAGTCTCATGCATATAGCATTAATATATGATTGAAATTCATTGAATGATTTGTGAAGCTAAAATGTAATGATAAATTGATATGAACTATTTGACTATATGAACTGTGTGATTATATAATGATTAAAATTTTTTATTTGAGTGAGCCATTGAGGATGGTTACTCAACTGAGTTCGCAAAACTCATCAAAAATTACAACTTGGCTTTCAGGGTTTAGTAAAGAACTCAAGAGAGACTCCGAGTAAGAGTTCCAGGTCGGGATTAGTGTGCGCTTGTATATGTCTTCAGTGAATTTTGTGTTTTTGAATTATGTTCTGCAAGAATTGCACAAAGTGTATGTTTATGATTTAGAAATGAAATGACTTTATGATCGCAAGTGTTTTTTTCTATAATAGGCCTAAGTGATTGCTGAAACTCTAATGAGTTCAATAATGATTGTAATTTTTGTGACTGATATTTTTTATAAATAAGTTGGATCAAAATTGATTATTGATTTTCCACATATAGGTACATTATTTCAAAAAATTTGCAATAAGTTTTAACTGGTGATTGTTTTAGCATGTTGCTCTTGTAGGCATCGTATTCAAATATCACTCAGGATGTCAGGTACATGTTCTATGAAAGTGGGGTGTTAGATTGCCGCTGCATTCCTTTCAAAGCGTCGGCGTCTCACCTTTTGCAGAAACGCTAGCGTTAAACGCTAGCTTCTCTGCATTGATGTCATCCTTATCTACTGGACTTTCATTCATGGGCTAGATTTTGTTTCATCTTTTCCTTGCTAAACATTTGTGCTCCAATTTGCTTTAGAATTTTGTCCTTTTGGTCTCAAATATATATCAACATATCCAACCCAGCAGTCAACAAAAATTAAGTATTTTATCTAAAAAATAGGATTGGAATCACATGAAAATACATAAGAAAATATAAGATAATTCAATCCTATCATCATCACATTAAGTCAGAAATGAAGTTTATCTATCATAACAAATTCAAGTCTTTGAAAATATTCATCTTATCTTTTACAGATAATTTGTTTTTTAGTTATAAAGTGAAATTAAACTTAATTAAGACTCTTCTGAATTCTCTAAAGTTGTTTAACAAGCTATTTGGTTTATCTATAAATATATACTAGAGCCATATATTGATATAGACAATAGATGCTTATTAAGTTGGTTAGTACTCCCTAATATCAAGGTTACAAATCAACCTCTATTTAATTATGGTTAACAATAACTATCAATCATGTGTCTAAGAGTTAAAAATCATAAAGTAAAAGTGACGGTGTTAGGTGATGATGCACATGACTTAGCCAAGGATTTTAGAGCTCCTTTTCTTATCTTCTCGCAAAAATAAGGTAAGAAATTCAAAAACCTTCATTCTAAACTAATTACGTCTACTAATTATTTTGATTATTCAATTTTAGAGAATCTAGATTTGAAAGGAAAAGTGAGGCTTTGAGTGTTAGAATTCAATGGGACAAATTTATACATTTTGACTGTGTTGTATATGAAGAATTAACCCTTGAATTTTACTCTATTTTATATTATACGTTGGGTAAATTAGATAACTTTTGGTTTTAATTGCATGGAACACCTTATAATTTGGATTATGATGTCATGGAGGAAATATTTGATTTATAAAATCGAAAAATGTTGAAGGACATAAAAATTTCAATGCTATAAAATATTGGAAATATTTAAAAATGTTGGATGTGTTTAATCCAGACAATGCACTAATAATGTTATTAAGAATCCTGAGTAATTATTACTACACAAATTCATATGTCATGTTATTTTTGAAAAAAGTCAAATTACCAAATGCTTTCAAAAAAGATTTATTTCTTCTTTGGTGCATGGAACATAAGATTCAAGTTTGCACATCCATTCATCTTTTTCAAATGATAGTTACTTCACTTAATAAGAAAATTAACTATTTAGGCATAGGTTTTTTTATTAATGCTCTGGCTCAATTGTATGGTGTTAATGTTGATGACTTAACCCCTATCTTTCTTAAGTATTTAAATCATGCGCATTTGAGTCGAGCTGAGATTTTAGAGTGCCATTCTATGGAACTTTAAGATATTAATTAAAAATCAAAAGCTAAACACAGGATAGGATAGGACAGGCGAGTTCGACTTCTTCACAATAACACCAATAAGTCTCATAAAGTGTGGAATCTGAAGCGGAAGAGGAAGGATGAGAGACGGTGTTTAAAAATGGAAGAAAATAATTAGATCCTAGAGGGTTGTTTGGAAAACACAAATATGGCCCTTTTAAAAAAACTTGGGTTAAGAATAGAGATGGTGGCAAGTTGATAGTTATATATCTCGTCAAAAGGCTAGAATGACACTCCAACCAAGCTAAATAAAAAATGTAACATAGTTGAGTAATTGGGAGAAATTCGTGATAAGGTGTTTGCCTTCATGTCAAAAGACAAGGTGATCATTAAAGAAAATCTAAAATGATGGTGCTTATAATAAAATTAAACCTACTAATCTTTTAAAAATAGTAATAATTTTCATGAAGGGTTACTTAATGATGGTTTACCTTTTTAATTAATGAATAATAACAAGTGTATGCTTAGAAGTGCCATAGGTACATGAATATGGTGTCAATATTTTGATTGATATGTATATTCAAATCAAATAACTTAAACATAAAAGGAATAAGTTAGTGTGTTGGAACTTTTTAAGCAGTTGATGTTTGAGTTTAAGTTAATTCAATGAGATTGATGTCATTATACCATTATTGTATTATTACATGATTTTGTGTTTAAGTGTTTATATGTTTTGTTTTGTGTTAAGGTTTTAGTTTTTCTTGGGAACAAGCAAATATTTATGTGTGGGGATGTTGATAGGTATGTGTTATAGTATGTTTTCTAGAGGTTTAAGTGTGTTTTTAGGTGTTTTCTTATATTATAATCATGTGATTAGGACATAGAATTGTGATCTTGTTAACATTTGTATGTGTTTTAATTGTTTTATTATTTAAGAGCAAGATTTGATCTTAATTTTACGTTTCAAGGGTTGTTTGATGTTTTTGTTAGTAAGTGAAAATAGGATATTGAAGAAAAGACAAAGAATTTGAAGAATAGGAACATACATAAGTATGCAAATTGCACTATTATGTATAAACATCTTGTACGTGGGATGAGCTTTTTCATGATTGCACGAAGTGTTTTTAAGCACGCAAAATTTTTGTATTATTGATGCTTCAGGGCTATTTTGGAAGCAAATTAAGTGGGGAAACCTTGGAAAGAACCTAAAAGCCTCAAGAATTATTTAAGGCAAAGAAAAACACCCAAAAGGGATTACATATAAGAATTAAAGAGATCAAAGTGGAGACATCAAGAATAATTATAGTTTTTCCAGAATTCCAAATCAAGACACAAAAATGTTTTTCTTTCTTTTCTCTTTTTATATTTCATTACCTTGGATGTTGATTTGGATTCGTAGGATGCTGAACATAATTATGGGTTTCTATATCCATATTAGGGATTGTTCTTGAACTGTTTTGCTTAGTCTTATTCTTATTGAATTCAATAAATATACCAATGCTTTGTGATATTTGTTATGCTTATACTTGATAATAAATTAAGAGATTGAATCAAGTTATATGTGTTTAAAGTGTGCAAGATTTGGTAGCTTAATAGGCCTGTAAATATTAAATTAATAAATAATTGAAGAGAGATCTTTATTTTGATTCAATTAGCCTTAGGATTACTTCAAATCCAATTGAATAGTTAGGAGTAGTTTTGTGAATCGAGAGGCAATTTTATTATTATTGGACTCAATTGGGATTACCTGATTAGATCTTAAGAGAGGGTAATCAAAACCTTAAGATATCTAGAATAAAGAATAATTGAATCAACAAGATAAAGGGAAGACAAAACAAGGACCTAATAACCCCTAAATTTCCATCATTGATTAACCTTAATCTTATTGCAAACTTCTCTTATTAAAGTGTTAGTTTATTTGTTATTTTAATTTCAATTAATTTATTCTACTTCAATTCATTCAATCTTTTATTACCTTTGAACAAGTGCATTCAAGTTGTTAGGTGATTAAATAATCCTCATGGGAATGTTACCTTTTATACTAAAAGCTACGATTTGTATACTTGCAATATGAAAGCTTTTATATAAAACTGTCAATAGTAGTGAGCACATTGCTCTGACAATTTAAAAGTTCAAGAAAGTCTAACTAAAAAGCTTCCAAAGAAGTACTTGTTAAAAGATTAGCACTTGTTTAATAATTTTATATTTAAAGTTATTTTATTATAGATAATTAATTTAGATTTTTATTTTTGTAATCTATTTGATTTTTTAAGAAATTAAATAATTTTTATTTTATTAAGGCTATTATTTATTTTTTTAGTTTTGATTTTACAGCAACAAAAAAGACCCAGTAAAATCCGGCTAAATGCGGGATCTATAGAGGACCAATGTACGTAGCCTTACCTCTAACTAATAGAGAGACATTAGTTTTGATTTTATAGTTAGTAAATAAAGGCAAGCGAGCAGATTGATGAGGAGGCAATTAGAAGAGCAATGAAGATGAAAAGTTAATGATAAATGCAAATTAAAAGTGTTTAAATTAGGCATACGATGAATCTTTGTAATAAACATAACATGATACATGAATAAATCTCAGCTCAATTATGCATTTCATGAAAAATTTATAAATAATCCATGGATTAGAATATGTCTATGTTCCAAACTTTGTTTATAAGTTAAATAAGACAAAAAGATCCATATCTTAGGAACTGTTTATGCCTTAAACTGTATTTATATTTAAAATTTCAAAAAGGATCTATAGTATATAACCTTACTTTGTCCCATAAAATACCCTTACCCAAAATATTCTAAAAGGATTCATGATCTATAACACGATTATGTCTTTAAAAATTTAAAAGCACAAAAGCTGAGATAGTCGCCATTTTCACCTAATATATTTCTCTCACCTCCACTTTCTCTCATTCTCTTATAAATCTACTATCCAAAATCACTTCCCCAATACAATCCACTAGAGCTTTGACACTCTTCCCTCATCCTCGACTAGTCTCCACTGATATTGATGTTTGTAAATTTTAGGTATAGTTGAGTATGTTCAGAAAGGGGATTTCTACTTCAATTAATCAGTTGTTTAGGGAGACTTTCAAGATCCTTACATTTCTTTACTCTTGATTCACAATATTGAGGATAATATTGTCTTAAGTGGAGAAAATGTAAATGAGCTTAATTTATGAATTTTTTCAAAATTTTCAAGGTTTTGGTGTTTGAATTTTATTTTTAAGTTGTATGTTTAGGAACTTATTAGTTACTTTATGATGATAGTATAAGTTTACACATGATTTTAAGTTAAAATTGATTGTTAAGAATTAGATTCATAATATGATTAACCTGTTATGATGTAAAACTTGACTTAGTGAATGTTATAAAACTAAATTTGTTGAAAGAGTATGCTTTGATTTGACTTGAGTGATCCCGTGAGGAATTTAAGCCTTCATGCCATATTTTTGTTTCTTTATTTTATGGATATTTTCTTTGATTTCGAAATTTTTTGAGAAAAGTTGAATTAAATTAAGTCATAAAAGGTACTCAAGGAGAAGTAGTAACAGTACAAACAACTTGCAAATTACAAGGGAAAAAGAGCAACTACATGCTTACAACTAAAACATAATTAAAACACATAAGAGCTATAATTAAAAGAATGTGTTTACACTCTCCAGTTGGTGTTGAGATATTACAATTCCAAATTGTTATGCATATGGATGTTGATATGAGTTCTTATCAGTTGCATTAGAGACGTATTTAAATGCTCAGTAGAAAGGCATTTTTTATGGATGATTTTGTTGTTCCTTTCATCCCATATAGTTGTAACAAGGAAAGATTTTGTAATGAAAAAAATCGATGTTTAGGAAATAAGGGGGTTTTGTTTTGAGTCAATAAACAAAATAAAGTCAAATTAAACTAATGAAATCAATTTCAATTAAATAGCCAAAAAGTGATAAGATTGATTACTGAGTTTAAAATCTGGTTCTTAGTTCAATCTCAGCCTACACACAATTAAACATACTTCATCGTCTTGTTATTCTCAAACCTTTCTTAGAAAATATTAGTCTTAGGTTAACAATAAGCTCTATTAACTTCGATCCTCCCTTAGGTCATGTTTAATCAAAATAATCTTTTCAATTAAACCTAACTTTCAAATAAAACTAGAAAATAGATTAATCTAAGCAATAACCATACAAGCTAGGGTCATTTAACCTATGCTATGTTATCCTTAATTATTCATTAGTTTACCACAAATGAATTGAAAGTTCAACTATTATGTATTGTATTCCATATTCCAATAATGGTTCACATATAAACAATCTATTGAGAATGAGAATATCAATCATTCATACATGAATACCTAAAACATTAAGCTAAGAATAACATAAACAATTTCTAGAGAGATAATCAACAATACATAATGAAGAGATGCTCAAATGTGATCCTCAGCTTCTATTTCATCTACGAACTAGAAGAAGGAAGATTAGCTGTCCATAAATCCCAAAGAAGTAAGAGTTCTACCTCCTTTCTTGTTCCATAAATGATTCATTCCTTCTTTGACAACTTAATTGTCTATTTATAGGGAAAATTAGGTTTCTGTTGGATGCACGGCAGTGTATCCAACTGTGCATCAATAAAACACCACATTCTAAATTATACACCACCATGTATCCAAGTCATGTTGAATTCTTCATTTTCTTGCATTTTATTGTCCTATCTTCACTCTAATCCATTTCCTTCTTATTCCATAAATACAAATGAGTTTGAACATTAAAAAATGGATTGAAGAATGTACTTATGCCCATTTTAGTTCTTACAATTCCAACTTGTACCTAAAACCAAATATGAACCAAAATAAGTATGCTAAGCATTTTATAGCAATAATCGTTAAGTGTTATGGAGTAAATGTATAATCAATTAAGCACTCATCAAGTTTCGCACATTTAGCTTTTAACCATCCTATGGTAAAACAACTAAATCAAAGTCACAAATCAAAACACTTCCTCATTTTCCATATTTCCTAAGAATTGATAGTTATAAGAAAAGAGGAATAGCTTTCACAATTATAGCAAAAACTCAACATTAAATGCCTTTACTCATGATCAATGAATAGTCATTCCCTTCAGAAACTAACTAATCTAGGAGTGGACTTTGACAAGATATGCTTAAAAATAAGATAGATCTACAAGAATACTCAAACACCATTCATGATTGTGACAAAGTAATAATTATATTTGGATGTCAGATAGAACCAGACAACAGTTAACCTTATGATATCAGAAAGGAGTTATTATTGATGATTTAGTGACAACGCTATAGGTAGAGATCAATAACTTAAAAAAGCAATTAAATAGCCCAAAAGCCTCCTCTTTAGCTCTATTTAAAGCAATTCAATATAGATGCAAATTATGCGGGCAAGAAAATCATGTTATGGTTTATTGCTTCTTAATGCAAAACATCAATGTAGAGCAAATCAACTATATAGATGCACAGTTTGGTTGAGGAGGAGGGAATAATCCTTATTCCAACTTATACAATCCTAGGTGAAGGAACCACCCAAATTTGTCTTGGTCTAACAATGTGGGAACTCAATTGAGAAATCAAGGTCCACTTAAATTTCAGCAAGACAAGTCAAGTGCCAATGATTCAAAATTGGATAATAGTAAAGACAAGATCATAAGAATGGATTAGGCTCAGAAGAGGATGGATGGGAAGTTTGAGCAAGTAGCAAAGAACCATGCCTTGTCTATTCACAACCTAGAGGTTCAAATGGGCCAACTTGTAAATGCATTATCTACAAAAATTATGGGGATTCTCCCAAGTAATACTGAAGAAAATCCAAAGGAGTAACTCAAGGCGATCACATTTAAGAACGGGAAAAAGATAAAAGAATGAACGAAACAACAAGATAAAACCCACCTTGTAGAGGACCAATAAAAACATAAAAAGGATGAAGAAAAGAATAAAGACCCTCTCTACGTTGCCCCTCTACCATACCCAACTAAGATTCCATTCCCATAAAAATTACAGAAGAAAAATTTTGACTCACAATTTGCAAAGTTTATGGAGAAGTTGAAGACTTTAAAAATTAACTTATCTTTTATAGAGGCATTAAGCCTAGAAGCTGACTTAGGAAGAAAGCTCATTTAGTTGGATGATCAATCAATCAAGAGATTATTTTCTAGGGTGGAAGATGTTATCATTAAGGTGGATAAATTCATTATTTATATTGACTTCCTGATACTAGATTTCAAGAAGGATAGGGATTGTCCAATAATTCTTGGACGACCATTCATGAACACTGGGAGAGCACTAATAGACATTCATAAAGGTAAACTGATTCTTCAGATTGGTGATTCTAATGTGGAGTTAAAAATGGAAATATTATTAAAAAATTAAAAGAAAGCAAATCTTATAAGAAGATCGATATAATGGAGAATACATCTAAGAACAAGAGATCTTATAAGAAGATCGATATAATGGTGAATACATCTAAGAATAAGAGGAGAGTTGCTTTTAAGAAGTAAAATAAGAGGAAGTTGAGACATAGTGCAAAACTAAGATGGAGGATGAAGAAGAGACATACTAGTGAGAATTGAAGCACCCATACAACCTTCCACTGAAAAGCCACAAACTCTAGAGTTAAAGCCTTTACCCACACACCTAAAGCATACATTAGGTAAAGGCCAAACTCTACCCATCATTTTTTCCAACTATTTGGAAGGGGAATGTAACATACCACTCCCATAGAGCATATTCCTGAACATACCAGATGATATTCGAAAACATACTCTATGAAAATGGTATATTGGGACAATTAAACTATCTCATAAAAGGCATCAAATATATCATAAACATTCTAAATGTTCAATTCTTCCCATTTCATTCACAGACTTAAAAGTCACATGTCATTACAATTTACAACCCACGTATATATTACACAACATTTGTTTGAGTTCAATCTCAGTACCAAAAATATAACATTAAACGGGATGCTAATACATAACATTCTAACTAGACTTCTCAGATTCAGCTGATCAGACCTTTGAACCATTCTTATCCCCAAAATGCAAGTACATCACAAAAACTAGTTATAACCTAATTCAATAAGTGTACCATACCATTCCAGTATTGAATATCATATGATATTTCATCTTACTTCTACAAGTACATCATATAAGCTAGCATTGCATATCATAACACATCCTCCATTTACTTTAACTGTAATTCACTATTTCAAAACAATTCAATAATAAATTTCAATTCAATCATTTAGTTCATGTAGAGATGTATATTCAAATGCACAAGTGTCTCTATTTTCATTTTTGTTTTGTTGTGACCAAGTTCCTATCAACCTAATTTACTGTCCCGTATCTGATTATGGACACCGAGATTATTTTTTGCCTGTATCCATTGTAGATATCGCGTCCATATCATCTGAGCGTGAGGCTCTTTTTTTACAATCTTGAGATCAAAGCTCTTTTCCCACTTTGATCACTCTGGTCACAACTCCTTTATCTAATCATGCATTTCAATATGATGAGATGCATCTTTTCATATTCCATGCTTTCATTTCAGTATACTCATGCCTTATATCATCTAAGTCCAACATTTTCAATCAATTACAAACAGATTTCAGATTAAACATTCAATTTATACAGAATCACATATAATTGAGTTTACATATCTAAGTTAACTCACAGTACTCTCCAGAAAAGCTATTGTCTCGATGTTTCGGCAATGTCTGGATATTGACGATCATCTTGCACAACTATCGTCATTACTACATACATAGTTCACAAATCACTAATTTGTTTGATGATATGAATATACAATCATACACATGTATATGTGTCATGTTTCAATGCATGCTTAATTCACTTTTCAGTTGTGTATTCTTATACAAAAATCTCGACCATTCAAATATTATAGCTTTATTTACTCCAAATTCATCAATCATACATTCGTAAAACTTTTCTAGCCATATATATTCATACAATTACCCAATTCTTATTCAAAATTACCTTATGTTCTTCAATGCTTATTCATTCATGCCTAATACCTATTACTCATATCCTTAAGATCATGTTTGCATTCATAAGAATATCATTATTCCTTCATCACATCAAAATTTCCAAATCTAGTTACATTGATACCAAAATGGTACATTCTTTAAGTTTGGACATCAATTAACTTAAAATTATCATGTTCTTAACCAATTGATCAGGCAATAATCTAGGTTCATTCCAAGCCTTAATCAAATCCAAATACACCAATTTAGAGTGACTTGTCCTTAGTTGGTTCAACATGTACACAAAACAGAAATTATCAATTCAGAACTAGGCCCACGATCATAGGGAACCTTGCCATGATTGTGGCAGAAGGCAAGTAATTAGGCCAAGATTGTGCACTGAGGGTCACGATGGTGCACAGTCTTTCTTCCTAAATTCTCCACGAATTTCACATACTTAGAGACATCACTACTACTTGAATTTTTCTAGAACTTAAATCTTATTAAGCTACTTCATTTCATTCTAGTCTAGCTTCCATATTGGTTACATTAAATCCCACAAAAATCTAGTCATTTGCTTCATTAACATTCACTTTATATCATCATACATGTAGTCCTAACTTTTCCAGATTTGAAAACACTTCATTAGTACCTATCTTTATCATGAATTCATCATTAATTATAATTCAAATCCCAACTTAAATCATCCATATAACAATCAATAAATCACTATTCTCGTGCATCTAAAAACATAACAGAAGATACCCCTTTTTATTCATCACTTTCCAGCATAATATCAACACCAATACCACATTCAATCTATCCCTAGTCGTTCATTATATTTTTTGATAACATATGCCACAATAATTCAGTATTTCACTTGCTTGTTTAGCTTAAATGCCACCTCAATGTATCCAGCCTACTTTTCCTCAAATGCATGCAAGATCATCTCAAGAATAAGGTGGGAGTAGGATGGTTTCAACACAGACAAGCAGATGACAATAAAAACAACAATGTTCTGCTTCTATAACTATCTTTATGACAGATTTTTGTGTGGATTTTGGTGTGAAAATTGAACAGAATTTAGGAAAATACAGATATATGAAGGAGAAGCAAATTTCGGTAGTGAAAGGAAGAAGAAGGAGAGAGTTTCAGCTGAAACAATAAATGAAGGGACTTTGTCATGTGCATGTCGTGTGGTATGAGTAGAGGATAAGTTTAAGGAAACTTATCAAATGTCTAGCTACATTTCCTCTCTTTAGGCTGCCAAATGTCACTTAGTTCCTAGGCCATTTGTCACTTAATTCTACTACCATATATCACTCAATTTATAAGCTTTTTCATCCTAAATTTCCACATGTCAATTGTCTTGGTACTTGAAAATTTTCCTAGTCTAAATTTACATTTTAATCCATCAATCTTCCAATTATGACAAATAAATCCAAATTACTAATTGTAATCCATCAATTCTTTTTATTGGTAAATCAAAGTACAAGACATTAGAAATGCACAATCATTTCTTAATTATTTAGAAACTTTTATACCCCAGAATATGTCAATTGAGTGCAATTTTTCTCAGTTAAAATTCATATGTGTATGCTCATATTATGCTTATGAATGAAATCATAAAATCATAATCTAAATGCACCGAATTCATTCTAATATGGTATAATTCAGTAATCTAACTCTCTAATCCCTCAGTAGGTTTGGAAATCGATTATTACAGGGAACAAGAGAGTAAGGTGGTGAAAATTATTAGAAACAGGATGAGTGCCATATGATGGCAAATATCTAACGTACGAGGTATAAGCCTTAATATAGTTATCCATAGGGTTAACCTCGAAGAAGGAAGTAGAGTAATGAAGGAACATCAATGAAGACTAAATACTCATATGAAGGAAGTGGTCAAGAAAGATGTAGTAAAGCTGTTAGATGTGCATATCATATACTGATATTAGATAGTGAATGGGTCAACCTGATACGATTACGTACCAAAGAAAGGAGGAATAAATATAATGGAAAGATAAAGTGATATGATTTCTACATGAACGATTATAAGTTGGAGAGTATGTATCAACTATCATAAGCTCAACAAAGTGGAAGGTGGTCTTCCATTTGTAAATTAAATGATAGAAAGGGTGGCTTTCATTCATTCTACTATTTCCTAGATATTGATATTTGTGTTACAATCAAATTTTTATTTATCTAGAGGACTAGAAAAAGGCCACCTTCACATGTCTTTATGGAAATTTTCTTATAGGTAGATTCCTTTCAGGTTATGCAATGCTACAGCTACATTTCAAAGGTGTATGATGTCTATCTTCACAGATATGATAAAGGACATAATGGAAATTTTTATGGATAATTTTTCAGTCTTTGGAAACTCCTTTCAACGGTGCCTAAAAAATTTTAGATATAATACTTCAAAGATGTGAAGAATCACTCTTGGTTCTAAACTAGGAGAAGTGTCACTTCATGGTGCACAAAGGCACAGTATTGGGATATAAAATATCATGTTAAGGTATTGAAGTAGATAGAGCCAAGAAAGAGGTCATAGAGAAGCTTCCACCACTAGTCAATGTCAAAGGCATGTGAAAATTTGTAATACATGCAAGATTCTATCATCACTTCATTAAGGACTTCTCATTAATTATGATAAGTTTGAATTGCATCATGTTTTAGGGTTTAGCTTGATATGTATTTAATTGTTAATTCAATCATTTAGTATGTGTTTAGGTTAGAATTATGTTAGTTATTTGTGTTTAAGTGTTTTTATGGGTTAGCACAAGTCTTTGATCTTAATTATTATGTTTTTGATGTACCTTGATGTGTTTGTTAGTGTCTCAAGGTCAACATCAAAGAACAGAGAAGTTTTGGAGACAATCGGGATGAAACAACAGCCTGTGATGGAGGCACAACAAGCCATGATCGTGACAAAAGCAGTGGAGTTAGCCCACGATCTTGGCCCATAGACTATGATCATGACAGAAGCTCTAGATATGGCCCACGATTGTGGCCTGCTAGCCACAATCATGATAGAAAGCTCAGATGTCACCCACGATTGCAGCCTGTGTCGTGCAGATACACAGACACTCAAAAATGTAAACTATTGAGAGATTTTTCCAACCTTTTGGACCCCCAAAAAACCTTAGTGCTACTTATAACACAAAAGATATAAAAAGAATGAGATAAAAAGGTAAGGAAAGCTTTTCCATTAGCCACTGTTAGAGAAGCACTAGAGAGAATTATTGAGAGATAGAGAAAGAGAAGAAGGAAGAGAGAAGAGGAGAAGCTGACTTGACTTACTTCCCAGATCAGGGGTTTTCTGACGTCACTACCTCCCATCATCCGTTCAATTTTGTATTTCCTGCTATTTTTAGTTTTATTATTGTATAGAATTGGAATAACAGTTGATGATAGGATTTTTGGATGTTGATGATGTTCTAAACTCACCTTCAGTGTTTTATCTTTAATTTAATGAAATTTAATTCTTTATGAGTTATTTGGATTTATTGTATTTAATTCTGGATGTGCATAATTCGATAATAAACTGAGAGGGTGAATCGAGTGAAAAATAATTAAATTGGGCTAACGAGAGTTAGGTGATTTAATAGAACAAGAATTAAATCAAATCGGTAAATTGTGCAAAGAGAGATCTAGCATAGGTTTCCAATAGTTTATTGGACGACTTCAAATCAAATTAGGGTATTGGATAGGTTGTTAATTGAGAAATCGCAACTTCCACAATCTGATTAGGATTTATAATTTAGGGTTAATAGTTATAACTCGAAAGAGAGTAGTCAACCCTAGGATCATCTAGAACCAATAATCCAGTAATTCATAATCGATTAGGTTAATATTAAAAATAGGTAAAATCCCCTTTCTCTCAATCAGTATTTCCTTAGATTAATTCTTAAGTGTGTGTTGCAACTAAAAAATTATTAATATTTTTCGTGATTGATTCTTGAATTGATTTTCTTGATTAAATTGAATTCTCATTTTAGTTCCATTACATTTTGAATTTTTTGAATTGTTCTGGCCTTAGATTTTAGGATTAGATTATCTCTCCTCATGGGATTGACACCTTAGGTACTATATGAACAACCCGTGCACTTGTAGATTATTGAAGCTAATTAATTAAAAATTACACACTTCGAAAGAACCAATTTAAGTTTTTGGCACCGTTTTCGGGGAGACGATTAGTTGAGTTCTATAGTTTAAGGAGTTTAGTTATTTTTTATTTTTTATTTTTCATTCTTTCTTTCTATTTCTGAAATTAGGCTCTTGCATGAACATAAGATTCACTAGAAGTTCGAGTCATTTAGCTGAACCTTAGATTTAGACATCACTCGATTAGAAAATGATCTATTAGGAAAGCTCAGCATGAGGAAGAAGAAGAATCGTGAATGAAACAATAGCCAAGAAATTTCAGCAAGATTTAGACCATGAAACGAACTAAAGACGTCAACAACAACCCTATATAGACTTCATGAGACCAGGGTTTAATGCGGCTAACTAAGGAGTAGCTAGGTCACCCATATAAGCGGCATCTTTTGGAATCAAACCAACCATCCTAAATATGCTTCAATAGAACATGCAGTTCTATGGACTAACGAATGAAGATCCTAACGCACATATAGTGAACTTCCTTGAAATCTGTGATACCTTTCGATACTATCAGATGTCGAAAGATACAGTAAGAATTAGGCTCTTTCCTTTTACCCTTAGAGATAGAGCAAAGGCTTGATATCTTTCCCTCAACCTAGTCAATGTCACAACTTGGGATCAGCTAGTTCGTGCCTTTTTAGATAAGGATTTTCCCCTTACCAAGACCATGAAGATTATCAAGGAGATTACCAAATTCCAGTAAAGTGATAGGGAATTGATCTATAAAGCGTGGGAAAGATACAAGGATTTGCAATAGAAATGCCTACACTATAACTTACCCAAGGAATTCTTATTGCAATCATTCTATAAGGAAGTAACACCACCCCCTCCCCCACGGTTTAAACATCGATTAATTTCATTTCAACAACTTTACGCACACTCTTTATAGCATCAACCTAGACTCACTACTACTATAGTAGTAGGTCTAGTTATTTTATTTTGACTAGCATTATAATACGTTGTTAATTTTAGCACAATTATTGGGAGTGTGGTGTTTTTAGTTTTTGTTTGTGACTTAATTGGTGTTTTATATATATTTGTTCATAATTGGTTTCTTTTTAGTTATTTCGTGATCCTTTCTTTATTTTGTTTCATGTTTGTGATTTATAAAAAAAGAAAAAAATCATTACTAGAAGTAAAATTTTTAAAAATTTTATTCTCAATCCTATAACAAAGGTTGGACTGATCAACCTAACTTTGGCTATAGATTTCCTATATGGACCAAAAGCTTCTTGTCATAACTCAGGTATGTCTCTGAATGACTATATCAAGACCTATCCATCTTCAATTTCAATAGGGTATGCAGTAGCTTCAAGAGAGTATATCGCAGACCCAACAGAATATCTAACAATTCCGACATGATGAAAGGAAATCTTATTCTAGTTTCCAGGATTCGGAGAGCCAAAATGACTCTGGTACATCTGTAGAATAATTGCTTATTATTATAAATGCTAACAATCTTCAAATTCAATAGAATATGCAACAGTTCCAATAAAATATGCAGCAGTTTTAGCAAGGTGTATAGCAAATATGAGAGGATACTCTGTAATTCAGGCAAGATGTATTGCCTCAATGGGAAGATATCAATCATTTGGAACTACAAAGAGAAGAGGGGCAACCGTATCAACCCAAGGTGTACCCAATGGACATTAGTGCAGAAACTTTGTAGAGTCATGAGGAGCTTGAGAATTTTGAGAGCAATACTTAAGGAATTGAATATGAAGAAGAAGTTGAGGAGGTGCTCGAACTAGAAAAAGCTATATCTTTTAGCTCAAAGGTAAATACTGAGTTCCATTTTGTTGTTGAGAATGACTCTTTATTTTTACCTAGCAGGTTAGAGGAATTAAACAAGGAAGAAAAAGGTGAAGAGACATTCAAGATCTTTCAAGAAAGCATGGACTCAGTAGAGATCGGAAGTCTAAGGATAGGAAGGATACTAAATGGGAATGATGATCAACTAAGGCCCTATTTGGAACAACCTCGTGTGGAAGTGGCATTAATTTTAATACCTGAAGATCAAAATTTTGTCACGTGAGCATAAGAAGGAGTCGAGCTAGCGACCCTAAATAAAGGCACTTCTTAGGAGGCAGCCAAGGGAAGTAAAATTCTTTTCTTTACATTTCTGCATTACTTTTTTTATGCATGAGTGTTTTTTAATTTATTTGTTTTACTTTTTTTAAGTTTCAATCCAAATGAGAGAAATAATAAAACAAACAAACAAATAAACATTTTCTTGCTTTTTGTTACTTCTAGGATTTTATAGTCATAATTAAAGTGTAAATTGACTAGAGAATTTCATAGCAACTTTAGCATGTACTTTTCCTCTTGTGATTGGTCGATGTGCATTATCTTTATAAGAGTAATGACTAGTGGTACACAAAGTAGGTTAGTTTTTTAGCCTTATTTAAGTGACACATTCATATCAGTCTCATTGCCTTTTGATAATATATGACCTTCATGACATGTGCATCTTGATCTTACCTTGAATTTCTATTCGAGATCATATTGTATCATATGCATTAACATGGATATAATTAGGCAGTCTTTGCTTTTCCTAACTATATTAGCCAAATAGCCTACCCATTATATGATTTTCCTTTTAATAAGGCCCCTTGAGCTTTATTTGCCTTTTCTTTGTGTATTAGCCACATTACATGCTTTAACCTAACCAAATGTCATACCTTAGCCATAAAGCTAGTGGAAAAGTTATTATTGTTGAGTTTGTGGATGTACAAAATTCTAAGTGTGGAGGTATGCATATGTGTAGGTTGGTTATAATGTTGGGATGTTATTTTATACCTTATCATTGAAATTCCCATGTTGATGTAGTTTATTTTAATTTTTTATAAGAGAAAATAAAATAAAAGGAAAATAAAGAAAGCAAAGAGAAAAGAAAAGAAAAGAAAAGAAAAAGAAAGAAAGAAAGAAATTTTTTTTAAATAAATGTATTGAGGAGGATTTGCATATGTGTTGAAAAGTTGTTTATAATTAATGAATCCTCTAAAAGTTGTATTGAATGGGTTATTTGATTATGTTTAATATGAAGTAGATGTTGGCTTGGAAGGATCATTCTTTGTGGTTTCAATGTATTGTCATCAATTGTATAAGTGATCCCTTCAAATTGGTATTCATGTGATTCGTGTATAAGAGCTCAGGTTTGAGTTATGAAACTTGTTTTTGCATTGATCATGGTTGCTGTACACAATTGTGAGTGAATATTGGTTTTTGCACTTAATGTCGTATTGAGTGTTGTTTTATTTCACTAGCTTTAATAGCTTTCATACTACTTAACCCAAATACATCTCACCTTACCTTTACGCATATTACAACCTTGAAAAGACCTTTGATCCATTATTTTGCATGTGAATTTTAGTGGTGGAGAAATGAAATGATATGCAAACTTGTGGATTGTCATGATCATAAATGGTATTGAGATTACCCATGGATATATTTTAGTTAAACACATTTTTCAAGTCTACCATTTTATTGCTTGGTTTTTAAAGGTATTGAATGTTGATTGATCATGAGTAAAAGCTTAGAATGTTAAGTTCTTGCTATGATTTTTAAAATTCATTCATCTTTTGTTATGATTATGCATTCTTGGAACATATGGAAAATGAGTCAACGTTTTTAGGTCTTTGAGCTTAATTTTAACATTTTGCCCGAGGACGGCCAAAAGCTAAGTATGGGGGAATTTCGATAGGTGCTTAATTGATTATGAAATTATTCCATAACACTTACTAATTATTAATATGAAATTGCTTAAGATACTCACTTTGACTCATATGTGATTTTAAGCATAATTCGGCAGCAAAGAAGTTAAAGTGAGTCGAAAGCATGATATTTGGGCCATTTTCCAAAGATTAAATTTCACTTGTCTTCATGGAGTAAGAAGAAGAAAATTTAAAGACCAACAGGAAAAAAAATGTAAAGAATGTGAGTTACATGGATTATGCATGCGACTACGTGAATTAACAATTAGGAATTAAATGAAGACAAAAACGACAAACCAAGGTGAAGAAAACGCAACAAATGGCTAGGAGACAAAACACAAGGCATGCTATAGTCTGTGATCAAAATGGCAATGCTGGATAGGAAGCAGATGAAGGCAGCTAGAAGGAAGTAGCTTATGACTAAAACGACGTAGAGCAGATGGGAAGCAATAGCAAACCGAAACGATAACGCAAGAGAGGAAAGCAGCTGAAACCCAGATGTTTTATGTCTGCGTTTCACACAGACAATGTCTGCGAAATTTAGACATTTTTAAGAGAGAGTAATGTAGGTTTTAAACACATTAATAGTAAAGTGGACCAGATATTAATTTAAAAAATAGTCGCGGTAGCACAGAGGGAAGGGAGGTGCAGTAGAGAGCAGAGAAGGGGTCTTTAGCTGTGGTTATTAATGGGGGATGAAACATTTATTTTAGAAAGACCCTTGAAGGGTTAGACATCCTGACACCGATTTAGAGGAGAAATCGACTCTAACGACCCGAGTTAAGTGTTTTTCATGTTTTTTTTATTTCTTTCTCTCGTTAGAAATTGATTATGTTATCTTATGTTGATTGAATTGGGTATTGTGAAAAGATGACTTTAATGCATTTATGGAATCCTTTATTTGCACATGCATTGCTAGAATTTTGATATAATCTATAATTGTTATGTTGAAATTCATGTGTAGCAACTAACGATTCTTAATCATTAGGGATAAATTGACCTAGGTTAAATGACTCATCGTATGTGGTTGTTGCTTTGATTAATCGATTTTCCTAATTGTAATGCTACTACCCAATTGAATCTAGAGATCATATCCTAGGTTATTCAGTGGTTAGGTTAAATTAATGATCGTATCTTGATTAAACACTACCTAAGGGAGAAGTCAGGTTAATTATTAACCCACAATTAATAGTTGGTAGAAGAGGTTTGAGAACAACAAATTAATGAAATATGTTTAATTAGGGTGTAGGTCAAGATTGAACCAAATAACCAAGTCCCCACCGAATTCCCCACTTTTATCATTTTTCGCATGTTTTCTTTAATTTATTTTTATTAGTCTAGTTTCATTTTATTTTTGTGTTTGAAAATCCAACCCCCTCTCGGTTAAACCTAAAAATCGATTAATTTCATTTTAACAACTTTACACATACTCTCTGTGGGCCTAGACTCTCCAATGCTATAGTAGTAGATCTAGTTATTTTATTTTGACTAGTGTTATGACGCACTGTCAGATGTTCAAGAGTTTGTGACATATTGTGATTGATGCCAAAGAGTGTAAAACATCTCAAAACGGGATGAAATGCTATTGTCTAACATTATAGAATTTGAAGTGTTCAATAAGTGGGGACTGGACTTTGTAGAACATTCTTATCCTCTGTGGGGAACAATTATATCTTATTCAGTGTGGATTATATGTCACGATGGGCTGAAGCTATGGAGAATCCAACAATTGATGGAAAAGTAGTGCAATAATTTATTAAAATATTATTCGATCAATTTAAAGTGGCCTGAGCTATAATAAGTGATGGAGGAGCACTTTTTTGTAATAAATCTTTCTATTCTCTTCTAAAGAGATATAGAGTTCACCATCGTGTAGCCACTCCATACCACCCAGCCACTCCATACCACCCATAACCAAGTTAAAAAGTGGAGGTCATGGACCACGAGCTTAACAAAATCTTAGAGAAGATGGTAAATAGTTCAAGGAAGGCTTGGGTATTAAAGCTAGATGATGCCCTGTGGACCTATTGAACTACCTTGAAAACTCTGATCAGTATGAAACCATTTAGGTTTGTTTATAGTAAGGCTTGTCACTTGCCCAAGGAATTAGAGCAGAAAGCATGCTAGGCTACAAAAGCCTTAAATTTTTAATGGAAACAAGTGGGTGAGTGAAGGCTTCTACGATTGAACAAATTCGACGAGCTTTGTCTAAACGCATATGAGAATGCCAAGCGATATAAGGAAAAAGTGAAGAAGTAGAATGATTCTCATATTAAGAAGAAAGAGTTCCAAGTTGGAGATGTGGTGTTACTTTATAATTCAAGATTGAAGTTATATCCCAAAAAGCTCAAGTCAAGGATGAGTGGGCTTTTTACAGTGACCCATATATTTGTGGAGCTTTGGAATTGGAAAATTAAAATAAGCACACCTATAAAGTAAATGGAAAAAGGTGTAAGTCGTATCTTGAAGGAGTCATTTCATAAGAATTGGAAGTGATTCCTTTCCTTTCAATTCATTAAAAAAAGGGTTCTAAATGATGGAAGGTTAACCTAATGACCGTAACTAAGCAATTTTAGGTAGTTAGGTTTCTTTTCTTGAATTCTAGTCATTAGGTATTTATTTTCATATGTTTGGCATACTTTAGATTGTTAATTTTCATGTTTGTGCTGTATTAAGACTGGCGGTTATATAAGGAAAAAGGAACAAAACGAGACAAAGTGTGACATTTACAACACATCACAATTATGCTTCAAAGGAGCGTGATCAAGCATGGAATGTTGTCAAGATTATGACAGAGGGGCGGAGTCATGATCGTGACTCTAAGGTCCCCATTGTGCCTCACAAGAAGCTAAAGAACAACTTGTGACCTAAAACCCTCAAACCTTATTTTGCCCCTCCTTTTTCAAGCATTTAAACTCATTTTTTCTCTTCTTCTATACCTACTTTATCTCTCTAAAACCTAGCAGCTACTCTCAAACTTTCTCACATCTCTCTTCATCTTAATTAAGGTTTTCCTTCCTTCTTTCATCTTTCAACTAGATAAACATCCCATTACACCAATATAGTGATTTACTTACACAAATCACATCTTTGGAGTGGGTGTTACAAGATTTGGTTGAACTTTTCTCTATTCACGTTTATTGGGTGTTTTGTGTATTTATGTTGTCTTCTTATTTTATTTTATAAGTATATACTTGTTGATGGTGCCAAGAATCAAATAAGAAGCTAAACGCTCCTAACCACATTGAAAAGCTTAAGTGCTAGGGAAGGGTGACATGATAAGGCCACAGATTTTAGAGCACCTTTTTTGATTTATTTGGAAGAAGAAGGTATTTGATTCCAAACTCTTTGCTCTAGAATTATTAGTGCACCCAGATATTTTGATTTTGAAATATTAGAAAATCTAGGGTTGAAAGATAATATTGAGACTTTGAGTGTAAAAATGTGATGGGAAAAAATTTATTAATTTTGACTATATTGTGTATAAGGAGTTAACCTTGAATTTTATACTACTCGATTATTTAAGCCACAAGATTTGGATAATTTTTTGTTTTAATTGAGGGGCCACCCTTCTAAGTTATATTATGACATTATGGAAGAAAATGATGGAGTTCTTATACCAAACATAACTGAAAAAACATGATGACTTTCATACTAAGCAATATTGGAAAGAATTAACGGGGTTGGATAACTTTATTGTTAGAAAGACCCATAATAATGTTATTATTAATTATTAATCATGAACATCTATTACTATATAAATTTATGCCATATTGTGTTTAACATATATGAAAGTATAAAATGTTTTATTAAAGACTTATTCATACTGTGGTGCTTGGACAATAATGTCAAGGTATGTACTCCAACTTACAATTTTAATACCATAGCTACTTCTCTATAAAAGAAAAGCAGTTATCTTAACATGGGATATTTTGTTATCATGCCGTATATTATGGTGTATCTGTTAAGGGGCAAACTATTATTTTTCCTAGATTGCTTAATCACACTCATTTAACGTGAGTTGAAACCTTGAAGGTCCATAACATGACCCTTTGAGATACTGGCTCAGAAACTCGTGTGAAATATAGGACTGGACAAGCTAGTTGTAGTTTTGCACTAGTGCAACATCAAAATGAGATTTTAACAAGAGAAGAAACTGAGGATGATGAAAAGGCAGGTTGGGAGAAAGTCTTCATTTTAGTACGTGAAAACAACATGCTCATGACAGAACACATGAACAACATGGGGGCGTAAATGAAGGAAATGGCATGAGAACAAAGAAAACAACTATGTGGCATAAAGAAGATTTTGAAGTGCTTCACTACTCAAGGTGTTCATATTCCTGTACTCACACTGTCATTGCCCCCATCTCCATACGTAGTTTTTTTCTCTAAAATTTTATTTTTTGATAATTGTTTTTTATTTTTGATGGTTGTTGTTTGGTTTCTTACATTGGGAACAATGTGTCGTCTAAATGTAGGGATGTTTATACATGGGCATTCATATGTGTATGAATTGTGCATATCATATTGTGTTATTTTTTGGATTAGGTTGACATTGTGTGAACATTTTGTTGCGTATATGTGAATTGTGTGAATGTGTTAATGGAAAGGATTTTATGAAAACTTATGAAGACAGTTCATAGAATGCTTTATAGCATTCTTAGATTGTCTATATTCAAAAGAGATTTTAGTTGATTACACTCTGAATAAAAATTATATGTCTTGAGAGAGAATATAGTCTAAGTTAGGAAATCTTACTAGTTCAAGAAGACAGAATAATTCACTAATCAAAGGTAAAAGGGAATATAGTTAAGTCCTATGAGGATCTGACCTAAATCTAGTTATTCATAATTTGGTACATTTTTAATTATTATTTTGAGTTAGTATTTAGATTTTGTTTTTCATTTTATTTTCTTTATTCATCCATCAACAAAGGTAGATCTAGCTCATTAGGTTTTTTGGTAGTGGATAGTTAACTAACAATCTCTTGAAGGTAAAATTTATCTACTTGTTTTACGCTCAAAAACTGCAAGTGAATGGGTCGTGACTTATAGCTTGGATATCGGGATTGATGCCTAGACATCACTTAATTTAGATAAAATTTTGTTTAAGAAACGGAATTTTCAAAAGTAAGTAATCTGGAAAATTAAATTAAAATTAAAAGACTAACTTAAAATAATAGACAACACCAACGTGCAAAAAAATCAGAATTCAAGAATCTAAAGACGAGAGAATACTTTTTTTCCCTATTTTATCTCCCTCCTATTTTATTAATTGAATTGTGTCTCACCCTAGATTTCCGAATGTAATAACTACCTTCTCTCAAGGTGTAATTAATTGTCCCTATCGAATTTAAAGGAATCAATTGGATGATCTGTCAACCTACCTAATGACTCAACCTATTCAACTAGTTATTAAACTATCTTATGAGTGATCAATTAACTAGCCGAGATCTCTCTTCTAACTATTCAATTAACATGATAATTGAAAGTCTATAGGTCTTCAACTCTCATTGTGTAATTCTACACAAATTTATCTTACTCACTCTCTCAATTTGTTGCAAGATAATAATTTAAATAAACAATTATCAAAGATAACTTCATTCAATTCAACAAAATAGGAGTTTTGAAAAAATAGTCCAAAATCAATACCTAAAACTAAATCATCCTACAATGGTCTCCATAACATCATCAACGTTCAAATAAACCACTTTACAAATAATAGAAGAAGTGAAATTGATAGAAAATTAAATAACAAGACTCTTTCTCTTCTTCGCCAAAATCTGGAAATTTTTGTGTTGATGTGCTATTTTGCCCAATCTTAATGATAATCCTTGACTTCAAACCTTCCCCAAGGCTCCAAACATTTGTTCTTCACTCCAAAGATGGTGTTTATACATAAGGGTTTCGTCCTCTCCTAAGATGGAGGCCTAATGATGCTTAAATAGTCCAAAAATCCTAAATTTAATGAAGCCCCACATATTGTCTTGGATTATGATTCCCACGATCATGGGAATGGGTCACTGATGCACTCCTCTTTTCTTCTCCTTTTGATTTCTAGCTCAATCTTCAAATTACTCCATCCTTTTTCCTACTCAACAAATAGTCTATTCTTACCCTAAATTATCATCAAACATAAAAGAACAACAATGGAAATCAAACTAAGCAAAACTATACAAAATGAATCTTAAACGATAACAAAAATCAACAAGTATGTAAGAAAACACATGTTAATTACATAGAAAAACATAGACTAATGCACATCTATCAACATCCCCATACTTGAATCTTTGCTTGTTCTCAAGTAAAATAAATCCAACCACTCAATTATATCATTTCATCTTCACAAAGATCAAAGCATACAATCCCTCAAATTTAGATCAACTCAAGTATCAAGTCAATAAATATATCATGACTACTTTTTCATTTATGTACATAAGAAAACTCAACAATTTTCATCATCACTCAAAGATAAGTAAAGATGCAAAATGAATTTTCCTTATGGTTTTCACTCAATTCTCTCAAGTGTTTAGTGTTTCGCTCAAACTTCCTATAAGAAACTACACTACTTTAGGCTTACTAATGCACTAATTGTCCTTTATAATGATTGCATGCATGAATAGATCAAAAGGACTTATTTAGGGTTGTAATGTGATAAAGGTTAAGGTAGGTAAAAAGGGAAAAAGGATTAAGCATAAGCATTAGTAAAGTGAAAAGTGGATAAGATTGGGATAATCAAAACGTACTTTGAGATATACAAACAAGACTAATACTCTGCACTTATTTATGCTACTCAATTTTTCTTCCTTTTTCTTTTTTCCTTCATTTTTCTTTTCAACATTTTTTCCTTTTTCTTTATACATGGAAGACCTATGTCTCAAAATAATACTATATACAATGTAACTCATAAGCAGAAGTATACTCAACTCATCTCAGTAACAAAAATTTCACAATAATCCCAACTAATGTATTACTTCATACTCTATTAAGATTATGAATGAGTAGGTTAATAAGGTTTAAAGTTTTAAAATATTGGGTATTTTCAAGAATTAAAAGGTTAAGGCTCAACAGGAGTAGCAAGGGATAATAAAAAAAGTAGGTCGTTTAAGCTAAGGGTTAAAACAAGGAAAAGGGCCTAAATCATCTCTATTAAGCGTACAACCAGTAGGCTCAAGCTGATTCAAAGCAAGTTCTGAACGTAGTAACCTAAGTAAGTAACGCTCAACAAAGAAATAGAATGACTATGAATGGAGTCATATGGCTTAATCCTCACTTTGGATAAAATGAAAACTCATTATGCATCTCTACACTACCTCATTGTTCAAATGTCAATTTGTGACTATGCTTATGTACCTAAATACTTTTCATCACTCTATTCGATTCATCCTCTACTCAAGTATCCTAATCTGAGTTCAACCATGCATTTAATCTAATTTTGACTAGTAAGACAGAATTTCATGGTAATATTTATCAGAGTAATTTAAGTATGGTTCCATTGTTGACACAAAGAACATATAGTATGCCTAAACATACATCCTATGTAGAAAAATACACTAAAGTTCACATTGTCCTCAATGTGACAAGTCAACCACCAAGTAAAGGAAAATGACCTAAAACTAAACAAAAGAAGTTGAACACACAAATAACATAAAACCAAATAAAAAGGGACAGCAAATCAAATAAAAGAAAATGACACGAAACCAAACAAAAGATGAAATTAAACCAAACAAAAGAAATAACATGAAGCCAAACAAATATAAAATGAAATAAAAATAAACAAGAGAAACAACGAGATTAAAAAAGAAAAGGGTAAGAAAAACTTATTCAGATGATGGTGGCGACAATGTTGGTGAAGGAGTTTCAAAGTTGTTCCTCTAACAGAAGTTAAGGAACCTCTTCTTCAAGCTGCACTGCTCTTTATGAACTTTCTGCATTTGAGTGCCAAGCTCATTTAGTTGGGAAGTCATCTGTTGTTGATTGGTAGCCATCTGGTCGACAATTTGTTGATATTGGTTGACCTCTGCTGGTGCATTTCTTTAGGTTTCTACTGATTCCTCCTCTGGCTCTAGAGCTGCTCAAGATGTGGAGGGTCAATTTGTGTTTGTATTTTGGCCCCTTCTGTTGCTTACTACAACACGCATCTGAGGATTGTGGAGTTCCATCAACTGGACTTCCACAATCTTGGATCGCCTTAAATATGATATGTCAAACATATCATGTGGAGCTTTATGCACATTTTCCATATTAAGGTTATAATAATGAGCTAAAGTAGTAACAACATACTCCAATCCAAAATATGAACTCTTTTTATTAACAACACTTACTATTGATCGAAAAATTCTAAAAGATGTGTTGATTTTAACTTTTCGATCCATGCACCATAAAAAGAAAAGTTCCTTGGCTGAACATTTGCTACTTTCAGTTTTATTGAACATAGTTAAGCACATAAATTTATGCAAAAGTAAATGTTCGACACTACGTATTAAAGAATTTGGTGCATTCCTAGAGTCAAAATTTTCTTCCCTTATTAGAGTTTTCCAATAGGAATCCACATTAAAATCAGTGTGATCATCTAAAATTTTTATATTTTACAAACCAAAAAGATTACAGATAATAGTATAATATAGTTTGTAAACAGTGTCGAATAACCTAAACCAGAAGATGTCCATTTTAAGGGTATATTGGACAGTAATGAAAAACTCAATGTTCATCATAGGATGGATAGCCATGTCACACCGAATGAACCTATTCCAACCTATATTTGCGGTTAGTTGCTCAATCTTTGGCCTCACTCCTATGTTTTCTAACACTTTAAAATCAAAATACCTAGGAGTGATTATTGCTCTAGCCCTAAAGTCACGGAAGCACTTAACTTCTTCTTTCGAGTAAATTGGGAAGGGAGAGCAGTAAGTCGCCGCTAAATCACTTTTGCCTTTACCAAAAAACTTGACAGTGGATTTCGTCAATCAGTTTCCAAGCCATCATCTTCCTTGGTGCCATTGGAAGAGGAACATCTACAAAAATGAGAGAAAAAGAGTGAAATTTTGAGTTTTAAAGATAGAAAGAAAAATCTTACCCTAATCCTTGTGTTTTTGCATGATTAATACATGAAAAGATGAAATGATTGGGAGGATAATGAAATAGTTGAAGAAAATATCAAGAATCTAGAGGAAAATTAAATATTTCAAAGAGTGGGAGGAGGAGTTTCGTGAGTTAGAGAGAGTGGGTGAAAGAAGAAAATGAGAGGGAAGTTTAAATTTTCCTTCTGGATGGAATTCCCATAATCATGCTGAAGAGATTTCCCACGATTGTAGGAATCATCTCAATTTCCATAAACGCGGGTTTTCTCTCCAAAAACTTTTTGGAGAGCTTTCCCACACTTGTGGGAATCACCACAATTCCCACTAGCGTGGGTTTTCTCTCCAGAAATGATTTGAAGAGCTTTCCCATGATCATGAGAATTGGTGATTCTCACAAATCCACGTTTCTGGAGAGCTTTCCCATGATCATGAGAATTGGTGATTCTCACAAATCCAAACCTTCTTCCAAGCTTAATATTACTTCTCCATGATTCCACAACCTACAAACACATCAAATTAAGATCATCAACAAGAATTTTGAAAGAAGATAAATTGAAATTCTAATAAAAACCAAATTAACATCAATCAAATTCAAATCAAACATGATCATAACTAATTAAATTAAGTAAACAAATAAACAAAGACAATTAAAAGAAAATAAAATGTCATGGGTTTCCTCCCACACAGCTCTTTTGTTAATGTCTTTAGCTCGAAGCTCTTCCTTGAAAACTCATCCAGGATCAATTATAAACATCTTGCTTCCACCTTTTTTTTTTAACATTGGTTTCGTAGCCCGTAAATAAGCTACAAATTGTAAAATAATCAAAAGGACAATATAGATAACAATATAAAAAACCAATTAAGCTCAATAATGTCTTTTTTCTGAGTAAATTGTCAATATAACAGGGAATAATAAAACTCCCTGAATCTTCCATCGAATCCAACAGTTTATCCTATATGAAGGTGAGTTGCTCCCTTTCTTCCTTAATCACCTTCATCTCTTTTACTTCTTCCACTTCCCGAATAGATACTTTCATAACTTCTTCAAACTTGTTGTATGTTATTATCTGTTCTTTGTCAGTTTGTTCTTCAGAAGATTGGAACACACCAATTATCCTGAATGAGCTACTATCCTTTGGATTCCTAAATACATAATTCATGTTGAATTTCTCTTGATCATCATCAATCCAAAAGATAGAATTCCTTTCATGAACATCTACCCAAGATTTTTTGATGTTCACCTTTGTTATATTAAGAACTGGTGAATAATAGGGAGGGTTAGCATTCTTTTCTTAAATCTCTTTTTTTTTATCTTTTGTTCTTGAATAAAGTAAGGTTCAACATGGTGTTCCACTGGTTCTTCTAGCTCTTCTCATTTTTAAGTGTGATAGCCTCATATTGCTCTTATTGATGTAATTCCATATTTGTCAGAGAGTCTTCCACACTTCTCGTACAAAATTCAGGGGAAAGCTGTCTTATTTGAATCTTCAGGTTGTTCAAGAATTTGATTGAATTTCTTTTCCAGTATATTCTGACTTTCCTCTTAGCTAGAAAATATCCTCTTCTGGTTCTCTTCCTGAGATGCTAGTTTGGAGCCAAACATCTCCATGAACTTGTCAACTTACTCTCCATCGCTCCAATTCGATCTTGTTGAAATTCAAATAGGTCTTGATGTCCCATATGAGTACTTACATTGTTAGACTAATAAAAATCTAGTTAATTTTTCCATCCCGCAGTGTACGTGTTCCAATAAGAATTGGTACTTCCCCAACCATACTGTGTCTCATTGTAATTTGCATAAGTTCCTTACTCCCTATAATAATTGTCTTCCATTATTCTTCTTTCTATTTCTTCTCGACATCTATCTCTTCAAATGTCTCATTTCTCATTCTAAGATTTCTTGATGTGTTATGCACTTGAAAATACACAAGGAAAAGTATGAAAAACTCTTAAATCAAAGTAATCTAAATTAAACAAGATGCTAAACAATCAATCCCCAGCAACAGCGCCAAACACTTGTTGAAGGTAAAACCTATCTACTTGTTTTATACTTAAAAACTGCAAGTGAACGGGTCGTACTTCTAGCTTAAAAGAGTGGATATCGATCCCATAGGGATTGATGCCTAGACACCACTTAATTTAGATAAAAATTTGTTTAAGAAATGAAATTGTCAAAAGTAAATAATTTGAAAAATTAAATTAAAATTAAAAGACTAACTTAAACAATAGACAACAACAATATGTAGAAAAATTAGAATTCAAAAATCTAAAGACTAGAGATTACTTTTTTCCCTATTTTTTCTCCCTTCTATTTTATTGATTGAATTGTCTCACCCTAGATTTCTAAATGTAATAACTAACCTCTCTCAAGGTGTAATTAATTCTCCCTAATCAAATTTAGGGGAATCAATTGGACGATCTCTCCACCTATACAATGACTCAACCTATTCAACTAGTTATTAAACTATCTTATGGGTGATCAATTGAATAACTGATATCTCTCTTCTAACTATTCAATTAACGTGATAATTGTAACTCTATAGGTTGCCAACTCTGTACAATCCTACATAAATTTATCTTACTCACACTCTTAATTTGTTGCAAGGTAACAATTTAAATCAACACTTATCAAAAACAACTTCATTCAATTCAACAAAATAGGAGTTTTGACAAAATAGTTCAAAAGCAATCCATAAAACTAAATTAGCCTAACACGGTCTCCATAACATCATCAACATTCACATAAGCCATTTTACAAAGAATAGAAGAAGTAAAATTGATAGAAAATTGACTAACAAGACTCCTTCTCTTCTTTGCCAAAATCTGGAAATTTTGGTGTCGATGTACTATTTTACCCAATCTTGATGATGATCCTTAGCTTCAATCCTTCCTCAAGGCTCCAAACATGTATTCTTCACTCCATAGATGTTGTTTCTACAGAAGGGTTTTGCCGTCTCCCAAGATGGAGGCTTAATGATGCTTAAATAGTCCAAAAACTCTAAGTTTAATAAAACCCCCGCATATTGTCTTAGATTATGATTCCCACGATCGTGGGATTGTCATTATTCCCACGATCATGGGAATTGGTCATAAATGCACTCCTCTTTTCTTCTCCTTTTGATTTTTAGCTCAATCTCCAAGTTACTCAATCTTTCTTCATACACAACAAATATTCAATTAACAATAATGGAAATCAAATTAAGCAAAACTATACAAAATGAATCTTAAAGTATAACAAAAATCAACAAGTATGCAAGAAAACACATTCCAATTACATAAAAAAACAAGACTAATACACACCTATCACAATCCTCATGAGATCGACCCATGTCACCATTGCTAACTATAGCTAAATTTTATAATTATAACAAGATAATATAATAGTCATGTATTAAACTGTGTGCTTCATATTTTTCCTTAAAATTTTAAATTAAAAATATATTGAAACACGTATGTTTAATTGTATTAGACAAAACCTTTAATGGGAACAGTTAGATGCATTATTGATAGGTGTAGATTATAGTGTGTTTTTCTAGGTGTTTAAGTTTGCTTTTAAGTGTTTTCTTAGATGATTATCATATATTTAGGACTTAGAATAGTGTTCTTGTTAATGTTTACATGTGTTTTAACTATTTGATTAGTTTAGAGCAAGAATTTTTTCTTAATTTTATGTTTTGAGAGGTGTTTAAGTTGATGGAAATAAGAAATTGAAGAAAAGAGAAGAATTGGAAGCCTGAAAGATCTGACAGACGTGATAAAGAGCAAATTTCAAATTTTCCAACTCGCGAGTATTTTCATACTTTTGATATTTTGGTACTATTTTTGTAACAAAATTAAGTAGGGAAACCCTTAAAAGAACCCTAGAAGCCTCAAAAACTACACAAAAAAAGCAACAGCTACCAGATCAAAAGAAGATTACAAGGAAACATTAAGGGAGCTTCGGAGAATTTCATATTTCCAAATTAGGAATCCAACTAGTTCTTCTTTCTTTTCCCTTTATTTCTTTCATTGTTTTGAATGTTTATTTGGATTTTTAATATGTTTAACATGATTATGGATTTCTAAATCCATATTAGGGATTATTCTTGAATTGTTTTGTTCATCTTTATTCTTGTTGAATTCAATACATCTATGAATGTTTGTGATAATTGTTATGCTTATACTTAGTAAGAAGCCATAGAAAAAATGATGGTGGATGAAAGAAACCAAGGAGAGTAGCAAAGGAACCTTATGGACCTCATGAGACCAGGTTTCAATGCTAACCATCAAGGAATTATACGACCACTAGTGCAAGTGAATACCCTAGAAATTAAACTAGCATTTTTGAACATACTGCAAACCAATGTACAATTTTATGGCTTAGCCAATGATGATACCAATGCTCAATTGGCTAATTTCTTTAAGATTTTTGATGCAATTTGATATAATAGGTTGTCGTATGATGCATTCAAGATGAGGCTCTTCCTCTTTACACTTAAGGATAGAGCCAAGGCGTGGTTTCATTCACTTAACCCATTGAACATAACAACATAGGAGTAGCTGGTGCAAGCTTTTTTGGCTAAGTACCTCTCTTAAACAAAGACAACTAGACTCATAAAGGAAATTACAAATTTCCTGTAAAATGGAGGGGAGTCATTATATGAAGCATAGGAGTGATTTAAGGACTTACAAAGAAGTTGTTCTCATCATAACTTGCCAAAAGAGTTCCTCTTATAGATGTTTTACACCGAAGTTAATCCACCCATTCGAGGCACCATTGATGTAGCAGCTGGTAGCTTATTAATGAGGAAAATAGTTGAAGCTGCATATAATTTGTTAGAAGAGGGTGAACAATAGCTATCCTTGAGCATCAAAACAAAGTAGAAATTAGTCAACCTCTTAGGATGTAAAAGGAATGATTATTATAGTTTAATGACATAATTGTAAGCTGAGATCATCAACCTAACTAAGAAATTGAACAGCTTGAAAGTCACCTCTTCCTCTCTACCCAAAGCAATTTAGCACGAATGTGAGCTATGTAGATAAGAGAACCATATCATAGCTGATTGCTTCCTAGTGGAAAACAACAGCATGTAGTAGATCAACTTCATTGAAGCACAATTTGGTTAGGAAGGTAATAATCCTTTATTGAATACGTATAATCCTAGGTGCCAGAACTACCCAAAATTCATTTGATCTAACAAAACAGTAACTCAAGTGACAACTTAAAGCCCACCAAGATTTTAGAAAGATAAGTTTGGTTCATTGGAATTAAATATGGATAAGTTAATGGACATATTGAATTCTAAGTTCACGAGCCAATATGAGACCTACAAGAGAATAAAAGCAAAATTTGATCAAATAGCAAAGAATCATGCTTTTTACATTCACAATCTATAGATTGAAGTGGGATAATTAGCCAATGCATTGTCTACAGGAAGTATTGGTAGCCTTCCAAACAATATGGAAGTAAATCCAAGGAAGAAATTTAAGGCTATCACACTTAGGAGTGAGAAAGAACTAGAACAACCAGTGGAAAAACAACCTAAACCCCACCTTGTAGAATACCAAAATAAGAAAAAAGGAATTCAAGACCTTCCCTACATTTCTCCTTTTCCATACCCACTAAAAATTCCATTCCCATAAAGACTTCAGAAGAAAAAATTGGAAGCATAATTTTCAAAGTTCATGGAAAAGCTGAAAACATTACAAATTAAATTGTCTTTTATATAGGCTTTGGAGCACATGCCTAAGAATAAAAAATTTCTCAAAGAAATCTTATCAAGTAAGAGGATTTGTGATGACAATCAAACGGTCGTTATGAAGGAAAGTTGCAGCTCCATAATTACCAACTACATACCCTCAAAGTTGAAAGATTTAGGGAGTTTTACTATACCTTGTGTAGTAGGTAACTTAGAATTTTCTTAATATTTATATGACTTAGGTATAAGTATTAATTTTATGCCTTTGTCAATTTTCAAGAAATAGGGGCTAGGAAATGTTAAGCCAACTTCCATATTATTCAGTTAGTAGATCGATCGATAAAGAAACTTTTTAGCATGGTGGAGGATGTGCCTATAAAAGTGGACAAGTTTATCATTCCTATGGATTTCATCATGCTAGACTTTGAAGAGGATCGAAACTATCTACTAATTTTTGGTATACCCTTTTCAAACACTGGAAGAGCATTGGTAGATGTCAATAAAGGCAACCTCATCCTTTATATTGGTGATGAATAAGTGGAATTCAATATGAATAAGATATTAAAGAATCCAAATGAGGGAAGCTCGTTTATAAGAATTGATGTAGTTGAATATTTAAAGGAGTAAGAGGAGGAGCCAATTTTGGAAATTATTAATAAATTATTGGGAGTCATTTTAAGTACAAATAGTTTCTGCCTCCCATAATACAAACTATTAGATTTAATTGAAAATTCTGTGAGTTTAGTCATTCCCTATGTTATTAATAGTTTTTTATATAATATGGCATACATGGATTTCTTAATTTGATCAACTATTTTCATTTTATTTTCTTACAGTATATAGCTTATTTACAAGTTATTAAACCGCCATGTGGAGAAACAAGTGGAAGCAAGCCACTCATTATAGACCCAAGTTGAGGGTAAAAAGCAGAGTACGTCAAGCTATTGATGTTAAACAAACGCTACTTAGGCAGCAACATAAAATTAGGATATTTTTTATTTTTTAGTTTATTTTGTTGATACTTGTTATTTTTATTTTTATGTTTATTTTATAGGGAGCGAATTGATGGATTTTTATAGTATAGAGTGTCTCCAAATTGCACCGCCAACACTATCACCACCTCAATGACCATAAGTATTCTTGATCTAACTTTATCTTTATTATTCTCTATTTTTCTTTATAACTTTTTGTTTCTCACATTGAGGACAATGTGTTGTTTAAGTATGCAATTGCATATCAATTATGTGTGAATTTTGCATATGTATTGTGTTAGTTTTTTGTTAGGTTAGCATTGTGTTAACAATTGTTGTATGATGTGTGCATTGTGTCAATGTGTCAATTGCAAGAATTGAATGGAATTAGATTACCTTTGAACATGGTCATTTAAATTGGAAAGGTCTAGTAACTTATGAATTTTGTGTTTTAAGTGTCATTGGGATGAATAAGTATGTTAATTAGGATATGACACATATTCTTTCACTTTATGAAATTTGTTTGTATACATTTATAATTATAGTCAATTAAATTGGTTAGCATCATCAGCACCCTTTCATGAGAGTAATTGACTAAGAAGAAATGAGGTAGGCTAAAAATTAAATGATAAAAAATGTGTTAAATTCCTATTCTATTTGCTTTTTTTTAAGAAAATTGGGTTAAGAATATGGTCGGTAGCCAATTGAGAGTTATGATATAGCTGAGTAACTAGGGGCATTCACAAAAAAAAGTTTGATTTTGGGTTAAAATGCTAGAATGACGCTCCAAGAAAACTAAATAAAAAGACGTAACCTAGTTGAGTAATCGGGGGACATTCATGCAAGGTATTTACCTTTGTGTCAACGAACTAAAGAAAATTTAAAAAAAGGTGTTACAATAAATAAAACCTACTAATCTTTTACAAATAATAAGAATTTTCATGAAAAGATAATGATAGTTGGCCTTTTTTATTGATTAATAATAATAAATGCAAACTTACAAGTGTCAAAGGTGTATGAATAGGGTGTCAATATTTTTCTTGATATATATATTCAAATCAATGCACTTAATCATAAAGGGAATAAGTTAGTATGTTGGCATGTTTTGAGTGATTGATGTTTAAGGTTAAGTTAATTTTATTAGATTTGATGCCATTGTATCATTATTGAATGTTGCATGATTGTGTGTTTATGTGTTCCGTTTATTTTTATGTTAGTTTTTCTTAAGAACAAAAAAAGGTTTAAGTGTGGATATATTGATAAGAATAGATTATAGTATGTTTTCTAGGTGTTTAGGTGTGTTTTTAAGTGTTTTCTTAGATGATTATCATGAGTTGAGGATTTAGAATAGTGTTATTATTAATGTTTGTTTGTTTTTAATTGTTTGAATGGTTTAGACCAAAAATTTTGACCCTAATTTTATATTTCAAAGGGTGTTTAATATGTTTGTGAGTGTATGGAAACAATAAATTGAAGAAAAGAAAAGAATTGGAAGCTTGAAATAATACAGGTCACAATTGTGACACTAGTCACGATTGAGACAAAGAGCAAATTTCAATACCTCGCAAGTATTTTATACTTTTGATGTTTCAGGACTATTTTTGGAACTAAATTACTTGGAGAAAACCTTAGAAAGAACCCTAGATGCCTTTAAAACTATTTAAGAATAAGAACAACAAGAAAGAAAGACAATGACCACTAGATCAAAAGAAGATCAAAAGGAGAGAAATCAAGAGAGCTTCACAGATTTCCAGATCTCTAGATTTCCAGATCAAGACTCTAACTAGTTTTTCTTTCTTTTCCTTTTATATCATTCATTGTCTCAAATTTTTATTTGAATTTATATGATGTTTAACATGATTATGGGTTTCCAAATCCATATTAGGGCTTATTCTTGAATTGTTTTGTTCAAATTTATTCTTGTTGAATTCAATACACCTATGAATATTTGTGATAATTATTATGCTTATATGTGGTAATAAATCGAAAGATTAAATCAAGTCAGATATGTTAAGGTGGCAAAGAGAGTTGGTAACTTAATAGACTTACAATTAGCAGATTAATTAACAATTGAAGAGAGATCTTAATTATGAAATTAATTATCCTTGATTGCTTCAAATCTAATCGAATAGTTTTATGAATCGAGAGGTTATAATTCTATGAGTATCAAATTCAATTAGGGTTAGTTGATTAGATCTCAAGAGAATATAATCAAAACCTTAGGATATCTAGGATCGAGCATAAATTAAATCAACAAGATAAAGGAAAAACAAAACAAGGATAGAATAATTCTTAAGTCTCAAACTTTTATCAAACTTTTTTTATTGGAAACTTAATTATTGTTTCATTTTATTAGTTGTTTTAATTTCAATTATTTATTTTAATTCAAATCAATCTTTAGTACCTTAGACAAAGCTCTATTCAAGTTGTTAAGTGTCTATTGGTCATCGTGGGAACAAAACTTTTTATACTACAAGTTATAATCCTTATATTTAAGGTATTGAAAGTGAATGTAGAATGCTACAGGATAGTTGTTGACAAGTTTTATTAGAATGCTACATGTGCTACATGATAAAATTTGTCAGCAATTATCATGTGGCATTCTACGTTCATTCCATTCTAAAGCTTACTGTCATTTAAATGTGAAGGTGAAAAAGCAAATGTTTGTCATGAATGATGGTATTCTTTTGGCTTAGAGGTCGAGTATAATCCAAATATACTAGGTATTGGATAAAAGAGATCGGTATAATTTGTATTGACTTTGGCTATTGTCTATAGTCAGAAAATAGTCAAAGTCAGACAGGCCCATCCCAAACCGGCACAACACAGTACAACAAAAACAGGCTTAGGAGGCCCATCCAGCACCCAAATCCATCTCTGATCCATAACACCTTCTATTTCATCCATCCAAGTTGAACCTGCACAAGAAAAATGCCAGAATAACAAAGTCAACCACACTGTCTCTATTATTCCACACCCAACCCCTAAGAAATTAAGAGGAAACAAAGGCAAAGAAACTAAACCTCTCCAGAATCCCTGTAACATCCCGTTTCCATAGAACGGGTCGGACCAGAGAAACGGGTCCAAGTGTGGTAAATAAGAGAAATTAGGAAA
>JANZXR010000008.1:26730803-26747406 GCA_027575705.1 Erythroxylum echinodendron
GTCCCCTTTGTAAACAAGTTATTATCAGGCTTGTCATTAAACTGAAGAGTATATAGTTGGATATTGAAATAATTATGGTAACCTAATTTACTTACCAAAGCTTTAAATTCTTCTTTGATCTTCAATTCTTCCAAGGTAAAGGTATGAATATAATTATAAGAATATTTTTTCGTTTACAAAGTTCTTTATAACTTTTTATCTTGTTCATCCTGAAAGGTATTAAAACCTTCAATTTTAAGTTTTGACATACTAGCCAACTCTAATTTCTTCCCTTTATATATTCTGGATTGTAATGAGGGCCCTTCTTATCGTGGTTTTAGTTGTAAAGAATCATCTAGAGATTTACTTAGTGAAAGATTAAGTGGTGGTGTTGTAGGTATTATAGTATTATATTCAATAGTTTGTTTTGGCTGCATCTACACCTTATAGAGGGATAGCTCCTAAGATGTTTCTTCACTAATTGTCAACATTATTCTTTTAACCTTTACTTTGGTTATTCCTATGACTTCTCTATCTAAACTTAAAGATGTTGGTATTTGATCGGGATAAAGAAATTTGTGTTGCTTGAGATTTAAGTTTGGCTTCTTATGAAAGATGATACCTTTGTATCCTTATGACCTTATTGATGTTGATGTTACTGGAGAAAGGTGGAGAATGGTGCATTAGTGGTGATGTGTGGATGGTGGTGTAACCAATAAATGGGTGGGTGATGAATTGAAGTAATATGGTTTCATATACTAGACTTTTAATTTTTGTTAATGGTGGCAAAGACACACAATTATAAAGACATAAACAATCTGGGTAAATGGGCATGTCTATATTCTCATAAGCACGTTCAAGTGCATACAGTCATGTACCATTAAGTATAAACTCCTCCATTTTCACACGTTTACAGTTACGTTCCAAAGGCATGAGCATTTCTAATTACCTATACGGTTATGACCAAGTCTACTTGACTATGTTTCTGCACACATCAACTCCTCCATTTATAAACATTAACAATTAGGTATATGTTCCAAGGGCTCGGGCATGTTCAATTACCTACACGAGCATGCATATTTCTATATGGTTATGTATCTTTAAAAAATCTTGGATCCCTTTATTTTCTTTCTTAATTTTATTTGAATTTCATCCCTTTTATCCTAATAAGTAAGTGAAACCTAGAAAAAAGGAAGTAAAACCTAGAAAAAATAAAAAAAGAGAATAATAGAAATTAAACAAAACAAAATAATAAAAGATAAACTTAGGGTGCCACCTAATAGTGCTTTTGTTTAATATCTTTAACTTAATAGTGTTATGGTTTATTCTTCAAGATAAATTGGTTCTAGTAAATCTATTTGCCCTACTATTGTAATGTTGACAATCTCATATTATAGTTTGAGATAATGTCATCTTTAAAAGCTTTAAAGGTAATCATGCTTTGAATTTCAATTGCACTATATGAAAATACATTAGTTATAATAAAAGGTCCAATCCATCAAGATCGCAACTTACTTGGAAAGAGTAGAATCTTATAATGATAGAGGAGGAATTTTTGCCCAATGAAATTTATTTCCAAGTAATAAGTTTATTATGAAAAGCTTTTGTTCTCTTTTTACATATTCTTGCATTTTCAGAGGATTAGTTACAAATTTACTCAAGTTCTTTTAGTTATAACTTTATGTGATCTCAACTTTGATCAAAGTTCATATTGTCATACTTAATAGCCCAAAATGCTTTATGTATTAATTCAAAAGACAGATGACAAGCCTTATCATATACTAACTTGTAAGGTGACATATCAATTGGTGTCTTGTAATTTGTTCAGTAAATCTTCAAATTGTAAGGTCCTGTCTTTTTTCATTAGTGCAATCATTTTTTCAACGATTGATTTAGTTTCTATGTTTAAAAATTCAGTTTGGATGCTTATCTATGGATGTTATGATGTATTGATCTTATGAGTCACGTCATATTTCTTTAAGACTGCCCATATTGTTTGGTTATAGAAATGTTTGCCTTGATCACTAATTAAGGCTCTTGGAATACCGAATCTACATAAAATGTTAAATCTAAGAAAACCTATAACCACTTTGAAATCATTAGTTTGGGTGACTTTACTTCCAACCACTTTGAAACATAATCAAAGGCTACTAAGATGTAGTCAAAATTAAAGGAAGAGGGAAATGATCCTATTAAGTTAATGCTTAAGTGTTAAAAATTTCATAAACCAAAATTAAGATTTATGGCATCTCATTTCTTTGAATTATAATACCTACTATTTGAAATCATTCGCAAGTTTTACAAAACATGTAAGTTTTTCAAAATAACAAAGGCCAAAAAAAATCAAACTCCAAAATCTTTTTGGCCATTCTTTTAGCACCAAAATGTCTTTTACGAGCATATGAATGGGAAAATATAGGATAGATGAGATCTCTTTATCATGGATACATCTTTGTATAACTTGATCAGAGCAATGTTTTCATAAGTATGAATCATCCTATATTTAGTGTTTAGCATCACTCTTAATCTTTCCCTTGAAGCTTTTGACAAATTTGTTGGTAGAATATGAGTAACGAAATAATTTAATATCTTTGCATAGTAGGGTACTTGAACACTGATAGAAGGTAACTGCTCATCCAAAGATTCTTCTTACACATAAAAGTTTATGTATACATGGTAAGTGGCTTAAATAATAGGCCACTCAATTTACGTCTCCTATCTTATCTTTGATTTTGAAGTTAAATTTGCTTAGTAGAAAGATCCATATCATCATCTCCTTCTTTGATAACAAGTATCTAAGGGTTGTATGATTAAAGAAAATGACAACTTTATTTCCTAACAAGCAAGGTCAAAATATTTAAATAAAAAACTATCTTTAATAATTCTTTTTTAGTTGTTAAGTAATTTTCCTGGGCATCATTTAAGGTTATGGATGTGTAGTAAATGATACAAGGCACTTTCTCCACTTGTTTCCCCTAAGATAGCTCTAATCTCTTTGTCACTACCATCACATATAAGTTCAAACAAACACTCTGATTTAGGTGGTTGAATAAAAGGGCTAAAATTAATCGATTTTTCAACTTGTTGAAGGCTTTTACTTTCATTGTTGAGTTCAAAAATATCATCTTTCTAGATTAACATGCACAATGGTATGCTATTTTTGGAAAATCTCTAATAAATCTCTGATAGAAACTTCCATGGCTAAAAAATGAGCAAAATTTTGCATATCAGTAGGGTAATCCAAATATTGAATAACATCCACTTTGGCCTTACCTACTTCAATCCTTCTAGATGAAATAAGATTTCCCAAAATTGTGCCTTGGTCTACCTTAAATTGACATTTTTAAAAATTTAGAACCATGCTAGTTTCCACACATCTTTTTAAGATCAAACATAAATTATGCAAGTACTTATCGAAAGAGTATCTATGAGTAGAAGAATCATTCATAAGAACTTCAGTGATTTGATCTACACAATCTAAGAAAATTCTTACAATACATCTTTTGAAAGTAGCTAGTGCATTGCAAATGCCCAAAGGCATTCATTTACATAGAAAGTTCTTAAAGGACAAGTGAAAGTCATTTTCTCCCGGTCTTCAAAGTAAATGTGATTTAGAAGTACCCTAAAAAACCATTTACAAAATAGTAAAATGCTTCAGTAGCTAATCTCTCCAACATCTGATCACTAAACGAAAGAGGAAAATGGTCATTTCGAGTCACCTAATTTTCACTTCCTATAGTTGATATAAACTTTCCATCCGTTTGAAACCTGACAGGAGCCGAGTCTCCCTCTTGATTTATGACTATAATTCCAATCTTTTTCGAAATTGCTTGTATAGGGTTAACCCACATACTATCTAAGATGGGTTAAATTATATTATCTTGAAGGAGTTTCAAAACTTCTTTCTGCACTACCTCTATCATTGGAGGTTTCAATCTTCTCTAAGTTTGCCTTAAGGGTCTAGCTCCATCCTTTAAAAGGATCTTATACATATAAGAAGAAGGGATGATACCTTTAATATCGTCTACCGTCCAATTGATAGTCATTTTAAAGGTTTTTAAAACCTATACTATTCTATCCTCTTGTATAAAGGTTAACTTGCCAGAGATTATTATTGTTAGAATGTCTTCTTCTCCCAAGAACTCGTATAAGTTTTCCAGTAATAGTTTTAACTCTAATTTTAGTGCTCATATTACTAAAGGGACAAGTTGATCCCTAAGTGTGTGAGAACGTGTAAGTCTATATATTGTACTGCAGGGACCTACTTTACTTTTCCAACACTGTTCAAGGCTATCATATACTCCTGTAAATAAAAATTAAGGGAAATATCAACATTTCTTTATGAAAAAGACTTTCCATCATAGTTGTTTCTAAATCATCCTTCCTATTAATCTCAAACTAGTTTTGCACTATGAATCCTAAACATTAACTATAAAGATAGGGAAATCATCGTTGGGATATTTCATTGAAACTTATATATTAAACTACACTTTATCCTTACTTATTTCCATGGACAAAGTACCATTATGGACATCAATTTTTGTTTTGGACATCTTTAAAAATTCTCCTATTAATAAAATGGGTGTTGATTGGTCATCATTTTCCATATCTAAGATATAGAAGTTAGTGTGGAAAATAAAATTTTCTTTAACATGCACGAGAACTTCCTCTACTAACCCTTTAGATATGCATTGGACTTACCTACTAACTGAATCACCACTCCCTTTTTTCTAATTGCCCTATTTTGAGAGTTGAATAAATGGAATAGGGTATGACATTTACAGATATACCTAGATCTAGCATTGCCTTTTCCATGTTAAAACCTCCAATAATGGGTGGTATAGAAAATATACCTAGGTCTTTTACACTTCTCTAAGAGGGTTTTTCAAATAATTATAGATACATTTCTCCCCAGCCTTACCTTCTCAATCCCTTTTGTCTTCTTTCTTCTTTTCATCGTACAAAGTTCCTCTAAGAATTTAACATATCTAGTTAACTGCATCGAAAAAGCGAATATTTACCTCAAATTTCTAGAATGTCTTATATAAATTATCATCATGCTCCTATCTTTGGTTATCCTTTAATACTTCCATAAAAGGAGGAAGTATAGCTAAAGGAGGAGTATGTGACTCATTCTTAGACATGGGCACACTTTCTTTATTTTATTATGTTCAATGTCTTTTATATGGGAGTTTAATACAGGTGGGGCTTTCACAGGCTACTCCACTTACTTTGCACTTTGCAATATAATGGCATTGGAACTTTTCTTAGGATTAAGTATGGTTTGAGATGATTGTTTATTCGAACCTTGTAATTCCAAATAGCTAACCACCATGGATAATTGACTCATCTAATTTTCCAAATGTTAAATATTAGTTTTTGTTTCCTATTGGAATTTAATAGTATTAATAGCCAGTGCTTTAATAATTACTTTTAAGAGATCATACATGAATTAGAGTTTTGGATTTGTTATTGTTGTTTTGGAGGATGTACTTGTCGATATTATTAAAAATTAGCCATAATTTGACTTATTGGTGTATTATCATATTACAAAATTTGGATAGTCTTACGAGGCAGGATTGTTTGTGTTTGAATATAGAATGTATTGACATTGATGTTGTCCTAGAAAACTTCCTACTACAATTGAATCTTCTTATAATGCGGAACACATATATGTTGGGTGTCCTACTACCAAACACATTATGCAAGCCTTTTCTAACTCCATCTTTTGTATATCCAATTTTCAGACAAGTGTAGTAAGATTATCCATATGTTTTTCCAGATGTTTTTCAAGAGAAGAAAAGTTTACCTCACTAACTCATCAAGATGAATATTTTGTCCTAGCATTGAATTGTTAAGAGTTGGAGGCCATATTAGTGACCAATGTTCAAGCAGCTTCTAATGTTTTGTTAATAAGTGTCCCTCCACTAGCGACATTGATAATGCTCTTATTAGTCAGCAAAAATCTTCCGCAAAATTAATGATTTATATGCTTTTCTCTAATTTAATGATGTAGAAAATCTGCACATAACTTTTTAAACCGCTCTCAATACTCATATAGTGATTCGATATTATATTATTGAATACCATAAATCTTCTTTCGAATGCTAACAACCCTTAAAGCTAGAAAGAATTTTTTTTTCATAAATTGCTTCTTCATTTCATTCCAGGTAATGGGTGGTAAATAATGTAACCAATCTTGGGTGTTATCCTTCAAAGACAATGTGAACGTCCTCAATTTGATTTAGTCTTTAGTAACATCATTAGACTTCATTCTCGTACATACAACATTGAATTCTTAGTTGACAAGGTTTTTAGCATTTCACTTATTGTAATGTTACGTTGTCCTTGAATCTTCATTTTTTTCTTTAGTCCTTTTGAGTGATGATTACATTGTAAATTAACTTCCTTTAAAGATCCAATGATGAACATGCAATTTTAGAACTCCTCCACAAAAATACCAAAATTTGGTGGAACTATCATATATACCCCAAATTAATTCTTGAATTTATATAAACAACAGACGAGATATATGGATGTAGGAGTCGATTCTATACGAAATTTTAGCTCTCTAATCATTACAAAAGAAAATAATTAATGGAGGCGATTATGAAATTTTATAATAAGGAAAATCAGGGGAATAATAAAATGAAAATATTCAACAAAGCAAACATTATTTTATAGTTACTTCCATCCTTGGAATCCCAATTAATCATTGTCACAAAAATAATTGCTACATCAATCATATATTTAACATCACATTAAATATCTATCTTTCTTATGATTAATTAATGAAAAACATGTAATTCAATTAACCATAATTGTTTAACAACCTTAGATAAGATCCAAATTTTAATTAAACAATAGCTTTAATAAACGAATGACCATCGAAGTAAGAAAACATAACATTCGTGGTTGTATTTAATCTATTTAAACATTTTTCCTAAGAGTAATAATTTATGATACAGTAAATTTAGAATCTTAGTTGTTACAGATGATTAAAAGAATTGAACTTTTACGTATTCAAACTTTAATATAACAAGTGATTATTTCAAGCAATAAACTGATCACATGCATTAGAAATCAATTAGAAGTCATCATAAAAAAGTATAAAAAAACAATTCAATAGATGAATAAATGAAATATCCACTATAAGACCTAATTTTCTCAATCTTCAAAGTTCTACAAAGGACTTCTAATTTCTTCAAATGTGAATAAAATGTTTAGCCAACAATGGCCATTTCTACCATTAGAAACTGAAGAAAAAATACTTTAATTTATACTAAAGAAAGAAGAAAACAAGATGACTTTGAGAAGTTGGAAAATGTGGTTGGAATATAGGATGATTTGTTCCTTCACAGTTTGGCTCTATTTACAACCATTGAAACCCATTAAAAATCTTATGGTTATGATTCTTTGGATCCCTCAGATCATAACTTCATTGATTTTCTCTTAAATCTAGCTAAGATAAGGTTTTAAACTATTTTTAACACTTTTTCTCTTGCAGATTTGAATTTGGAAATTATGGTTTTCATTGAGCATGCTCGTGCCTGAGATTACCCCAGACTATTTTTTCAAATTTCATTTTGACTCTTATAATCTGATCCAAATATACAAAATAAGATGTTTAGTTAGAGTAAATGTCATTGATTCACCCTTTATTATTTTTGAGATTCTGCTTCATTTAAATTTTTGAAGTTGGATTAAAGCTCAATCCTTTTTCTAGTAAAATTGCATCTTCAAACCTTATCATGCAAAAATAAACAAAATATTAAGATTTGAACGTATTAAGATAGATTATGGAAGGTTTTCATTGTCAAAAATACGGCACAATTATGACATATTAATTAACTTATAGAATTTCTAAAAAGTTGAGTAAGAAGTCCTTTCCTCACCCATACTTGATGCATATGGGCCTATAAGGTTTCTTAAAATTTAACTAAAGAGTTTCTTCCTCACCACAAACTAGGGCCTGTTAGTATGGTCAATAAGAAACTTTGAGAAAATAATTTTATTAAATAATACATCTTTAACAAAAGCATTTCTTATATGTGTTTCATTCCATAGTTGAGGGACTTTCGTTCCATCCATTATTGCTATCCTATAGCTTTTTAGTATTATTACTTCTTTTATCTTGTAAGGTCTAGATCAATTAGATACCAACTCCCATTTTGATTCTATGATACTTGAGAATTCAAAATTTTTTTAGGACTAGATCTCCTTCACTTAATGTTTAACAGTTATTTTTCTTTAAGTTTATTAGCTTGCTTTGTTGTTGATATGCTTTCTTTTAAATACGTACTTGATCTCTCTATTCTTCTATTAGATCTAACTCTACTCTTAATAGGTCTTCACTGGTTTTTAAGTCATATGTCTAAAATCTTAGTGTGAGCATGTGTATTTCTATTGGGATTGATGGTTTGAACCCAAAAGTAAGACTAAAAGGCATTTTACCTATTATAGACCTTTAGATGATCTTATGGGCTCATAGAATGTTATATAATTCTTTCATCTATGTAATTTTTCCTTCTTTGACTAATCTGAATTCCATTTGATAATGTTTGATTAAGGACTTTAGCTAATATGTTTATCTTGACGGTGGGTTACAATAAAAAATCAAAGACTGATGTTCATGTTTTTGCAATATCTTTAAAAAGTTTTATAGTAGAATTATGTTTTCTTATATGTGGTTATAATTAGAGGAATGTCATACATGCTAATTATTAAGTTCTTTGGAAAATGTTTTACTAACTATTCTATATTGGTAAAGATTCCACCTATCTCACGAAATAGTCTATTACCACAAGAAAAACTATAATGCCTTATTGTAGGTAATAAATGACCCTAAAATACCCTTTATTTATTGGAAAATATGATGAAGCTTGATATTACTATATAGTCTTCTATAGAGAAAATTTGAAAATTTTTAGCGTTTGCGACATTTTTCTTGAATCCAACATCTTATTCTATAGATGGTTATACAGTTTGATGGTTGACAGTTGTGATTTGTATTATGTTTTAGGGTTAAATTTGTTAGGTATTTAGTGTTAATTTGAGTGTTTAATGTGTATTTATGTTTTAATTGTGTTAGTTTATGTGTTTATGTGTTTAAGTGTTTTTATGGGTTAGTCTGAGTCTTTGAGCTTAAATGTTAAATTTTTGAGGTACCTTGATATGTTTGTTAGTATTTTAGGATAAACAACAAAGAACGGGAAGTTACAAAGAGTTTTGGGCTAAAAACATGACCCACGTTCGTTGAACAACAGGCCGCGATCGTGATAAAAAGAGCTGAGATGAAAGGATCCAGGCCATGATTATGACATTTTGATCACGATCATGAAAGAGAGCTCTAAAGTAGGCCACGATCATGTACTTTAGGCCACGATCATGACAGAGAGGGTTAGGCACTGGTCACGATTGTGGTAGGCAAGGCCACGATTGTGGCAAGCAGGTCCACATTTGTGGCCTACGTCGAGCAAACATAAAAACAGCTGAAAACGTCAAGTTTCATGAGATATTTTGGACCGTTTTGACCCCAAATCAACCCTAAGGCTTCCAAGATATAAATAGAACATTAAAGAATACAAGAACATCCTTTTGAATCAGTCAAATCTGAAACCTTAGAGAGCATATCGAGAGATTTGAGAAAGGGGACGAAGGAAGAGAGACACAGAGAAGAAGCTTGACGCAAAGTACTTCCTAGAATAGGTAGTTTTCGGCCCTTACTGTCTCCACTAGTCCATTCCAATAATATTTTCCATCTTTATTTCAATTTTATTGATGTATAGAATTGGGTTAATTGTTGAGAATAGTTGTTATTGAATGTCGATTTTTATCTAAACTCACCTTCCTTATTTTCATCTTTGGGATTAATGAAGTTTGATTTATTGTATTTTCATTGAGTTATTTGTGATTCAATATTTGTGCTTAATAATTCGGTAATAAATTGAGAGGTTGAATCAAGTGAATATCATCAAATTAGGCTAAAGAGAGTTAGGTAATTTAATAGATAAGAATTGAATCAAACTAGTAAAATCGTGTAACGAGAGATCGAGCATAGGTTTCCGGTAGGTTATTAAATATAATCAGAACTAATTTAGATTTTAGGTATATTGGAAATCGAGAGATTACAAGTCCATAATTTAAATTAGGGATTATAAATTAGGGTTAAAAATTATAACACGAGAGAGAGAGTAATCCATCCTAGGACCATCTAGACCCAGTAATTTGATAATTTCATAACAAATTAGATTTTTATTAAATTCAATTTTAAACCCCCTTTATCTCAATTGGTAGTTTCTAGGTTGATTCTAGATTAGGATGTGCAAAATTGTTATTTTGTTTATATTTTATGAGTTCAATTATTGATATTGATTGGTCAATTTCTGCATTAGTTGTTTATTTTGATTTATTGCAAAAATTTTTCAAGTCTTAGATTTTAGGATTAGATTAACCCTCTTCGTGGGAACGATACCTTAGGTATTACACGAATGACCCATGCGTTTGTAAAAATATTAAGGTTATAAGTATTAAAACTTAGCATACATGAACTAACGATAAAGTTTTTGGCGCCGTTGTCAGGGAGGTGATAGTTTAGTTCTATAGTTTGAGGTGCTAGATTAGTTTTTAACTTTTGTTTTCATTTCAAAAATCATTCTCTCACATGAACACAAAATTCACGAGAGGTTCGAGTTGTGTAGTGGAGACGTTAGATTTAGATATTACTCGATGAGAACAAACCCTTAGGAAAGCTTGGGGAGAAGAAAAAGAAGAGATCGAAAAATCAACAATGACTGAGGAGTTTAAATGGAATATGGATGAGGAAGAAAACTAAAAATGGCAACAAAGGACCCTGATGGATTTTATGAGTCCAGGGTTCAACCCGTCAAACTGAAGAGTGGCTAGGTCGCCTGCTCAAGTGGCCTCATTCGAGATAAAACCTACACTTCTCAATATGTTTTAATAGAATGTACAATTCTACGGATTGGCTAACGATGATCCAAATACGCAGATAGTCAATTTCCTCGAGATCTATGATACTTTTCGATATCATTAGATGTCAAAGGATGTAGTTAGAATCAGGTTGCTTTCTTTTACTTTTACAGATATAGCAAAGGTTTGGTACTATTCACTGAGCCCAGCAAACATCACAACGTGGGAGCAACTTGTGCGTGCTTTTTTAGACAAGTACTTCCCATTGACGAAGACCACCAAGATTATAGAAGAAATCAACATTTTCCAATAAGGTGACGAGGAGTCCATCTACGAAGTGTGGGAGAGATATAAGGATTTTGCAAAGGAAGTGTCCACACCCTAACCTACCCAAAGAGTTCCTTTTGCAATCCTTTAATAATGAAGTGAACCCACCAACAAGAAGCACAATCGATGCAGCTTCTGAAGGATCCTTAATGTGAAAGACTGTTAATGAGATGGCAAGCAACAGTTGCTTATAGACGAATGAGATAAGTCAGCAACAGACTACTTTCAAAGAGTAGCAGGGAATAGTCATAGTTGATCAAATGATTAAGATGCAAGCAAAGATCGACAACTTGATGCAACAACTTAATAGCATGAGGGTGTCATCCTCAACTCCAGTGAAGGCTGTATAATTAAAGTGTGAACTCTGTGGCTAGTTAGACCATGACAACATGGACTACTACCGAATGAAAGAAGACAACCAGGAGCAAGAGAACTATATAAGAGCGTAGTATAGACGAGGAGGGGGTAATAATTCCTACTTCAACACTTACAACCCTGGGTGGAAGAACTATCCTAACTTCTCCTGGTCAAATAACAATGGAGGACAGTTCAGGCCTCAGGGACAATCGGGCTTTTAGCAAGATAAAGCAAGCTAGATGGAATTAAAATTAGATAAGATTTTGGATAAGATTGAGGGATGGAGGATGCACATAGGAGGCTTGAGAACAAATTCGAGTATGTAACAAAGAACCACGACTCATCCATACATAGGCTTGGTTTGGGGGAGCGGTGGTGGTTGTAACCTGCTGAAATGATAAGTACTTATTCTGAATAAGTACTTATGTGTTTAGGATTGCTATTTTGGTAACTGCTGAAATGTGAAAATAAGTGTTTGACAAGTGCGGTTGCGGTTGCTGAAAAGAGATAAAATGACTAAAAAGTCCATTGATTTAATAAACTACTAATTGTTGTATAAATAATTAAAAATATATTATTAGTCATATAAATTTAAACTTATAAATAATAAAAGATTAAATTAAAATAAGATAATATAAATAAAATAAATTTAGTAAATAAAATATTTCATAAAATATATTATTATTCATATAAATTTAAATTATAAACATTAAAATATTAAATTAAAATCAGAAAAATATAAATAAAATAAATTTAGTAAATAAAATATTTCATAAAAATATATTATTAGTCGGGGAGGAGTTTACCTGGATGGGAAGGAGTCAGGGAGACACAGGAGTTAAACTGCCTTCTATTAATTAAGAAAGGGTATATTGTAAACTATTAATTATTATAAGGTTATTATTGGAAACTAAAATTCCTACCGCATAAGCAGTTTCCTACCGTAGTTCTCTTTCTGCTTATCTATTTCTGCAATGCCACCACACTTTCCTCTAACTTGCTGCTGTTCGACTACAGATCCAAAAGTGTGACTGCATTTGGAAACTGTGGTAGATAAGTACTTATCCCTACTGTACCGCAGATCCAAACGCAACCATAATCTGGAGGTCTAATCTGAACGAAAGGATCATGGTCATCAGTTAGACCCAGGGTAAAGAACCAGAACAAGTGCAGAGAGAAGGAGATAAAAGGAAGGATCAAGAAGACCTTCTAAGCGAACCAGCGATCGAGTTAATTAAGGCAACTCGATGTGTATTTCCATTCCCCATTCTGGCTCAGCGGGAGTTAAATGCAAAGAGAGCAGGAAGGAAGTTAGAGGAGAGTGAGCAAAACAAGGTCGAGGAAGTGACGGAACAAGTATAGACGAAGCTTACAATGAAGGAATCCGTTAGGATGAAGGTTAAGGAGCAAATGTTGGAAGAGAAACTTAACATCGCATAGAAGAAAGAGGACCTAAGGGACTTTTTCTTCTCCTACAATATCAATAGAATCATCATAGATAGGGCATTCACGGACCTATGAGTGAGTATAAATACGATGCCTTACACCTTTAGTCTAAAGTTGGGGTTAAAAGAGTTAGTGCCCACTAAGTTTTTGGTAAACTCGACTGGCATAACGATGCACAAACCAATGGGGATTATAAAAGATGTGCAAATCAAGGTTGATGAATATACCTTTCCCATAGACTTCTACATATTGGACATTAGAGAAGAAGTGGATACCCCAATAGTTCTTGAACGACCATTCTTGGCCAATACATGTTCAATCATTGATGTTGATGGGGGCAAATTAACTCTGAGGATAAGAAAAGAGCAAATTACCTTCCAAGTGTCAAGGAAAGATTATAGATCTCCTTTACCTCCACAGAATCGTAAAAAATATGAACCTTGAGGCGAATGGGAGGATATCAAGGATCTTAGGAATGCGTTCAGGAAGAAGTGTTCGCAAAGAAGAAGGCTAGGAAAAGAGAATTGCAAGGAAGATGGGGACTGTAGCAAGGTAGCTAATGTTCAAACTTTGAGATTAAAGACAACACTACAATTGCACCATTCTTTTCGATCACCGTGAGATTAACAGATGTCTAGCTACTAACATTAAAAGAATAGCTACATAGGAGGCAACCCATGGAAAATTAGTTTCTTTGATTGTTTTTGTTAAAACGTTTGAATTTTATAGATAGGATCATTTTTGTTTTGAATTAAATCAAGAAGGAATAGGATTTCAAAATTAAGTGGATGATGTATCAAGTAAGCAAAAGAGAGGTGAGAGGGTGCAACAAAAGAATTAAAGAATGAATGTGAAAAGATGGGAAAAAGAATAAACAAAAGAAGATAAATAAGGAGAGTAGGAAAACTGCAGGTCACGATCGTGGCCTGTGACTATACAAAATAAGGGAGGCACGTCATTTTTAAAAGAATTTTTACCATTAAAACCTTTAACCACCTATATATTCTTCTAACCTCGTTTTCACATTCACTTTCACATTCACTTTATCTCTCTAGACTTCAAGCCTACGAAAACTCTTATATCTCACTAAAAATTTCAAAGTTCAATTTTCTTCCAAATTCTCCCCAATTATGCCACGCATTAAACAATTTGCCTAACGTAAGCAAGCTGAATGAAATCAAGTTACGGGGCGTGAAAGAAGAAACCAAGTAGTAGACTTCAACGTGCCCTTCTCGGTCTACACCAAGGAGGAAGGTATTCGTTTCCAAGCTCTTACTACTAGACATATTGTAGTTCCCAAGTACTTCGATTATGAAACACTTGATAGGCTAGAGTTGCGCGAGAGAGTAGAAAACTTAACTGAACAAATCCAATGGGCTTAATTTATACGATTCCAATTTCCTATCTATTAGGAGTTTACATTGGAAATTTTTACTTCTCTGACCTATAACCCTAAGAACCCCAAAGAATTCTGGTTTAGGTTGAAAGGAAGAGCTTACGAATTGAATGTACAACTCATGTGTGATATGTGTGGATTTCCCGAATCCTCCATCACCAATCAGTCTAAGGATTTTCATCCTTCTTAATATTGGAATGAGCTTACTAAAATTGAGCAATTTCATGCCAAGAATGCTTAGAACAACATTATAAGGTCTAACGAACACTTGTTGCTGCAAAAATTCATATGTCAGCTAGTTTTTGACAAAATAGAAACCAACAAGTGTTCCACAAAGGAACTTTTTATGTTGTGGTGCATGGACCACAATATTCCAGTCTGCACATCCATACATATGCTTAATGCTATGTTTGACTCCGTGCAAGAGGAGCAACAATATAAGAATGGAGTACATAGTGTCAACCATTGTAGAATATTTGGCATAGACTGGAGTGGACTATCTGTTCGCCTCCCTGAATTCCTAAACCATCATCACTTATAGAGAGCTGAGATCCTTCATTACCACAATATGGAACTTAAGGAAATCAGTGAAAAGACACATGTTAGAATCAGGGCAAGTCAGGCAAGTTCGAGCTCAGCGCTACCTTTGTAGGCAAAAAAGATCAATGAAGAGTCCGAGGACAAGGAAGAAGAACATGGCTAGAAGGAAGTTTTGGATGCAATCTCTAAAACTAACAAGACACTCGCAGAAAACACCAAAATGATGAAGGAGATGGCCCAGACACAAAGATGTCAGATCTGGGATATTTGTGATCCACAGATATTTTGAAGCTTAAGGCATTCAATTGCCACCTCCGACACCATCACCACCTCCCTCTCCATAGGATTTGTTTCTAATCCATTTACTTTTCTTTTTCAAATTAGCCTTCAGTTCTAATTTTTATGTGTATTTCCATTTTATTTTTCTATAAATTTTATCTTGTCGTTGCTTTTATATATTGGTGTGTTCCCTTCTCACATTGAGGATAATGTGTTATTCAAGTGTAAGGAGGGGTTATGTATTTTGCTTTTGAATGTGATTTTGCATATTATATGATAGTTATTAGGTTACATTTTGTGAATAGAATGAATGTGTCAATGGCTTAGATGCAGTGAAATTTATTTAATTTTGAACATAATCTATTGGATTGTAAATAATCATCAGCTCGCAAAATTAGTGAATTAGGAGTCTTTCGATAAATATACAGCTTAATTAGGATTAGTGTGAATTTATCACCCTATAGGTTCTCACATTCATTCATAATTTGAGGCCTTTCAACTTAAGTAGCTTAACTAACATTTTTCATATAAATAAGTAGCTTAAACAACAAGGTAGGCAAATAAAAAATGTATATTTTGTTAAATAAATCACTATTTCAGTAGCCTTTGGGTTATAAATAAAGCTAATAGCTATTTAAAAATGCGATATAGCTAAGTAACTGGATCGATATGCATCACAAATGTGTGCCTCCGCATCAAAAAGCTATAATGACGTTTCAACCAAGCTGTTTAATAAAAACATAACTTATTTGAGAACCAGATCAACATTCATTACCAATGTTTACCTCGACATAAAAAGAGTAAGTCTATGTTAAAAAAAGCAAAAAAAATAAAAAAGAAAAAAAATGTTTTTCCTTAAAAAAACCTACCAAACTTGTAATAAGCTTGACTTTTTATGAAAATATACTTAGGAACAGTTACAGAGTATGAATGACCAAAGAATTATTAATGTGTGTGTACAATTGAAAAAGGTAGATAAATTAACATTTAAATCTCAATTAGTTTGTATATTTAGTTCAAAGCCTTTAGACATAGATTTTGCATGTTAATTGTTAGTAGTGTGCCCTAGGCTAATGGTCATATATGACTTTTATACTGATATTCAGACTTATTAATAATATATTATGAGTTATTCTTTTATATATGCAGGTATATTGTTTACGTAATGTGATTTACATTCCATAAATAGTATTAGGCTTATGTCATCAAGTATGTGACTTGATAGTAAAACCATAAGCATTATAATACTATTCTAAAATGTCCCTAGTTAATCATTATTGGTGGAACAATAATGAATTAAGGCTAGTATGTGTTTTGATTGATGATCACATTTTACTGATCATAGAT
>JANZXR010000008.1:26752398-26765635 GCA_027575705.1 Erythroxylum echinodendron
TCCATATATCAGTTAGTTTTGCCATTGCTCCAACATACCATTATCGTAGGTTATGTTCCTAAACGCTTAGGTACGTATCCTATGGTAGTGGAATGTTACATAATATGTATCACATAATAGAAGATAAACTAAAATTGTAACTGATTATATTGATAATAAGGAAATATAATAGATTAGAGTTTAAATTCTTATATCATGGTAAAATTATTATAGATAATAAATTCCTCATTAGGCTTTAAAATTAAATGTATATTGCAAGAATTATACTAAAAATATGAACATTTTATTTATAAACGATTTAGGCCAACACCAATTGCCAAGTTGTTGACGGGCTTAAAAGATTAGGAGGAAAACAAACCATTTCAGGCTTTACATCACAGCCATTACAAGCTCTTTGCAATCTTGCCCATATTACAGGTTCAAGATCTAAATTCTACCTGCAGAGGATCAGAGGTGATCCAATTGTAGACATCTACTTTTCAGGGTGTTAAAAGGTTAGGACCCGAAACACATAGTGAAAGGTTTCCAATGCATATGAAAATAAGCATGACAGGTAAACTTCATGTCAAGGTAACAACTAATTTGCATATCGTTTACCAGGTCAAAAATATTCCACATTCTAATCTCTCATAACTCGTAAATGATTCCTCGGTTTTTATATTGCATAACCATCGGACCATTAGTGTTATGCTTTGTCACGACAAATTCCCCGACAATGAATGTCTTGTCCTTTATTCGCCACATGTCTAGACTCATCCAAGGGAATCTAAAGCGTGCGAGGATTCCAAAACCTCTTGAAATTGACTCTTAGTTTCCTATATGAGAAATTTCTCAAAGGCTCAGAAGTCACCCAAGAGTGTCCAACTAGTTTATGGGGACTTAAGAGCTTTCATATATTGGAGCCTTGAGTTTGAATCTCGATAAGGACTTCTTAAACTTTAAGTACAAGGAGCTGGATTTGTTATGCGTTGGAGATTTGAATACTATATTTTTTAAGTGATAGGAGTTGGGTTTGTTGTGCATAGAGGTTCAAATAATTGTTAGGGTGGAGTCCTCAATCATCAATTTGACAAGTGATTAACTTAAAATATATAGTTGAGGAGTTGTGGAAATTCGATAACTTATTTAATGCCTATCTAGAAGATAGTGATTACGAAATTAGGGTTAAATTATAGTGATTACAAGGGGGAAAAAACGAAGAATAAGAATAAAGCCCCATATTCCATTGTCACTTCTTCCATCTGTAGCTAATTGTTCCTTGGTGATTAGAGGAACCTGCATAGGCATTAAGCACAATAATTAAGGAAAAGAGACCAAGTTAGTGCCATTTCCGAATTCAATCCTCAATGAATTTTCCCAAAAGGTTCCATTGCCACTATCGCATAGATTTATAAACGAGCTGAACGTCAGAGATATATAAAAGAATAGGTCCAACGCATTAAGACTATAAGAAGTTCTAGGGTTAGTGTTATCTTTTTAAACTTGTGGGTATATCGTATATTCCAAGATCCATGTCTCCTCCTTATGCAATGTAAAGCTCGTAAAAGAAAAGAAAAGAATAAACAACATCAAGTAGACATAGTTGCAGCTTTGTCCTGAAACGCCCAGCCCTCTGCCTCAAGAATAACGACCCTTCATTCATAAGACAGGTCTGACCTGAGGCAAATGGGTCATCCCGACAGTTCAATGTTCCCACGTGGGAACTTGTCTACATAAGACCAGAAGGCCCTGCTCCTAGAATGCTCATAAAGTTTCTTTTAGATACATGGTATTTTGCCTTGAATTTACACGTTAATCAACACCAAATCTTCTATCATGTCCAACAGGTGACCCCAGGTCGAATAATACTTGGGGTATCTATTTCACTCTATGATTACCACATCGAACTCATGGAAGTAATTATTGAATTTTCATTGTGGCACACTTCATTAATATGTTGAAGTGTTGAGACTGAATAATATTTAATTTGCACTACATTTTTCAGATATGGTGGGACTATCCTTAGAAAAATAAAAAAGTTCCATCAACCTACATTATAAGTACTCTCAATATCATATATAAATATAGCCGGCTGCTTTGGTTGATTACTACAAGAAGGCCCTGAAAACTTGGTAAAATGAAAGTCGACTCTTTACCTTCCATCTTTCGCGACCAAAGCACAGCCGACCGTAATGTTGTTCTTGAAGAAACCCCGAAAGAAATCGAAGAAGATGATGATGTTGTACCTGTAATAGATCTTGAGAGGCCAAACCCAGAAAAGATTGGAGAAGCTTGCAAAGATTGGGGACTGTTTCGTTTGGTCAACCATGGAGTTCCATTAACGCTTCTGACCCAGCTTCAAGACCATGCCAGAGATCTTTTTTCTCTCTCTTTTGAACGCAAGCAATCGCTGTTCTCCACTCCACTGTCCTACTTCTGGGGCACACCTGCTTTAACCCCATCCGGTACGGCCTTATCTAGAGGCACCCAAAACATGAACTGGGTGGAAGGTCTTAATGTTCCTCTTGGTCAACTATCTGAGCTCGAAGCAGGCGATCATACAAAGCTTGATTCTTTCAGGTAAAACTGCTACACTTTTTCTATTCTCCTGTTTTTTGCTGTTACCTCATCGCTGTTGTGGGCCTCTGAGATTTTACCACGTTCTTGAGTGGCTAAAATTGACAGAGAAGAGACGTACTTGATTGGATGGACCCGAAAGTTCTCACTCGTCAGCATCATAAACTTTTTTCTTAGGCAATTTTTATTACAATAGTGATGATAGAAACATTTGCATTACCTTAAACTATTCCTGTTCCCTTAAATATCAGTTTTACGTTTACTTAACAAAAGAAAAAATCTAATCAACTTGACAATTTATTTGTTGGGTTTTAGAATAAAATCACAACCATTTCCGACCCTTTCGGCTTTTCGCCACTCCCTACCAAAGCTCTCCCAATCACCACCTGAAACAGGCAATTTCTAACCCAAAAAGAAGAAAGAAAAACGCAATTGGGCATGCATGGTAAGGACTTACCATCCAATGTTAATCTTTCTAAATCTAACATGATAATTACCCAAAATCATTCTTTTATTCCAGAAAAAAAACCATGACTCGTTTGAAAAAACAATAGCGACTCTAGTCGATCACCATCTAACCTTGCACATTTTGTTCTTTAGATTTGAAGTTCCATTATGAGTTCTTTTATCTGAGTTCGGAGTCCCTACTGACACTAAGCTTCATTATACTTAGATTCCGAGTTCCTCGTATGTTCCTTCAATCCTCATCACTACTTTACACTTCAGGATACTTGTAGATGAAACTCCAATCCACTTGTGAAATGTTGTAACATAGCATCAATTAAACAATTTACATGCTATTATGTATATTGTACATGTGAAATCTAACCTAACAAAATTTCATTGGTTCAAGTTGCTCTTTAAAAAAGTGTTATGTATATTATACATATATATACAGCCACTAAGGGAGGGAAGAGAGTCTAAGAATGTGAAGTTTTGAAGCATGTGCTGGATGCTTACTGTTGAATTACTTTTTGGTCCTTGTTAGTCTACATAGTAAAATTTTAAGTATCTCCCTAAAATATTTAAAACAGTTAAATTATCTACCTCTAAACTATCTACATTTTGGTGTCATTTTATTTTCTAATTTAAACATTTAAATCTTCTTTCTAATTTATGTCTTTGACTTGCGACATGAATATCATTTTTAAAATTTTCAAGTTAAAAGTATTAATTAAACTTAAGTTTTAAATTATATGTATGTATATAGATTCATATGTTTTTATTTGACGTCTTTTTGTAATTTTTTTCTATACTTTTCTCAATTTCCTTCTTTATTATAAATTAAGACTATCATTATAAGATGATTTTAGTGGCAGACTCCTCACCATCGTTGTTACCAAAAAGTAAATAGTTACCAAAAATGAACACCCCACAAAATGTTTCTCCTATTGCGACATTTTGCGACGATTATCGTTAATCGTCGCTAAGTCGTCACAAAATATATACACTTAGCAACGATTTGAAAAAACATACCAAAATACTTGACTTATAGCTACAAATTTTTAAATTATCGCCAAAGTGACAATTTGAAAAAGTATCCCAAAATATTTAACTCATGAATACAAATTTTGAAATTATCGTCAAAAATTGACTTTTAGCAATGTTTTTTAATTCGTCGCTAAAAAACGTAATCATAAGTGCCTTCTCTCGTTAAGTATGCCTTGCCTTCCGTGTTAAAATTTGACAATCCCTTAACAAATGCAAATAATTGGTTTTCTCTTTAATGCTACTTTTAGGCAACAAATCAGAAACGGGTTCTATGTTTTGCTTGTTCTTTTATATTATGAACTGTTCTGAAGGGTGTTTATGAACATGGGGTTTTCAATTATTCGTGATTGACTAGTCGACAAGAAGGTACCAGAAAATAGAGCAATTTTGTTCCTTGTCAATTGCGTCCCTTCTTCACATGCTGTTTTCCTTGTGATGTCACTGCGATTTCCTTCTTTTGATGGGATGTTTTCCTAATAAAGTTGCACGCTTCTTGTTTGATTAATTGAATAGCATTCCGAAATTTATGCATCTGAGGATGAGATCCAGAATTTCTTCCCACTTAATTTAGAATCAAAAGTCAATGTAAGTAAGAGATGTGGCATTATTGGCAGAAGGTATTGAGAACAGCTTAAATAGTATCAGGAATGCAACTTCATATATCCTGACTCTTTGTATAATAAGCTAATCGTTTTTCAAATGACTCGTAAAGGTTGATAGCTGTCCTGCTTTATGATCTGTATCAGAGTTTTGCTTGAAGAATATGGAAGGCACCTAGTTCGAATTACCTCAAAAGTATTTGAAGTGATGTCTAAAAACCTCAATCTGAATCCGGAACAGACAAAGTCTTATCTATCAGAATCCACGGGGTTCATTCGAGTTTACAGGTATCCTCAATGCTCACTGGCTAGTCAAGAAGCATGGGGTATGGATGTACATACAGACAGCTCAGTGATTTCCATATTGAACCAAGACCAAGTTGGTGGACTTGAACTTCTCAAAGATGACAAATGGCTCAAAGTAAAACCAATCACTGATACATTAATTCTCAACCTTGGAGACATGATGCAGGTCTCTCTCTCTCTACTTTCTCTCTCTATATGTATATATACTCTTTGAGCTTAATACGTTTGTAAACCATGTTAGGCAATAAGCAATGACGAATACAAGAGCGTGAAGCACAGGGTGAAATTGAGCAAATGGGAAGAGCGACTTTCAATCTGTTATTTCGTATTCCCAGCAGAAGGGGGTGTGATTGAAAGCTCAAAGTACAAGCCTTTCACTTACAGTGATTTCCAATCACAAGTCCAGCAGGATATAAAAACCCTGGGTTACAAGGTCGGGCTACAGAGATTTAGACTCAGTGAGTCTGGCTAGGTTACGAAGTTTGGGGCTCTATTATTTTCTTTATCAAATGCAATCAGAAACGGCATGTATGAGCTTTTTCTTTTAACCAGTTGATTGCATTTTTAAGTAGTGCAGGTTATGTACTTCGTTTCTGGGTAATCAAGGATTATCTTCCTAGTAGGCCTTGTGTGGTTATTTTAAGCTATATATATATATCTTGATCTCAAATATAAAGAGGTTATCTTGGTAAATTGCTTATAGGCAAAACTGGTAATCGCAAGCATAATCTCTAGTACTACTATCTTACGGTAAAAGGAATAAACTTATCAACCACTTTAAGAAATTTTATAAAAACTTTTAAATCTTTAAAATTTTTGAAAAAATTATTTCGAATTTTTAGCTTTTTATAAGTTAGAATTCTTAAAAAATAATGATGAAACTTATAAACATTAGATGTGACTAATCAAATACTATCTATATAACATTATAGTTGTTGCATGACCGATCTAGCGCAAGACATCGATACAAACTCAGGCTATGGTAGGTAAGGATTGTCGTTCGCATTTTTGACCCCAATAGAGTATAGTGAGAGCATCCTTTTTTTCAGGCCTTACTTCTTTAGTCGACAACTAGCCAAAGTTTCTACTAACTCCGGAAGGGGATTTGGAGATTCCTACAAATCAAAGTCTAGTTGCTTAAACTCGAATTTAAAATAATTAATTTCATGATAAATTAATTTATCATAATTATTTTAAATTATTATTTTAAATCGAATTTAATTCGTTTGAGTTGAGTTTAAAAGATGAGTTGGATTAATTGAGTTTAAAAGTCGAGTTGGATTATTATGTTAGTAATAATTGATTAATCTATTTATATTATATGTGTTGTATATTTATTTTTTAACTGAAATTTAAGAATTGAAAACTAGAAATAATTTTTTATATAATTTTAAAGATTATGAAGTTTTTTTTTAATTTTTTTAAACTATAAGGAGCTATACATCCATTACCGTCTATCTTATTTTCTTTTTCTTAATGAATAAAGATATATTAAGTTATAGCAAAAGCTATGACAAGATTACACCATTGAAATGAATACAGAGAAATTTAAGATAAGTAGTCTATCTCATACAGCGTTAGTGATAGGTTGTCAGGCTACTAAAAATAATTCTTGTTCCTGAAAAAAAAACTTGTAGTAATGGTAAAACAGGATCGAACCATGAGGAGTTGTAACTATCAATTCCTTTCGAGGAAAACAAATTAAATAAAGAGAGATTTGTGATTAAAATTCAGATTGTGAATAAATCACACAAAAATAAAGAAGACAAGTAACACAATTGTCGCAGAGAAAAGTTGCAAACAAGGGTATTGAAATTCAATTGAAAGCACAATCGTGATCTTAATTTCTAGAATTGATCATTGATAACTAAATATACTCTTTAGCTAATAAGTTAGTTATAAATGTTGAAGACGCTTCTAGCAAAAAATTCGTCCTTAATATTAGTCGATTAAGAGACACTCATTAATCGATCCTAGCTAACAAACAACCCAAGAAGACGCTTCATTGAATTTAGCTTGTCAACGACATTAAGAATTAAAAGAACCAAACTTTAACCAATAAACTTAGCCACGTGGTTTGTTTAAATTAGATTATAAAATTCCTTTAGTGCTTCATCACTAAATTGCTACTAACATCAACTAGTAAAATCAATTACGAACTATAACCAGTTAGTTAGCATCCACTTAATCTCAAATGCTAACACAAGGATCCTACTGTAACAAAAATCAAGAAGAACCTTAAAAATAAATCTAAAAATTCAAAAATATAAGCAAGGAATTCACTGAAGACGAAAATCTCACAACTTAGAAACCAACCTTGATTGTACCTTCAATTGAAGAAGAATTAAGCAATTATGGTTGTAGAAAGAACAAAGTTGAAGTTCTTAAACATTCTTTTCCGAGAAAACTAGAAAAATAATACAATAATGAATATCCATCGCAGGCTGCTCCCTCCTCCTTTTATAACTTTAAGGTGCAAGATCCTCATTCTTGATTTTAACTGATTTATCTGATTTTTCTAAAAATATCTCCCTTTTATTTCCTTAATAGAATATTTTCTGCCCACTCAATCAAAACAATAAAATTTGCTCGATCTTGTCCTGATCGGCACAAGATAAGTTCCAAAATCAAGCAAATATTTAGCAAATATTCTTACTAACAAATACCCCCACACTAGCTCTTTAGACATCCTCGTTCAAAACAGAGTTGGAAAATAGTAAGGGACTTTAAAAAAAAAAATCAGAGACTTCCCAAGACAATCTCAAATAAGCAAGTTACTATTGGGTTTCCAAATGAACATAAGAATTGCACATGTAAGTAGATAAAACATTATCAATTGCATAGAAGCTGCAAAAACCACAGTGAACAAGTTTTCCTGAAAGTTCCAGACCATTTGTACCATAAGGACTAGCTCTCATAAGGATTTCACTTTAACACTCACAAGTGTTTAGACCAAAAGTGTTTAAACTCTTAATGTTCAAAACAATACAACTATCTACCATAAGCTTGCACGTTTGTCCAACCTCCACCACTACGTAATCACAAACAGAACAAGAATTAGAAGGTCTTGAAAAAAGTTGTAATGGGTTTGGGTTTATGGGTAGGAAAATTTGAAGGAAAGAGGCTAAATTGAAGAGAACCATAGAGCATGCACTTAAAATTTCCGCATATCCATATGTTGAAAATCAACCATATATCAAAGCACAAGGGTTCCCTTCCAAAAACTCGAGCATCATCTTTTAACCCACACTCTTTTACTTCAATTTTAGTAACTCAATTAAGACTTTAACCATAATATTGCTGCACTTTCTTCTTCTTTTTATCTCTTTTTTATCAGCAACTTTATTTATGTAGTACCAACTTTCCAGGATCATAATAGTTTACAATTCACAAAATTTCAAGTGAACTTCTTACAATTAAAGATTCTTCAGCAAAAGTAAGTAAAAACAAGTATTACACACCATGACCTCTTTAAATAAGGTTAGGAAGGAGGATAAATGGCTAAATTATGTAGGTTCAATCAAGAAATAAAATAATCTTTCATGGCTCAAAGGGCTTTGACTAAAGATTAATATACAGGTAGGCTTTCTGGCTAAGTGGTTAAATCCTAATTGCCTTCATCATTTCGTTGTTCTAAATGCAAAATTAATATAGCCTCGGGAAGTACTTGATGCAAGTTCTATATGTAAATTGTATGGCTAAACAATCACGCATAAGAAGAAATCATGAGATTAAATATATGTAGTCTCTAAAGGCTCAAAATATCACCAAGGGTCATTAGTTAGCTTTTGCCCGTAGGGACAGTGTAATCAAAGAAACCACAAGTAGCTCATCCACTTGGCTCTAATAGCTTCGTCAAATGATGCAGATTTATGTACAAATATGTAAAACCTTATTATTATTTCAGAAAATCAACACAAACCATTGTTTCAGAGATCACAATCCCAGAAGTGCAGGAAAAAATTCAGATTAGTTTTTTATCAAAAATTAACACAAAACTCATGTATTTACCATCGAAAATCAAGAACTTCAGCACACTTCATGTTCATTAGAAAAACCTAGAACCAATCATCACAAAAAGAATAAATTTCTCCCAAATATTAGCAAATGTCATAATTTTCAAGCAAACATCAATTACACAGCAAATATCAGAATCATTCCTTATAGATTCTTAGCATATAATTTCAATTCAAGTCTCAATGTCAAAAATTTGTAGACATTCCCCATTTAACACACGTCAAAACTCTTCAAAAATAGAAACTCAAATTTACAGCAAAAATGTCAAATCCCCATCCCCACACAAAACCTTACAGTGTCCTCATTGCAAATTAAAACACAATTGAAGTGATGAAGGAAAGAAAATACCTCTTGTATCGTTTGCACTCTGTTCGTGGCAAATCAGTCTAAAACTAAACACTGATGGCATCTTGGAAGTTGCAGCGGGTCACCGAGCTCGCCTCCATCATCTTGGCATCACATAGTTCGTCGAGCTCGCCAGCAATGCTTTTGGGAAGTAAACAAGTGTGGAGATAACAAAGAGTGAAGTACATAAAAGAAACGAGGGTTTTTTAATGAGATGGCATTGTCTTGTTGAAAGTTGATATTCTTTTAAAACATGGACAATGCTAAGCCACAGAAAAGGTATCTTTGCTCCAACTCTCTCTTATTGTTATTTTTTTTCTTGCGAATAATTTATGTTTGATATACACTTATTTTCTGTCTAAAATGAGAATCAACAGTGAACGGCAGAAAAAGTAAACCTTTATAAGATGGAAGAAGATGAGGATGCAAATAAGAAAAGTTGAATGACCAAAATGCAAATAATTTGAAAATTGCAATAAAACATAAATTTGAATGAAATAAATGATGAAAAATGTGAATGCACATTAGAAAATTGGGTTTCCTTCAATAAACGCCCTTGTTTAGTGTCTGAGGCTTGACAAATCTTTTTTTTTTCAAATTTGCTTAGGTAAGTGTTCAAGGTCAATTTCCTCAACTTTGTGCTGCTGAAAAATTTCATAAAAAGGTTTCAAACGATGCCTATTCACCTTGAAAATTTTGTTAGTCTCCAAGCATTAAATTTCCATTGCATCATGTGAAAATAAGTTAGTGACAATTAAAGGACCAATCCAATAGTTCCTCAACTTATCGGGAAATAATTTCGATCGAGATCATAAAGTAAAACTTTTTGACAAATTGTATTCCTGGAAATCATGCTGTCATGGAAGGCCTTCGTCTTATCCTTATAGATTCTGTAATTCTCATAAGCTTCTCTCCTGATTTCTTATAATTCTTGGAGTTGTAATTTTCGATTTTTACTAGCTTCATTAAACTTCATGTTGCAATTCTTAACAACCCAATAAGCTCTATGTTCCAACTCAACTAAACAGTGGCAAGGCTTCCCAAATATCAAGCTGTAAGGTGACATGCCAATGGGGGTCTTGTAAGAAATATGGTAAGCCCAAAGTGCATTGTCAAGGCGCATACTCCAGTCTTTCCTATTAGGGTAGACTGTCTTGTCTAAAATTAACTTCAACTGTCTATTGGAGACTTTATCTTGGCCATTCGTCTATGGAAGGTAGGTGGTAGAAGTACGATGGTTGATGTTGTACTTCTTGAAAAGAGATTCTACCACCTTCTTATACAAATGTGTGCCTCTATCGCTAATGATTGCTCTTGGGATCCTAAACCTAACAATAGTGTTGGCTTTGATAAAATTAACTACAACTTTAGCAATGTTAGTATGGGTGGCTTTTGCCTCAACCCACTTAGAGACATAATCCACAATAAGTAGTATATAGGTATTACCGAAAGATGAAGGAAATGGACCCATAAAATAAATACTCCATAAGTCAAAAATTTCACCAATTAGAATTGGTGTGAGTTCCATTTAGTTCCTATGTCGTAAACTTCCAATTCTTTAACAATTTTCACAAGACCTATAAAATAGATAAGAATTTCTAAGCAATGTTAGGCAAAACAAACCATACTTAATAATTTTTTTTAGTTGTCTTTTTTGGACCAAAATGTCCACCACATGCATATGAATGTCAAAATTGCAAAACAGAAGGAACTTCAATTTTAGGAACACATCTTCTAATAATCTGGTCAGAATAATGTTTCCATAAATAAGGATCATCCCAATTGAAATACCTAGCATCTCTTTTTATCTTATCCTTTTCAGTTCTAGATAACTTATCAGGTAATATTCCAGAAACCAAATAATTAACAATGTCAGCATACTATGGAGTTGTTTTATGGATAGAAAAGAGATACTCATATGGAAATTCGTCCTTCAAAGTGGTAGACTGCTCACTTGAAAGATGGCTACGGTGGTCAGCAACAACATTCTCTGAGCCCTTCTTGTCGCATATTTCTATGTCAACCTCTTGAAGGAAGAGAATGCATCGAATTAGCCTGGGTTTGACTTCTTTCTTTATGAATAAGTACTTCAAGGCTGCATGGTCAGTATATATGATCACTTTGGTATAAAGTGGGTACGGGCGAAATTTTTCCAACACAAAGACCACAGCCAATACTTCTTTTTTGGTTGTGGAGTAGTTACATTAGGCATTGTCGAGCATTTTGGATGCATAATAAATGACATAAGGTGCCCTTCTTAATCGCTAGAGTCACACATGATCTCAAATGGAAATTCCCATTTGGGTGGTTGAATGATAGATGCCAAAACTAGTTTATCCTTTAATGTATCGAAAGCTTTCTTGCAGTCACCATTGAACGCAAACTCCACATCATTTTGTAATAACTGGCATAAAGGCTGAGATATCTTTGAAAAATCCTTAATAAAGTACCTGTAGAATCCTGCATGGCCAAGAAAATATGGAACTTCCCGTACACTAATAGGGTAAGGTAAAGACTTAACCACATCAATTTTCTCTTGATCAACCTTAATCCCTTTTAAGGGTACGACATGTCCCAAAATTAGTCCTTAATCAACCATAAAATGACATTTTTCATAATTCAAAACCAAATTTGTCTCTAAACACCTTGCAAGGACTTTTTCTAAATTTTCTAAGCACTCATTGTTAGTGAATATATACAACCAATTAAGTTGGCCTCACACAATAGCTTAAGTTTTTGTGGTGAAATGGTCACTTCATATAGTATCAGAGCATCTTCTTCCCATTTTTCTCTTCTTCCTACTTTTTACTTCTACCATTTTCTGATCCTTTTTCCTTTGCTCTTATATAATTCCTCATCTTTGCAAATTTCCTTTTCGTTCCTTTATCATGAACAATAATTCTTCCCTTCCTTCTTCCGTCCCTACAGCTGTTGATCCCACTTTTAATCCCTCAACTTTCTTCATCCTAATGAAAGTCCTGCTTTGGTATTGGTCTCTCCACCATTAACAGGATCAAATTATAACTTCTAGTCTCATTCTATGAAAATGGTTTTCCTATCAAAGAATAAACTATAGCTCATCGATGGTAGCCTCCCTCCTCCGATTGCCACCGATCCTTTATTTCTTAATTGGCAAAGGTGTAAAACCATGGTGCTCTCATGGATCCCTTAATATGTTTCCCATTCCATTACAAAAAGTGTTCTTTGGATGGACAAAGCCATGGATGTATGGAATGACCTTCATGATGGGTTCTCTCAAGGGGACATGTTTTACATCTCTAATCTTCAGGAAGAATTATATGCTCTCAGACAGAATGAATCCTTTATCAGTGAATTCTAAACCAAACTCAAAATCTTATGGGACAAATTGCTTAAATACTACCCTCTCCCCTTTTGTACTTTTGTTGCGCCATGTTCTTGCGGCGCTACCTCACTTGATCAAAAATATTTTCAAAATGACTGTGTGATTCGCTTCCTCAAAGGCCTTAATGAGAATTTTGCCTCTATTCGCTCTCAGATCATTCTTATTGATCCTTTACCACCCCTCACAAAGGACTTTTCTATGGTGGCTCAACAGGAACGCTAGCTCACTCCTGCTACTAATTCTTTGATGCTTCTTGCTTGCACAAACAATACGCCAACTTCTGGTATTTTATCTACTCCCCCAACTATTGCTCAATATTTCCCTCACTTTAAGCAATCTTCTTCCATGCTTTGTACCCACTACAGCAAGCATGGTCACACTGCTGCAACTTGTTATCGTAAACATGGCTTCCCTCCTGGCTTCAGATCTAAGTCTACATCATCTCATTCTGCCTCAGTGAATCACTTATCCTTTGAACTTCCATTGTAACATCCCGTTTCCATAGAACGGGTCGGACCAGAGAAACGGGTCCAAGTGTGGTAAATCAGAGAAATTAGAA
>JANZXR010000008.1:26783054-26800246 GCA_027575705.1 Erythroxylum echinodendron
ATGTTTTTATAGCTGAAGGTGCCTCCGTCACAAGACTTCCTGCATTCAATGGTGAAGATTATCATTATTGGAAGGACCGAATGTGGCTCTTCATAGAATCCACACACATTGATCTTTGGGATATCATTAAAAATGGTCCATATATTCCAATAGACTATGAAGGGAAAAGTATTTCTCATGATGAATGGTCAGCCGATCAGAAAGCTCATGTTCAATTAAATTCAAAGGCCAAGTTCCTTTTATGTTGTGCTTTATGCAGAAGTGAATATGATAAGGTTCATGGATGCGATTCTGCAAAGGAAACGTGGGACACATTAGCCATTGTACATGAAGGCACAAACCAGGTGAAAGAATCTAAGATTGGTATTCTTTTTCATCAGTATGAGCTATTCAAAATGACAGATGATGAGTCTATTGATCAAATGTTTGGGTGATTTCAAACAATTATTAATGGACTTAAAGCTCTGGGGAGAATCCACGACAGTCAAGATTACGTCAAAAAGATCCTCAGAAGTCTTCCAAAAAGATGGAGACCCAAAGTAACAGCAATACAAGAGGCCAAAGATTTAAGTAAGCTGAAGCTAGATGAATTGTTTGGTTCACTAAAAATACATGAAGTAGAAATTGATGTAGAAGATAAACCCAGAAAGGACAAATCTATTGCATTAAAGGATGGTTAGAAGAATCAAAAAATACAGAAAAATAGAATCTCATCTTCAAAAGCATTAAATATTGAAGAAATCAAGAATGACGATGCCAGTGAATTTGATCAAGATTTAAGTGAAGATGAAGACGAACTATCTTTCATTTCAAGAAAGATTAGAAGGATGTGGAAAAAGAAAACTAAAGGAATTAAAGATAAATCTTTAAAAAGGATTAGTAAAGACGATTTGAAGAATGACAAAAGCTCTACCATCTACTATAAGTGTAACAATCTGTGACATTACAAGTTTGATTGTCCCTTGCTCAGAAGAAAACAACAGAAGAATGTAGGAAACAAAAAAGGCATGATGGCAATATGGGAAGATCTGGATTCAACCGAATCTGAATCCAACTCAGATTTATCAGAACAAGCAAACATATGCTTGGTAGCTGAAGGTGAAAGCGATGATGAGGTAATCTCTGATTTTAATGATCTTCAGCATGCTTATTTAGAACTGTTAGAAGATTCTCATACTATTCTGAAACAATATATATTGTTAAAAAAGAAGTTTGTTGAAACTTCTAAGAATACAAAAATCTTAGAAGAAGAAAACATTAGCCTTAGGAAGCAAATAGACAATATGAAAAAGAAAGTTACTATAGATAGATCTGAAGAGGTTAATCAGTTAAAACAAAGGATTAATATTCTTTCAACTGATTTATCAAAATTATCAGAGTACAAAAAGAATGAATGCTATGATTGGAAGTTATAGACATCCAAATGATAAAACTGGTTTAGGCTTTTCTAGTAGAAATCCAATTCATAATAAATGTTTTTAGTAATAGGAATTTTGTTCCTAAGAAGAAGAAACAGTATTCTTATTATTATTCTAAGAATAATTATAAGACTAACTCCAAAGGACCTAAGAAATTTGGGTACCTAAGAAAGATATAATATATTCTACGGATCTCTCTACTTGGAAGAAGCAATCATCATCATTAATACCTAGGCAATGGCTGCTCGTGACACATGACGGGTAGAAGGTCTATGTTCTTAGACCTCTAATATAAGCAAGGAGGATCAGTAACTTTTGGAGACAACTAGTAGGGTAAAATAATTGGAATTGGTTAAATTGGTAAAAATTCCTTTTCAACTATTGATAATGTTATTCTAGTTGATGGTTTAAAGCATAATCTAATCAGTATAAGTCAATTATGTGACTCTAGTTTTGAAGTATCCTTTAATCAAAATTCTTGTTTAGTTAGAAATAAAGACGGGTCCATATTCTTTTCTTCCAAGAGACGAAACAATCTTTATAGGATTAATCTAGATGATTTGAGAAGTCAAAATATTTCATGTCTTATATCAAAAGATGATGAAAAACTGATTTGGCACAAAAAGCTAGGTCATGTTAGTTTTCAACATATTTCCAAATTAGTTAGACATGATTTGGTAAGAGGTTTACCAAAGATAAGCTTTAACAAAGATTTCTTTTGCGAGAGTTGTCAGAAAGAAAAGCAGGTTAAAATATCTTTTTCTTCTAAGAATGTTGTAACCTCGTCTAAACCTCTAGAATTGTTGCATATAGATTTGTTTGGTCCAACCAGAATAGTAAGTCTTGGTGAAAAGAATTATGGTCTTGTAATTGTTGATGACTTTACTAGATTTTGTTGAATATTGTTTTTAAAGTTAAAAAATGAAAAAGGGACTTCTATTACTGGAATTAAGAGTGATCATGGTGGAGAATTTGAAAATAAAAATTTCAAATTCTTCTGTGAATAGAATGGAATTTTCCATAATTTCTCTGCCCCCAGAACTCCTCAACAAAATGGAGTTGTAGAAAGAAAGAACAAGATGATTCAGGAAATGGCAAGGACTATACTATATGAAATGAATCTTCCTAAGTAGTTCTGGGCAGAAGCTGTTAATACAGCTTGTTATATTCAAAATAGAGTATTTCTACGACCTATTTTAAAAAAAACTCCATATGAATTATGGAAGGAAAGAAAGCTAAATATTTCTTACTTTCATCCTTTTGGTTGCAAATGCACTATATTGAATACAAAGGAGAATTTGAATAAATTCGATTCTAAGATATTTTCAGGATCTTTCTGGGTTATTCTATTAGATCTAAAACTTATAGGGTTTATAATCCTGTTTCTAAATCTGTTGAAGAATCTATTAATGTAAAGTTTAATGATGATTCTCATCTAGATAAAAGAGATGACTCTGATGATGAAACTCTATCTTCTCCCTTAGTTAGTAACCCAGACTATTCACCAACAGTTGATCCATTTGATAAAGTAGTAGATCTTTTTGAAAATATTAGTTTGAAAAAAATTGAAGATACAAATCTTCTCACCCAGAAAATTTGATTATAGGAGAAACATCAGAAGGAGTGAGAACTAGATGAAATTTTAGGAGAGAGGCTAATGTAGCTTTTATTTCTGAATTAGAACCTAAGAAAATATGTGAAGCTCTTCTAGATGAAGCTTGGATTTTAGCTATGCAAAAGGAGTTAAATCAGTTTACTAGGAATAAATTCTGGTCTCTTATCCCTAAGCCCTCCTATAAGTCTATCATAGGAACTAGATGGGTATTCAAGAATAAACTAGACAAATCAGGAAAGGTATCCTGTAACAAAGCTAGATTAATAGCCTAAGGCTATAATCTACAAGAAGGAATAAACTGCAATGAAACATATGCTCTTGTAGCTATATTAGAAGCTATTAGGATCTTACTTGCATATGTTGTTTTTCATAACGTAAAGTTGTGTCAAATGGATGTGAAAAGTGCCGTTTTGAATGGTTTTATAGATGAAGAAGTTTATGTAAAACAACCTCCTGATTTTGAAGATATTAATAAACCAGATTATGTGTACAAACTTTATAAAGCTTTGTATGGATTGAAACAAGCACCTCGTGCTTGGTATGATCGTCTTAGTTCCTTTTGGATTAAAAATGATTTCATTAGAGGACAAGTTGATAAAACTTTATTTCAGAAATGTATTAAAAATGATTTTATTGTTGTGCAAATATATATTAATGATATCATTTTTGGTGCAACTTCTAAGAAGTTATGTTCAAGTTTTGAGACTCTCATAAAAAGTGAATTCAAAATGAGTATGATGGGTAAGTTAAAGTTCTTTCTTGGTTTGCATATTAGAAAGAATGAAGAAAAGATCATTATTTATCAACAAAAGTATATTAAAGAACTGTTAGTTAAATATAAAATCCAAAATGTTAAACCAATGTCTACCCCTATGCATCCCTCAATTGTTTTTTCAAAAAATGAAGCTGGTAAGAACTCTATCTAGAGGAATTATTAGTTCTTTAATTTACCTAACTGCAGGTGAACTTGATATTATGTTTAGTGTTTGTTTGCATGCAAGATTTCAAACAGATCCTAGAGAATCTCATTTTATTACTGTTAAAAGAATATTGAGATACTTAGCAGGTTCTGCTAATCTTTCCTTAATGTATAAGAAAGGTAAAGATTTCAGGTTAATTGGCTTCTGTGATGCTGATTATACTGGAGATAGGATTAATAGAAAGAGTACAAGTGGAGGTTGTCACTTTCTTGGTCATAATCTAATTTCTTAGTCAAGTAAGAGACAAAGTTCAATTGCTCTATCTACTGCTGAAGCTGAATACATGTCAGCTGCAAGCTCTTGTTCACAAATACAATGGATAAAATATCAATTAGAAGATTATTTTATCCAAGACGATCAAATTCCATTCTTCTATGACAACACAAGTGTTATCAATCTATCAAAGAATCCAATACAACACTCAAGGGTAAAGCATATTAAAGTCAGACATCATTTTATAAGAGATTATGTACAAAGAGGAACTATCAATCTACAATTTATTGAGACAAATCAACAATAGGCAGATATCTTCACAAAACCCTTAAATGAAGATAGATTCAAGGAGATAAGATAAAATTTGAACATGGTTATGTTAAATGATTATCCGTCTGACACCTTATAAACTAGACGTTATGTCGCACTGAAGCAGAAACGTCGTAAAGACTAGTAATGATAACTCTTACTCGATAGTACAAATTAATGAGTATCTATGAATCAATCACAGACGTTACTAACGACAACTTTATGTAAGAGTGTTTATAAAAAGATATCTCTCAAAATCTTAACACTCTACTCTCTATAATTTTCTTTTTAACTGAGTTTCTTCAAAAGTTCTCTCAACAAAGGTGATTCAAAATCTTTTGTTCCTTACATCAAACATTTTTCATTCTTATCTTTCTCAATTCTATATACTAACCTCTCTTCTTTAAGCGAAATACATCTCTGTGTTTAGTGTTTATATGTTGCAGATTATAAGAATGTCGAAATCGCTTTCATATGGGAGACTTGTTGATTTCACTGCTCTTAAGGAAGATTGAATGGATATCAAACCTAAGATTAAAGCATCTAGATGGGAAAATTTCTTCAAAATACAAGAACTAGTGTATCCAAATGAAATATATGAGTTCTAGAAAAATGCAAAGGTAGTAAATAACACCTTGGTATATGTGGTAGACAGAATATTAATGATTGTGTCATAAGATTCTGTTGCAAGGATTATTGAATGTCCAAATGAAGGAGCAAAGTTGTTCAACAATACAAAGTGGATTGCTCAAAGTCATTTAAATCAGGATAATATCAATCGACAACTCTATGGATTGAGTTATCCAGGACTCACGAAGTCTTCAAATCTAATTCCGAAGGCTAGGGTTCTTCACTCAATTCTTCTTTACTATGTTTTACTAAGAATGGGATCAAAAGATTTTGTGACAACAAGTGATAAACAATGCCTATATTATCTACTTTCACACAAACCTATTAATCTTCCATTTTCGATTCTGTCTTACAAGATGAGGACTCAGGAGGAGTATCATCTGAAGAGTGGTTCGTTACCTTATGGTATGCCGTTGACAAGATTATTTAAAGAATCTGGAATCCTACTTGGTAAAGGAAACGGAGTAAAGTTGAATATTAAGAGTGTTATTAATACCGCTACTATTCACAAAATGGGGATTAAGACTGAAGCTAAATTGGATAAAGAAGTCATATAGAAAGCACAGTCTAAGGGGATGCTTTCAACCAAAAGAAGCAAAAAAGAAGATGTTCCATTTAGTATGCAAGCAAAACCTCAATCAACCAAAAGAATCTCAACTGAGCTGACAAAAGTTGAATAATTATCTTATAAGTCAACTCAAGCTAAGACGATTCCTGAAAGGAAGGATAGTGTAAAATTTCAAAAATCAACTCATAAAGTTCCTTTAAAAAGAAAGGATGAAATACTTCAATCAGAAAGACCTGAAATGCTTAAAAGGTCACCAAGATTATAGAAGAAGCAAAAAATTCTGACTCTTGATCAAGTTTCTGAAAATGTAACTAAACAATAATAACAGCCTAGTAAAGCAATTGCCTCTATCCCTCAGACTCAATTCGAACAACCGTATGAAGAGACAAAGATAAGAAGGAACTTAGTATTTGAGCAGAAGAAGTCTCAACAACTATCTTTCAGGTTGATAGAAGATCAAAGGAAAATGAAGATGATTCAGAAAAGAAAGGTTGAAAAGCTACAACCAATCTATAACCTTCCTCAACCAATGAAGAAAGAAAACTTGAAAATGAAGATTATAGAAGAATCAATACCTGATCGAAACAGAGTTATCATTAGAGAATCTCCTAAACAGAAGGTTAAGGTTCAAGTTGAACCTATAATTGTAAACGATCAGACAATACATCTTCTTAGCCCTGAAGATAGAAGATTGTATGGTATTTTGCGAGATGAAAAGGCAGGACCATATCCTTTGAAGATGACTAAACACCCTTACACAATCTATCCAGTGACAAGTAGAACAATGATAAAGATTGTACCAGATGTACAACCAAGATGTCCAACATTGGTAGTCAACATGGATAAAGGAAAGAAGAAGAAATTCCTTGAGAAGCAACAAGATGATCTTATTGAAGAAAAAATTCAAGTGGCAATAGAGAATATAGGCAATGTATGTCATACAATTCAACTTATAGGCATCATATTTCTCATCACATTTCAAGACCATTAGGAAGCAACTTTGGCACATCAAAAGTAGATGAAAATTTCAAGGTAGTTGGGAAGATATCAGAAGGAAGATATAAACAAATTACAATTTAAGGTGACAATTTCTATTTAAAAACCTTGGTGCACTTACTTGTTCACTTTAAACCCATAAGTTTCATACCTTCTGTCAAAGATATTATGCACCTTCTAGGAAAACCCATTTTGAAACTATCCTACCCTGATGATCTTGACATTCCTCTACAAACACAATTTTTTAAATTACCCTCCATCAAAATTATCGAACTAGATGATCCAATCAGAACATCCTCTGTCTCTGAGTATCTTCATCCACAAAGTGAAAAGCTACAAGATTCCATCGATGATTTAGGGTCCTTGAAGAATTTCATCACATGGACTGAAGTTAGTCAAAAGTACAAGGAAGAACATGAAGCCTTAGTTAAACATATTCAAGAAATTGATACTAAGGTTGATGCATTAAGTGACTCATTAAGTTATCTTCATGAGGAAGTGGCACTTCTATGCGTGACTATAGAAGAAGACCTCAACATGATCCGCACCGATATCAAAAGTTTGTTCTCTAAAATATTGAAGCATCTGAAATAATTTCTTGTTAATTCATAACAAATAAGGGGAGAAATCGTAGGAAGCAAAGGAGAAGAAGGGAGGAAATTTCATTTTGAGCTTTTATTGTTATACATTGTTTATCTTGTGTTATTTCTATATAAATTAAATTTGTCTGAAAATTATTCGTCTGAATATCTTTTTGTTTATCGTCTAATATTATGATTATTTGTTGTCATCAAAAAGGGGGAGATTGTTAAGTCAAGGAGACTTAACTTCTTATATTGATTTTGATGAAAGTCAAATAATAATAACAATAGAAGTATGTGTGAACTGTTTTGATGAGTTTGTTAAGTGTGCAAATAAATTCATTAAATGATGTGAAGTTATTAGACGATGCGAAGTCATTTGATGATGCAGAGTCATTAGAAGATGCAAAGTCATTAGACGATGCGAAGTCATCAGACGATGTGAACTCATTAGATGATACGAAGTCATCAGACGATGCGGAGTCATCAGACGGTATAAAGAAATCAGATGAAGTAATGACATAAGATGAATTATACAAAACAAATCGATATGTTATTATTGAAGAACAACTTACAATATCAATTAGTCAGTTAGTTGGAGTTGGTTATCGGACTCAACTAACAACTGATCTCTGAAGATCTACAAGCAATTATCAGGAAGACCGTTGAAGATCTAGACTATAAACATCACGCATAATCATAGAAAAAAGTATGGTGAACAAATAAGACAATCTTACAACTCTGAACCTTCAATTCTCAATTCTTTACTGTAAACATTGCTTGAGTGAAAGAAGAAAGAAGAGAGATCAAGTCAACCTGTAATTTGAGTTTAGAAAACTTAAAATCTTTCAGTGGGAAGGAAAAGTTACAGCCTGAAGAGAATAAGATAACAGATAAAGAATACTTTATGAAAGAGACCTCAAGAGGCTCTGGAAGTGCAAAATAATACTTGTAAAAGTTGAAAGAGATAGTGAAATCTCATATATACTCTGAGGAATGGACGTAACCCTACGGTTAAAGGTGAACTAGTACAAATCACGATGTCATATTCTCTAACCCTTATCTTTTTAATTGTTAATAAAATAGATACTATTTCCACTATTGCATTACTCAAATGTTTTAAGTACGTCGTTTTGTAAATTTTATGAAGCCTCCAAGAAAATCAAGAAGCTTTTTAAAGATAACTATTTTAGACGATTTATCACAATTCAACCCACCCCCTTCTTGTGTATTCTCATATATTACGTGATTTATATAATAACAAGTGATTTACTTCAACATCAAGTTAATACTTGCACCTAAATCATATAAACATTTAGAAAATTTAAAGTCACCAATAACACATGAAATAGTAAAACTCCCTACATCTTCTAGTTTTAAAGGAATTGTGTTTGATATGATCTAACTACGATTCTCTGTCAAGTTTACAATTTGGTTGTCCTCCTAAGTTCATTTATGTGTGAGTATATCCTTAAGAAACTTCGCATACTTGGGCATGCACCCCAAGGCTACCACCAATAATAAGTTAATTTGAAGCTTCTTCAGTTTCTCCAGAAACTTGGAAAATTGAGTGTCTACATGATGTTGTCTATCCTTTTGTGGATACAAAAGTTTAGGCTTGTAGAGTGGTGGTGGTACATATGGCCTCTCTTCTACTTTCTCTTCTTTTATCTCCTTGCCTTTCTCCTTTGTTTGACTCTCCTTTTGCGCAATTGGCTTCTCCATTTGCTTGCCACTTTGAATTGTGATTACCTTATGTTGTTCCTTTAGGTTGGCTTCAATATTGCTTAGTAGAAGACAAAGCAGTAGTAAGTTGACCTACCTCCAAGTTATAGATGGAGGAAGCATGGTTCTTTAAGATTTGGTTAAATTTGGCGTCCTAGCTTGCAAACATCCATTTTTTATTCTCTTCCTGCCTTCTTTGACTTTCCTTTAGCTTGAGAATTTAGAACCCAATACACCTATTAACTTGATCATTTTGCTCTCTAAAAACCCAAGAAAGTCTTGTTGAAATTTGTTCGGTCCTTGTTGCTTGGCCACTTGCATTGTTAGTACTCTAAGAAAATTTTGGGTAGTTTTTTCACCTTGGATTATAAGTGTTAGAGTATGGATTGTTACCTCAATGTGGTTGGCTCAAGTAATTTACCTATTCTATGCTGCTAGCTCCTAACAAGAAGCATTATACTATGCAACGGTTATGCTGCCTACATAATTCATAATGAACCTGCATGGATTTTGCTGTAGATGAAGAAGCTCCTTGCCTATTGTTCAACTTCTTGGTGAGGGTGGTAATCTGAGATTACAAGGTTGTGCCAAAATCAATTGAAATCATGTCTTTTTGTTCCTTTATGCCTTGCTTACTCCTTTTGTTCGACCATATGCAATTATTACTTTCTAACTATTTCAAAAGATCATGAACTACCTTAATGGTTTTTCTCATCAATGATCTTTCAACAACTGCATCTATTGTACCTATTGCAATTTGATTCACACCATTAGAGAATGTCTGTAGTAAGAACTCCCTTGGAAGGTTATAGTGTGGACAGCTTCTTTGTAACTCTTTGAACCTCTCCTAAGCTTCATATAATGACTCCCCATCATGTTGTTGAAAGTTTGTAATTTCCTAATGATTTGCGTAGTCTTTGTCAATGGGAAGTACTTAGCAAGGAAGGCTCGGGCTACTTGCTCCCATGTAGTAATCTGAGATGCACCAAATAAATTGTACCATGCCTTAGCTCAACCTCTCAAAGTGAATGAAAATAATATGAGCCTCATAGCATTATCAAACATCCCTTGGAATATAAAAATGTCGCATATCTCTAAAAAATTTTCTAGGTGGGCATTGGGATCTTTAGTTGATAATCCATAAATTGAACATTGTTCTGGATTATGTTTAGGAGTGTCGGATTGATTTCAAAATTGTTTGCTGGGACTATACCTTACAACTCCTTGGGGAAAAAATTCCGGCCTCATAAAATCTATCAATGTTCTCTCGGCCACTCCTTGTTCTCTTTCTTTCACCATATTCGTTTAAACATGGATTGGAAGCTAACAAGTGAGAAGAGATTGTTACAACTTGATGAATTGGAGGAGTTAAGGTATGATGCATATGAAAATGCCAAGTTGTACAAGGAGAGGGTTAAGAAGTGTTATGATGGCCACATCAAGGAGAAGGAATTCAATAGTAGGGACTTAGTGCTTTTGTTCAATTTAGAACTTCGGTTATTTCTTAAAAAGCTCAAGTCAAGATAGAGTGGCCTATTCAAAGTTATTCAAGTGTTTCCACGTGGTGCTTTGAAGTTGGAAAATGAAAAAGCTGAAACTTCTAAAGTTAATGGGCATAGGTGCAAGCTACACTTTGTAGGGTCATTCTCATAAGAAAGGGAAGTACTTTCTTTCCTTTCACTCACTCTTTCATGATTGCATATGGAATGGTCAAGCTAATGACCTTAACTTAGCACATTTGTCTTTCATATTTGTTTGTCTTTGTGTTAGTATGGTTTTGATTTAATTTGATAATATCTAGTTTGGTTTAACTTGTTCTGTCCTTCATTCTCTTGTTGCTTAGGTGCTCAATGATACATTTCAAGTTACTTGAAGATTTGTTGTGCATCACAGCTTGTTGGAGGGCTAAAGGATGAGAGGAAAAATGTGCCGCTTCCATCAACACCACCACTATGAGCCTATCTTTCCCTTAATCTCTTATATTATTCTTCTTTTGTTTTATGTTTAGAATTTTGTGTTTTGTTTTTAATTATGTTGTTTGTTGGTTTTGGGTGTTCTCCTTTTCACATTGATGGCAATTTGTTGTTCAAGTGTGGTGAAGGTAGTCATTGCATTTATGTTTACATTTTTTCATATCATTTAAGATACATGTTCGGTTGTTAGTATTAGGAGTGTCATTTCCCTTACATTTGAATCTTTGTGATGAATATGTTGCCATGAGATTCTATCATGCTAGTTGGAATGAGATTAAATGCATGTGTGAACTCAAATTAGGCTACTTGAGTGGAGAGTGAACCATGTGGAGTGATGAAAGTAGTTGGTTGCATAAGCTTACTCAAAACTTGACACTTGAACAATGAGGTAATGTATAGAAGCATAATGGATTTTCATTTGAGCTTATGTAAGGAATTAAGCCTTTATGAATCCATTCTATATTCATTTTAGTTTCCTTGTTTGTGTAATGCTTTCTTAGGTAATTACATTCAGAACATGCTTTGAATAATCTACTGGATGCACGCTAGATAGAAATGATTGAGGCCTTCTTGCTTTAACCTTTAGCTTAAATGTCCTACCCTTTTATTATCACTTATTAACCCCTTTGAGCCTTTAACCTTTTGTTTCTTGAAATCACCCAATTTTAAAACCCACAAACCCCATTAGCTTTCCCATTCACAAGTTAATAGAGTGTTAAGTGAGACTTTAGTTTGGAATCTTTTGGCTCTAATATTTTTTTCTTTTCTTAGATGCTTTGAGCAGCTTTTAATAATTTTATTTTTAAGAACACATTGCATATCCATTTGCATATCTTAGAAGACTATCTTTGTCATCCCTTTATAAACTTAGTAGTTTATAAATGCTTGTGATAAACCCCTAAAACTTGTTTGCCTGCCTTAACCCTAGCCACATTACAACCCGAAACAAATTCCTTTTTATCTATCTTAGCGTGTAATCATTGTGGAGGAGAATTGGTATATCAGCAAGCCTATGGTAGTGTGGCTTCCTATAGAAAGTTTGAGCAAAACACTAACCATTAAACACTAGACAGAAATGAGTGAAATATGTAAGAAAGGTCCATTTTGAATTTATACTTACCTTTGAGTGACGGTTTCAGTGGTTGAGTTTACTTATATGCACCAATAAAAATTAGTCATGATGTGTGTAGTAGCTTGACATTGAGCTGGCAAAGTTTAAGGGAATGGATGCTTTAATCTTTATGAAAATGAAATGATAGAATTTTATTGGTTGTATTTGATCTTTGCTTAAGGACAAGCAAAAGTTTATGTATGGGGATGAAGATAAGTGTAGATTGCATTGTATTTTTGTAAGTAATTCGGTGTGTGTTTAGGGTAATTTGATTGTTTAGTGTATGTTTATGTGAAGAAATTGTGTTAGTTCATAAATATTTACGTTTTAACTATTTTTTGGGTGAGAACATGTTTTTGAGCTTCAATTATATATATATGATGTGCCGTAATGAGTTTGTTAGTGTTTCAAGGCATTTGAAGGAGGCTCAAACTAAAACACAAACCTACAATCGTGACAAGCAGGTCATGACCGTGACAGAAGCATCAATACAGGCCCACAGTTGTGGCCATGATTGTGACAGAAGCTCAACTACAGGACCACAATTGTGGGGAGTTGGTACACAATCATGACAGAGAGTAGATAGACGTAGGCTCGCTTTCAGATTCAAGTTTCAGACCCTGGAAAGACACTAAGGTTACCTTAATTGGAAAATACTATAAAAGCATTATGAGGTAACCCTAGAAAGCTTTCTACATTCATCCTGCATTTGGAAACCCTAAATAGAGAGAGAAAGAAGAGAGAGAGAAAAGAAGTAGGGGAGGAAAAGGAGGGTTTCATTGCCGAAGCTTCCCAAATTAGGTGTTCTCCTAACGCTGCTGCTTTCCTGAATTATCCAACTTGATTTTCATTTCCTCCGCATTTCCCCTTTTATTCATTTAATGTGTAAGGTTGGGATAGGTTGTATGGTTATGGATTTTGATTTGTTAATGATGTTCCAAATTTTCCTTTGGGATTTTGCTTATACTTAATGATAATCTAGTTAAATTGTGTTTATTTGATCTGAGAGTTGTGATTGATTAATATATTTGTATGTTTTGGTAATAAACTAAGATGGTGAGCTAGATAAAAATGATTGGATCAAATTAATGAGAGTTAGACGATCTAATTGACCACTTAATCAATCTAGCTAGTAATTTCATAGAGAGAGATCCTATGCGAGACTCGATTATTTAGTATAGAGTTTTAGAACTAAATAGAATTATGGGTATTTTATGAATTGAGAGATTGCAAGTCCATAATTCGATTAGGGATTACAATTTAAGGAAAGGTTATAACTCGAGAGAGAGTAATCAACCGTATGATCATCTAGAACCGACACCCTATAAATACATAAATGGCTAGATTAGCATTAATGATAAGTAAAATCCCCTCTCTTATAACTTGAATAATTCTCTTGACAGATTTCTATTGTTACATTATTCTATTATTACTAGTTGTTAGATTTAGTTTATTTTTCAGTTTATTATTCAAATTTGGGTCTTAAACAAGCACAAACTAAATTAAGTGGTGCCAAAGCATAACCTCTGTAGAATGATATCTACTTTTTACTACAAGTAATGACCCTTATACTTAGGGTTTTTAACATAAAACAAGAAGTTTGTTTTTGCAATAAAAACTATACTTCTTTAAGGGAAGTGTTAAGGTGCTTGGCTATAATGAGATATCTTGTTGAAGAGAATCATTTTGTATACCTATTTAGGAACTCCTATTATTCCCTGATTGTGGGAGAAAATTTTACCATTAGTTGTTATCATTCAGGATACTCTATTAACTTTGTATATTTTCCTGTGGTAAAATTTTACCATTTGAGATCCATTCTTTCCTTTGATTCCTTTAAGGGTTCTCCACTAGTAGGAAACCATAACCATGTCTTCTATCATCTCCTCATTTTTCATTTAATCTCAATAAGGGTATTCATTTTGGAATCTTTTAGTCAACTTACTCTTATGTACAAAGTTTAACATATTTAGTGCCTTTTATAAAACCAATCACCCCATCCATACGTAAAGAGTTTCTAATGAAGCTTGCAAGGCAGCTTAATCCAACAGTTGACTAGTACTCAAAGGGAATATTGTGAATTTTAATCTAAAGGGGAATATGTTTGGACTTTAAATTTTTCCAGTAGATTATTTGGTCTTCATTTTTGCAAGAAGAGAGGTTGTCACTAATATGCCAGGGTATAAGATCCAAACCTCTACTAAAGAGAACTTCAAAATGAACAAGCTTATTCATCAATCAACACCTCATTTAGTATCTTCTCCAATTTCTACGTGCCCAAACACTCATTACATCTAATGTTGGTCTCAATTTAAAACAATGAGTATAGTTGGCCACTCTTGAGCACTTATTTTCATAACATCAAGAAAAGAGGCTATTATATTTCTCCCTTCAAAGTAAGTAGGAACTAAAAGAGTTTTTATAGATAGGGGTCTTTTACTACCTGTCTCCATATATTGTAAGTGGGGTTGAATTTTTTGCAATATCCTCTACTAGGGGAAGCTTACAAACTTGGATCCTTTAGTTTACAAACTTCTAGAAGCTAGGTGCTTAAAGTTATCCTCAGAGTTTTAGCTATGGTAATGGATATAAAGTTAAAGTCTAGCTAGCTTTTGAGCTAGAGAGGTTTTATTTATAAGGAACTTGATAAGGAGCAGTAACAAAAAAGGAGGTGAATATACAAAAATGGTTTTGACTCCTTTAGGAAGAGTTGAAGTAAAAGGAGAAGAAGAAGGGGAAGAGGAGGAAGTCAGATTCAACTTTAGTTATAGTATAAACGGGGAAAAAAAAGGTAGGAATGGGCTGAGAAAAAAGTTAAAACACCATTCTTTAAATGGTAAGAAAAATTGAATTTAAAAATTTATTGATTGATTTATATAATTAAACAAAATTTGATTATTTATGTATATTTTGATTATATTTGTATAATAAGTTACATTTTTTTATTTATATATTTAAAATATTATAGATGCATATTGAACTAGATGCTTATATATATGTGTGACATGTAACAAAAAATTTTATGTGATTGATGAGACCATTTAAGTTTAAATACCTAACTAAAACATTAAATATATGTTTAGAATACAATTATTGTCTTTAATTGTTATAAGAATATACTAAAGTCCTATTTATTTTTAGGCTTCTTAAAAAAAATCATGGTTGCTTTAACTCAAATATTTAGTCTTATAACAATATGTCCTATTAAACTAAATTTATGTGATTTGGATGAAAAAGCCTATAATCGCATGAATTAAGGGCATGGTAATGAATTAAGTTAAGATACATTTTAGGAAGTAGTTTTTACCTAATAGATCTAAGAGTCATATGATATGTGATTGATAAAGATGTTATCTACCTAATTTAATTTTGGTTACTTTATTGAGAAAAATTAAGATCAAATAAATTTAAATGGGATTCTATCTCACCAAAGAGATTAAAGTGATCCTTCTTGAATAGTGGTAAGGATTATTAATTCTAATAAAATAGTAGTAGCTAAATGTTTGATTAAAATCCTAATCTTATTTGGTTGTCATGACCTATAACCTATCAATTGCTTTCTTTAGATTTATTTACTTTCAATTAGAAATTACTTTGTTTAGTATAAATGATACTAATTATTAGTGAATCAAATTTCTTAGATATAAGATAGAATTGAGAGGAGTTTTTAAAAAGATAAAAAAAGAAGTTTTATGTCCATTATACAAACATTTTATTAACATATGTTAAAGATTTTGGTAACAAAATTTGAGAGATATGTCAAAGTCATACAGATGACAAAACATAATGACATTTTAGAATTGATTAATGTCTTGTAAACTTTAAAAGAAACATTTAAGGTGGATGCAAATATAGTTTAGCATACTAAAAACATAAATAAGGACTATAATTAAATGCATTTACTATAAGATTATAATAGTTTCCACAAAAAGAAGATACTTGTATGACTTTTATTACCAATACTAGATATGATATAAATCATATATATTTCTTATTCAAAATTTTCTTCTTATGATATTAAAATTAGATTCAACATTATCATATTGTATATGTGTTGATAGTAAAATCTATCTACTTGTTTTACGCTTAAAAATCACAAATGTACGAGTCATGACTTGTAGTTAGAAAGCAGATATCGATCCCACAAGAATTGATACCCAAACACTACTTAATTTAGACAAAACTTTGTTGAAGAAACTAAATTGTTTAATGCAAATAATTTGGAAAATTAAATTAAAATTAAAAGACTAACACGAAGTAATAGATAATACCAAAATGTAGAAAAATCGGAATTCAAGAATCTAATGACTAGAGATTATTTTTTTCTTATTTTGTCTCACTCTTTTTTATTAACTGAATTATGTCTCACCCTAAATTTCTAAATGTATTAATTACCTCTCTCAAGGTGTAACTAATTGTCCCTAATCAAATTAAAGGAAATCAACTGGATGATCTCTCAACCTACCCAATGACTCTATCGATATAACTAGTTATTAAACTATCTTATAGGTGATCAACTGACTTCGTCGAGATCTCTCTTATAACTAATCAATTGACGTGATGATTGTAAGTCTACAGGATGCCAACTCTCGTTGTAAAATCCTACAAAATTATTCTCACACACTCTCTCGAATTATTGTAAGATAACAAAAAAATCACCAATCATCAAAGACAACTTCGTTCAATTCTATAAAATAGAAGTTCTAACAAAATATTTCAAAAGCACTCCGTTAAACTAAATCAGCCTAACATGGTCTCCATAACATTAGCAACATTCAAACAAACCTTTTTACAAAGAATAGAAGAAGTAAAATTGACAGAAAATTGAATAAAGGAACTCCTTCTCTTCTTTGACAAAATATGAAAATTTTGGTGTTGATGTGCTATTTTCCTTAATCTATGATCCTTGACTTCAGTCATTTCCTAACCCTGCGTTTGGTTAGCGTCCTCAGGGGTGAGGACGGTAGACAAGGACGCAAAAGTTCTGTCCTTCATTCTGTTTGCTTGCTGTCTTCACCCATTTTTGTTCCGTCTTCAGAGGACAAGGACAGAAATTTTTGTTCCTTTCAAAAC
>JANZXR010000008.1:26807778-26820233 GCA_027575705.1 Erythroxylum echinodendron
TATTTTCTTATTTTAATTTAATATTTTATTATTTATAATTTTAATTTTATATGACTAATAATATATTTTTTAATTATGTATACAACAATTAATAGTTTATTAAATTAATGGAATTTTTAATTATTTTATCTCTTTTTAGCAATCGCAACCGCAACTGTACTTGCCAAATACTTATTTTCACGTTTCAGTAGTTACCAAAATAGCAATCTCAAACGCATAAGTACTTATTGAAAATAAGTACTTATCATTTCTACAGGTTATCAACCGTCACCGCTCTCCCAAACGAAGTCTAAATAGCAGGACAACCTCTTCTATAGAAAGTGTTCTATCAAGGATTAGGCTCATGAGAATGTGATTAGTAGGGCAATCTCTTATATAGAAAGTGTTCTATTAAGGATTAGGCTCATGATATAATCATAAATAGGGGGAGTTCTACCAATATAGTAGGTGTTGAGTTAATGTAGAAGTTAGGATTGCCAATTACAAAACACCATAAACTATACAATCTATCATGGTTAAATGTGAGTGGAAAGGTTATAGTCAAAAAGCAATTTCTAATTTCTTTTTCAATTGAGAGGCACAAGGATTAGGTGTAATGTGGTTCTTATACAACTCGTTCACATTCTTTTAAAACATCCTTAAAATTTCTATACGTGAACTATATACTATATATAACAATCAATATTTATTTATACCCAAAATTTGTGAGAATTTACAAAATCTAAATTATGCCCACTACCATATAGCCTAGTAGTTGGGGTTGCCTTATATAAGGCAATTCACTCAGTTGTCATAAAGAAATCATAAGTTGTTTGAAAAAGTATTTATATCATTTACATGCCTAGTAATATAATTGTTTAGGGGTTATTTTATCTTAATTTTCTTTTATAATTTATAATTTTTGTTTCTATTTTTATTTTCATAAAAGATAAAAATATATTTAATTTTTTTATAAAGAGAAAATATAATTAATAAATATCAAAAAAGACAAAAGTTTACAAGGCTCTAGACATAAGAAGCCAAACAAGATAATAGACTAAGTAAGCCTAGTTATTCCTAGTCTTAAAAATATGTTTGATTGCTAAAGTCAAATATAGTTGTATTTTTATTATTAATAATACTTAAATATTAAATATAATTTAGTATAAATTAATGAAGTAAATAATTTTATTTTAATCTAATGTATAATATTTATAAATAAATATTAATAAAGAACTCATTAAATTTTATTAAACTAAATAATTAAAAAAGTAAAAATTTGTAAAACTTATTTATAAATTGATATTATTTATTAACATATTAAAAGCTGGGAAGGGAAGGAGCTCCGCATTGAAATGATGGTGGCAAAAATTGTGGCTTTGCATCATGAGATAAGGAATAAGTACAGGATAGTGGACCCGTCGCCGCTGGGGCTTTATGTTGATTAGTCTCCGAAAATTGAGGATATTTCCTAGTCAATGGCTGCTGCCCTGTATTTAAGATCGAATTAAACTTTTCTACTCTCTAGTCATGTCTACTTTTCAGCCTTCTTTCATTTTAATGAAGGCCCCTTCTTTCCTTTCCTTATTCCTAATTATACACTTGATGGTGACGAGATGGACCAAATGGACAAAGTTTAGCTGCCGCTCTGAATATCGATACCGTTCTTGACCTTCACTTCACGCTACATTAAGGATAAGTGAAAAATCACTATTATTTTTATGATTCAATATAAGAGGTATTCTACCATTACCGCGTGTTGAAAGATGTTCTGATTGTGCCTCAAGAAAAGCAAAGAACAAAATTACTTTCTGACGACAGCTTCTTTGCTCTTTTTGCAGGATAGGTAAGGCAACTGATACTATAGGAATCAAAACTTTTTGAGTCTCATTTAACAAAAAGCATATACAGCACGATGCTTTTGGTTAAAACGAGTTATCCACTTGGAAGTTCCAAAGCAGCCCCTGCAAGCAACTTGCAATTCACCTTCACCTTCACGCAGTCTGGAATTATTTCCTTAAAAAAATATCCTTACTCGGCGGGATAATTAAATTTAAAAATAATGAAGAAAGATAATTATTAAATACAAAAATATATGTACAGAGTTTAGTTTAAGCAATAGAAATTATTCCTTATTTGTCAAAAAGTGTATAAGGTGACGTACGGATACATATCATTATAGAGCTAGTACTAGTAGCAATTCAAAATAATTAAATCTATATTTTTGATATAATAATTTTTGTAATTTTTATTTTCTCCTCAATTATGATATGCGTGATTTTTTTTCAAATATGCTCATTAATTTATTTCAAATTATTAATTTTAATCAAATTTAATTTGTTTAAATTAAATCTAAAAGTTGAGTAATATCAATAATATTTTAATTAATTGATGTGTGATATTCGTATGTAAATTTTTTTTATACATAAGTAGGTTATTGATATAGTTTTTCATACACTAACAATGGCATAAATTGTCGAATTTTGATAAAATCTTAACTCAGTTATGTCATGAGTAAAAGACATAAAACTTTCTGTAATTTAAATAATTTTACTTAATTTTTAAATGTTAAAAAATCCTTATACATTTTAAAAGGAATATCTCTTCTCTTAAGTTTTACTAAAAAATGAACATTATACGGCGTGATATAATAATTTATCTTAAATATGATTAATAATTTATTTTAAATTATTAATTTGAATTATATTTAATCTATTTAAATTAAATTTAAAAGTTGAATTTAGTAGTCATATCTATAATATTTTAATTAATTGATATATAATCAAAATTTCAAATATTAAATATTTTAAAATTTTACTTAATGACCTATTTCTTTTATCCTTTATGCAACTAATTTTGCCTGCCAATCTAGCAAACCCGTTGAGACGGTTCATCATACAGAAATAGAAGTCCTTAACGCCGAACTTAACTTCAATGTGAAAGACCGCAAGTCATGAGCCATGGCAATGCCTTATGCCTAAGCCCCACCCAGCCCCTGTTTTCTTATGTTTGTAAGACAGACAGACAAAACCCTCCCAATCCCGCCATACCCCTGACACTGACAGCAAAAGTACAGAATAAATAAACAAAAGCTACATCTCTTCTCTTTCGCACTTTGCCTCCTCTTTTTTTTGTCTGAAAGTTTGAGGTCTTTTGCTTTTTTCATTTCCTCGTCCTCGATTGATATGTTTAATCGTTGCCATTCTTCTTGCACACTGTTTTCATCATGTTCTGCAATTCTGTTCTTGGTTCTGCTTCAAAACCAGCTAGTTTCCCCTGCTCTAATAGTGAGCATGAGGTACCACCACAAAAGCCACCATCAAAGAAGACCGATTCTTCAAGGTAACCAAAGCAGTTGTGCACTCTTTGCAGGCACCTGGGTTCGTGATGACTCGTACCCCATGTACCAATACTCTAATTGTCCCATCATTGACCCTCGATTCAATTGCCGAATGTATGGTCGACCTGACTCTGACTACCTCAAGTATAGATGGAAGCCTCTCACCTGTGAGCTCCCAAGGTAATGAAACTGCAGTTACATTCTTCTCATCAGCAATGGGCAACAGCCATTTCTGTTTCTTTCTTCGATAAATCTAGCTTCTGCCAGTTCTGTTCTATGGAAAATGCTATCAAGTTATTGTAGTACTTTCATGTCAGGTTCAATGGGGATGATTTTCTACTGAAATTGAGGGGGAAAACAGTGATGTTTGTGGGTGATTCGCTTGGAAGGAATCAGTGGGAGTCTTTGATTTGCATGATTTTAGCTGCAGCGCCTCAAACATCCACAAAAATGAGCAGAGGAGATCCTCTCTCCATCTTCAAATTTCTGGTAACTTAAAGTTGAAACATTATATGCTTCTTTGTTTTGCATTCTTGGATAGCATTCGTAATGCAAATTTTCCAGTCTGTGGTGACAAAGCTTTCATCTTGGACCTAGGCCATAGGTCGCAGTGGTTTGGCCTACACCTTTAAGCAAGAATAATAATGTATATTTTCTATATTACCCTTTTGACACGGAGCTTTATACCGCAGAGTCCTGCGCTAGACAGTTTCTTCTGTTGCCTTTTGGCTTTCAGTTTGTAAAAGAAAAAAAAAAAGATTTGCAGTATGCGAGTGCGATTGCTTAGCTACAATAGGAGAAGTTCATTTCTTTACTTGTAGATTAGAAATTTTGCGATCTCTGTTCTCAGATTTGGAAATTACTATTTTTTTTTAAAAATCTTTATCGTCCTATCTCAATCTGGGAATGATGGAATTGTGAATCCAACCCAGAAGCCTATTATTGTTGCTTAGGTTCAATATTTAAGATGGAAAAGCTCAGCTGAAAGATGATTGACTGTCCCAGAAATCACTGTTAGTGTGCTTTGTAGGCTAGTCGATGCCAACTGCAATACACTACTTGATTCGTGGCCCACAGTGATAGTGAAGTGAAGTGAACAACATTTCTCATATGAAGCCCCAATCATGAAATTGCATTCTATAATGTTTACAGGACTATGACATTAGCATTTCATATTTTCGAGCACCTTACTTGGTGGACATAGATGTGATTCAAGGGAAGAGAGTTCTAAGGCTGGAAGAGATATCCGGCAACGCCAACGCCTGGCGTAACGCAGACGTTCTGTCTTTTAACACCGGTCATTGGTGGAGCCACAAAGGGTCTCTGCAAGGGTTAGCGTCATGTTTGTTTTGGTTTAAGATGCTTTTTCTTGCATTCCAAATCTTGGTGCTTTCTGGCTTTGAGCAGGTGGGATTACATGGAAACAGGAGGCACGTATTACCAGGACATGGATCGTCTAGTTGCTTTGGAAAAAGGCTTGAGAACATGGGCCAATTGGGTTGACTCCAACATTGACACTGCCAGAACCAGAGTTTTCTTCTTGTCCATCTCGCCCACACATTACGAGTATCTCTCTCTCTCTCTCTCTCTCTCTTATATTTTTCACTTTACTTGGAAAGCTACAGTCCTGACTCCTCCATTATTGGCTACTGGGCGCTAAGCACAAAAAATGTGGTTTAATGTCAGCCGCAGTTGAGGGTGCAGCTTGGCCACGCTGGCTTCCCACACGCAACTAATAGAGCCTGAATATCTGGCTACTCTTTTTCAATAAATTGGGCATCGTAAATTAGTTTAACTAAAAAACAACGGAAAAATGCAAATAGCAAGTTATAACAGCTGTGTTCGCGGTAGTTTGTAACAATAGAAGAATGTGACATAATCAATATGCATTAATTTCATCAAGCAAAAAGAATAGGCACGAGGGGAAACATACTGGGTAGCAGTTTCAGTCATAAATGGGTAACGAACTTGTTGCACTTGGTTGACTTGTCGGTAGGTTCAATTTCTTTATTTTACTTTCTTTTCAAATTCAAGTTATATGTGCTGTGCTGCGTAAGAAATTTTAATATTCTCTACGCTTTAACCTCTTGATAAGGATTTAGTGTGTTCACGCGTAGTCTACTCCAATACTTGATATTTAGTCTGGACCGGAGCCTAGTTGTTGAGAATGGTTTTTCTTAAAGAACTCGGTGCTGCCAAAATCTGCCGACACCTTCAACAGTAATACATTTCTTAACAGCGATCTTGTCGGTGGCTCTGTGTCTTTTGTTTAAACTTTTGATAACAGTTCTCGAAAAGTTATTATAAGGATTGGGTTTCGTATATGTTGCTAACTTGGAACTAAACAATTGGCAGTCCAAGTGAATGGAGTTCTGGGACGACAATATCTGCGTCAAAAAATTGCTACGGCGAGACAACTCCAATATTAAGTGGATCAATGTCACCAGGAGCATACCCTGAGGAAATGAGAGTGGTGGACGATGTTATTAGGGACATGCATAACCCTGCGTACTTATTGGACATCACAATGCTTTCTGGGCTTAGGAAAGATGGTCACCCATCAATTTATAGCGGTGATTTGAGCCCCCAGCAAAAGGCTAACCCACAACGCTCTGCAGATTGTAGCCACTGGTGTCTTCCTGGACTCCCTGATACTTGGAACCAGCTATTGTACACTGCTTTGTTCTTCTAGATAACACCTCAATATGCTTTTATATTCTTTTTCACTTGCTAGACTATACTAATTTAATTGCTTGTTAGAGACTGACTTAACTAGAGTCTTCGGGTCATATCTGATTATATCTATAGATACTATCTACCTTCTTCTACGTGTAGTGATTTTTTATAAGATTACTTGATTCTCTACGCCTAGCTTACTTTTTCTTTCCCCCCTTCTAATGGTTACCTTGAGATAACAATCAAAACTTGGCGTACAAATATGCCCAAGCAAGTACTGTCCTGTGTGCTAAAAGATTCGTATTATTTGTTTCACGGGCTAGCTAAGCGAGGAGGCACAGAAACAGAAACAGACATCTGGCCTGGGCGGTAATAAAACTAAATTAATCTTTAAAATCTACGTAACTTTGTCAGCGTACTTTAACAAAAGACCTTGTAAGTGACAACTCCCTAAGGTTGGGAAACCACCTAATCATAGTTTTACTAAATTCTGTATAACAATGTCAGTAGTTGATTAGCTTTTTATAACAACTCCTGGAGCGTTAACTTCCTCCAAGCAAGGTATGCTGCCAACAATCATTCCATTGATGTTGGAAGCTGCCTGCTGCTTGTCATAAGCTGAAAGATGCACACCCAGTGCAGCTCTGCCGGAAGGGTCCATATTGTTGGACCATGCAGCATCCCATTCCACCGCTTTGGCCGTGCTACATGCTACACTTGCTCCTCCAGGAACGGTCAGCCTCGCTGAGTTCTGCAAGAAACCTCCCATTTATATAACAATTTCTACTTCTCCGTCACAACCTACATGTTGGATAAGGACTGAATTACCTGAGGGAAAAACCTCTCGAAGATCATTCTGTAGTAATAAGCTTCTTTGGTAGTAGGGGTGTTATGCGGGAAGATGTGAGCTGCATTTTGCATCATTTTGTCTGTCACCTGAAATCATTCTATGGTGTTAAAAAAAGCTGCCTGCTATATTTAACTCAAATGGTTGTTATAGGAGATGGTTAATTCAAGTACATATTGAGCAGCATGATCTTTAAGACCATCAATCCAGCTGTAGCCAACCCCATCACTAAATTGCTCCTTCTGCCTATAAAGAATGTGCTGCAGGAGTCCAACAGAGTATGTTAACCGAAGCGCAAAATGTTAAACCAAAAGGAAAATTTTGTGTATACCTTTGGAAGATAAGGATGCTCCTCATCATCAAAGGCCCTCCTAAGAACCCATTTCTCAATGCGTCCTTTTTCTGGTCTAATCTGAATCAATTGGAAGTTATCAAAAAGATCTGCTTAGGAAGCACCCCCATCAAGGACAGGAGAAAAGTGACTAATAGGTTTTACCATCTTCCATTCAGGGTCAATGGCCATTGCAACATTAATAAACTCCTTATCTAAGAAGGGTACTCGAGCTTCCAAACCCCACGCTGATGTTGCTTTGTTAGCTCGCAAGCAGTCGTATTGGTGGAGGGCCTTGATCTGCAAAAATGGAAATATAATTGAATCGAAACATCTTCTGCTATGTCAAATAAGGAATCACTCAATTGAGCCCCCTTAAATGCTTGCCTAGTGTGATTGTATGGTTACCTTGCGGCATGTTTCTCGGTGGAACTCTTCTTTGTTAGGTGCTTTATGAAAATACAAATAACCACCGAAAATCTCATCAGAGCCTTCACCAGAAATTACCATCTTCACTCCTAAAGACTTGATTTTTCTTGCCATGAGGAACATAGGAGTACTAGCTCTGATAGTTGTAACATCATATGTTTCAATATGGTAGATGACATCTTCAATGGCATCAATACCATCCTGCACCAAAGGCATACACTTAACATTTGATAATGGTCCTGAAAGAAATTTCAGCTCTACTAGTGTAGTACCTGAACTGTAAAGTGAAATTCATGGTGAACAGTTCCCAAATAATCTGCGACTTCTTTTGCAGCCTTCAAATCTGGAGAACCCTGCTCGAGAACAGGATTTGAATTAAGGGAGGAGTTCCTTGAAAACGCCTAATGAGTGTCTGACAATAGCAATCTTTTACACTCACCTCTAAGCCAACACAAAATGAATGAAGCTGCGCTCCCCACTGCCGAGCAGCCTTGGTACCTGCTAAGTGGCGAGCTGTAATAGAGGCAACTAAAGATGAATCTAAGCCACCAGATAGCAGAACTCCGAAAGGAACATCACTCATAAGTCTTTTGATGACAGCCTGCACAGATTATGCACTTAGCACATGAGCTATAAATTCATGAAGATCTGCTTAGTTAAATCATTTGGCAGCATCAAATGTTTCATAAGCTTTACATTTTCAAATGAACGTCTCAGAGCAAGTGGATCATATGGAGTTAATGGAATAGCCTCTGAGAACCAAGGAGGATTATACCATCTCCTTAATCCTCCTGATTTGCTCGAGTACAGGTGGCCAGGTGGAAAGCACTCAAAATGTTCACACTCATCATTCAGGCCTTTCAGCTCAGAAGAAATCCATACAGAACCTTAAACACAACACCAAATCAGAATTGCTCCACCTGTAAAAGTTGGTTAAGAAGCACGATCTAAGGAGATGTTACCATCAAGACCCCAGCCAATGTACAGGGAAGTGATTCCAATGGCATCACGAGCAACAATGAAAGTGTTATCTCGACAATCCAACAGCACAAAGGAGAACATCCCATCCAACATGTCCACAAAGTTTTCTCCATATTCTTCATACTATTCGAAGATTTCAAACAACATATTAGCTTGCTAGAACTAACTATAAGAAAGATTTTAGTTACATCAATTCAGAAATGCATATAAATAGATTAAAAATCAGTATCTTCAGAAGCGCCATACCAGATGCGCAATAACATCGCAGTCACTGTCTGTTTGGAACTTGTGATGTGGTAAGCGCTTCCTTAATTCTTCATGATTGTATATTTCTCCATTCACCTATATTTAACATCCAGTTATGCTTGCCAAAATACTGTAATCGTCATTACGTGCTACAATATTGGTTTTCAAAGGAACTTCCTTTTTTTATTCCATCAAAAGGTTCGCAAGCAAAGACAAGTAATATATAAATGGAACAAAACCCCTCAGTAGTCCATTCAATTAACAATGAAAATCCTTCTTCGTTTCTCCATTCCTAGTGAACGGAGACCTTCGCTATGTTGGTTTGAAGCCTACCGTAACAACAATTTTTTTGTTCTCATTGAAGAGAGGCTGATCACCAGAAGCAGGATCAATAATAGCCAGACGTTGATGAGCCAAGTAGCAGTCACCATTCTGATAGATCCCACTCCAGTCTGGACCACGGTGCTTCAATCTGTTAAGGTGACAACAAAATATACAATCTCAATTTCTTAGTATTTGCAGAAATGTTTATCCGAGATCGTCCATGATAGAATTCCTTGAAATCCCATAAAATTTATGTTTATCAGAATTAACTAATGAATCCTATGGATACTAATAATTTAAGTAGCCCAGTTCTCTTTTTCATTTCAAATATACATCGATTGCCAAGAAAATAAATATAATCACATAACTCAAAGTTAACAAATAAATAAATAACACGCCATCTGGTACGGGCAAAAGAAAAGAACGTCCTCGGAATGCATAAAAAAAAAATGAAAAAGGGTGGTGAAGTTAGTCCAAGATTGCAGCAACAACAAGAAACCAAATAATAAGCCAAGAATAACAGAGAATTTCCTGCGAGAAAGCTCAAGCACACGAACTCTCTTAGCCTGGGAATCATCAGAGCAACCCAGAACAGCAAGTATCCCACACATTTTTGTGTTGCTTCTTTCCCTTTTCTTTTAAGAGACACAAAGTAAATAATAACGAAGAGAATGATAAAAGAAAACTTATAAGAATCTGCAAGTGATAACAGGGAATCTAAATGTAGTAGTAGTTGATGATAGGGTCTGGACACAGAGTTAGGTTTGATAAAAATGAAACAAGAAGCACAGAAGGTGGCGGAGTATTGTTAGGATAGACCAACACGTAGAGTAATGTTGTTTGTTGAATGACCAAGTTGCCTTGCCCATCTAAAGCCACGTATTTATAGAGAAACCTTAGCTGCTGCACGACAAAATTTTCCCCAGCAACAGGCTATCAACGGCTTCAGTTTTTCTCATCTTCTAACTATACACCACTAATGTCGCATTATGATCTTAAATGGATATATTATATATCTTATCTATGTGGCAATTTTATTTATCCATTGTAATTTATGGAGTGTAAATATTTTTATTCATGTGATCTTGGCATATTATGTCATACTCTCACAAGGGGAAAAGTAAACATTTGAAAATAAGTATATTGTTAAGATGGACATAATCTTCCACAGAATAGATACTGGTCTTCTATATTTTGATAAGTCAATATGATCTTGATTTGAATGAGTAAGATTCCTTAAAGTTTGGATTGTATCAAAAATTCAGAAACTCTCTGGGATGCGTGGCATATGCTCACCTTCACAAACGTGGAGGCCGTCAAATTGCTGACAACACGTGTGAATGGGATCGGGGCACGTGGAGACCATGGAATGGCTGTCTTCGATCTCTTTCTCAACCTCGACGGCGAGGTTTATCCGTATGCCCAGTCAGCAATAGCCAATAGGGAACTTTTGGGTTAAAGAAAATTTTTCCATGTGTGTCGATCTCCAGAAGGAGTGTGGAAACATAAATAAGGAAGCAAATTTCACGATCCGAAGCCGCAAAATTACAAAGCCTTTCACTTTCATGGTGACGCAGATATTATCCCAATTGAATTAAATGTGGTTGTTATCCCAAAAACTTCAAATTGCTATTTATATTTTAAATTCGTAATTTTAATAAAATTAGTCAGATTTATTTTATAATAATCGAATACATGAATCTTAAATTTGTGGCAAATATAATTCAGCTTTGAGCCCTTTTTAAAATCTCTATTAGTCTAAAATTCTTTAAATAAATATATCACGTGACTTAAAATATAATAAAGAAAAATAGAATTTTGGACCTAATGCTACAAAGAATTCAAATTTGGGATCATATCAAAATTACATATTCCTGATCCATCCCTCATAGCTACTCTTAGTCTAGTGTTAGATCCTTAAATTTTAATTATGAAATCGTGCAAGCATTGATGAGTCTTAACTAATATTTGACACTTGAAACGATGAAACACAAAAAAACTTGTGAGAAAAATAGACATTTGTCAATGAAATCTTGAAAGTAGGGGAGCATTGATATGCATTGATGCACATTAGTGGAAACCTTAGACAAGATACAGGATTCAAATGTGAGACCAAAAGATGAGCTCGAAAAGGACCTTGAGTTGAAGTTTAGGTAAATCGCATGTATAAGAAAGACATATGAGAGCTCTAAGGACTTAATGTGCGTCCAAATACACAAACATGGTAAGTTTTCAACCTACCAGTGTATTATGAAAAATTTTGAGCTTGGATGACTCATCATCAATGATAGAGATCAAGGATAGATAAGATCACAGATGGCAAGTAAAGCTCACCACAATATGAGAGGAATAAAAGGAGGCAAGAAGCAGGTAATTGATCTACCAGAAAATCATTCTCTAAAGCAGACTCAACTTGGATGCTAGAGGATTCGTGATGTTTTAAAAACATCGTTTTATCAAAACGTCGCAGGTTTATAACACTTCATAGAAACCGCGTCGTTTTGTTGAATAAAACATCGCAGTTGGCGTACTTAAAAAGTTCGGTGCCTTCAGGAGCAAAACAACGTCGTTTTTATTTTCTTAAAACATCTAAATGACATCGTTTTGGTTTTCTTAAAACGTCTAACCGAGTCTCTTGTTTCCTTCTCATCCTCCTCCAGATTTGCTCCGTTGTCCATCGTCTGTATGTTCTCCGTCGAGCTGCTGCGTCTCTGGTCATTTTCGTCATCTTCTCTGGCATATTTCGTCAAGGTATTTTTCATCTTCTCTCTGTCTTTTTAATGTATTTTGAGGGATTGTTTATTTCGGGAGTTACAGCATAGTAGAGTTATTTTGCTGCTCTGAATGAGTTTCGTTTAAAAGCCTTGGTACTGGACACATAATAAACATACCAGTCCTCTGCCCATTTCTTGAATCGCCTTTTAAAAGATTTGCTCACTATTCCCAGTTTCAATCAGGTGGTCAATTGTCTATTACAATTAACGGAATTTCACTCCATTACAATGATATCCATGTGAAGATTGTGATTTCATTTTTAATTGTCCAACCTCACCTTTTCATCTGGTCTACTGCCAGTAACTGTCCATCATAGGTTATAAACAAGTGAAACCAAGCAGAAATAAAGACTAATATGTTTGGAAAAGAGCAAAACTGAACTGTATTTCTTATTTACACTTCCTAAAAGAGTTACTCTTCTCAATGAAAGTACTCATACTATACCTGTGATAACTCTTCTCTCCACAACCTCACGATACTCATCTTGGATCCTTTGTCGTAGGGTCTACGTCAAAATGTGTAACATC
>JANZXR010000008.1:26827671-26848288 GCA_027575705.1 Erythroxylum echinodendron
CATCCTGGGTAGAAAGCTGCTATGCTTGATGAACTTGTTCCACTACATCAAAATGAAACATGAAAATTAGTTCCACACAGTCCAGAGATGCATGTAATTGGATCCAAATGGACTTTTAAGACCAAGCTACAACTTAATGGTAAATTAGATCGTCTCAAAGCACGTTTAGTCACCAAAGGATATCATTAAATTGATGGTATTGACTACACAGAGACGTTCTCTCCTGTAATCAAATTAGGTACAATTTGACTCATCTTAACTGTTGCTCTTGTGAGACATTGGCCAATTCGTCAACTCAACATTAAAAATGCTTTTTTACACGGCAACATCGTTGAACATATATATATGGAATAACCGCCAGGTATTACTAATCCACAAAAACCTATGCATGTATGTAAGCTTCAGCGTGCTTCGTATGGACTTAAACAAACATCACGTGCTTGGTTTGATAAACTCAGCGAATTTCTTATATCATATGGTTTCTTTTGTAGTTTAGCTAATTCTTCTCTTTTTATTTTTCATTCTAATCGAGGTTCACTTATTTTACTTCTCTAAGTTGATGATATGATTCTTACAAGGGCATCCATAGAGCTTGTTTCCTCTTTTATTCAAATTTTGAATTGTGAGTCCTCTATGAAAGATTTAGGTCCAGTGCATCACTTTCTTGGTTTTGAGATTTCTAGCATAGTAGATGTGCTAAATCTATCCCAGTCACACTATGCACTTACCATTCTTGAACGATCCAATATGCTTCATTGCAAGCCAATGCCTATGCCTTTAGAGGTCAAATTCAAACCTGCTACAGATACTACTCCTATGACTGGTCCCAGTCACTTTCGAGGAATTGTTGGTGCTCTCCAATATCTTACACTAACGTGTCCAGATCTATCCTATAGTGTCAACTATGTTTCACAATTCATGCACGCTCCTATAGTTGCTCATTTGAAATTGGTTCAATGAATCCTTCGATATCTGAAAGGAACACTTAACACTAGTTTACACCTCACTTCCAATACAACTCTTGAATTTTCTACTTTCTCCGATGCTGATCATACATGCTCCTATAGTTGCTCATTTGAAATTGGTTTAATGAATCCTTCGATATCTGAAAGAAACACTTAAACACTGGTTTACACCTCACTTCTAATACAACCATTGAATTATCTGCTTTCTCTAATGCTGATTGGGCTGGCTGGCCTACAACAAAGAGATCTACCACTAGTTACTGCACTTTTCTTGGCATAAATATCATTTAATGGTGTGCTAACAAACAACACGCAATCTCTCGCTATAGGTTTGAAGCTGAGTATCGTGCTATGTCTAATACTGCTGCCAAACTTACATAGCTCACTTATATTCTTAAAGATCTTCGCTTCTCTCTCTTATCTCTGCCAATCCTCAACTGTGATAATATCAGTGCTCTATACATGACAATTATTCCTGTCTTTCATGATCGGAGCAAGCACATCTAGTTGGATTACCATTTTGTATACGAATGATTTGCACTTGGATTACTTGTCATTAAACATATGTCCTCTGATAAATTGGTTGCTGATATATTTACTAAACCTGTCCAAGGCTACCCTCGCATATTTTTTACAACAAATTGTGCCTTCAACCCTGGCTCAGTTTGTGGGGGGATATTAGCAATCTACATCCTTCGTGGAGTGATAAGGATGATACAATAAGCAAATCATAGATTGATAAGGATGATACAATGAGCAAATCATAGAATGATAAGGATGATCATAAAAGGTCTTACAAATCATGGGGTGATAAGGTTGATCTTACTCACAGCATTATCAAAGGAGATATGTTTGGTGACAAGGACTTCCAAAGAGTAATAAATTCCTACTGAAGTGGCAGTTCATTAGATGAGGTAGTTTATTAGATAAAGGAAACTCCATTTGTTTCCTTCCTTATCTTGTACAAGTGCTATATATGTTAATCCTTTTGAGGTTTGTAATCAATTTTTATGAGGCAATAATCAATTTCATAATAACAAGATTTTTTACTGCACATCTACTTTCTACTGCACCTCTGCTTTTTCTCTTTTCTTTTTACTGCACATCTGCTTTTTTCTCTTGGCCTAATTGTATGATGCCTCTAATAATTAACCAAAAAAAAATGGAATCAAGTTTCACAAGCTAAGTAACATTATTTTGTAATTTGATGGCATAACATGTCTATAGAATATTAGTAATGTCAATTGAAGCATCGACATAACTTGAACCGAAGAACCCTCCAAATGCCACTAGGCTTCGCAATGATCCGAGCTAAGTTTGGCTTAAAATTTCTGTTCTACTCAAACCTAGTATCATTTTTTAATATAATTTTTAGACTTCAAATCAAATTAGGCTTGGATCACTTGTGACATTTAATGCCATATTTAAATGTCATGAGCAAACCTTTTTTTGGCTAAATGAAATCTACCCAATTCAAGATATATAAATTGTTTAACCCTAACCCAAGGTGACGAGTAAACTTCCAAAATATCTGCGCGATGACAAAGAGATTTTTTTAAATATTTGATATCCTTAATATAGATAGGAGCATTAATCAATTATGTAAGGGTATAATTTGAATTTCGATTGTTTATTCCTATATCTCTTCATTATATAACTAGAGAGAGAGTTTTCGCCAATAATTTAACAAGTGTTGTTTTACTTATTTGACATAAAACATAAATCTTCTAAAAAACTATAAATTATTTTTTACCTTATTATCATAAAAGTTTTTTTACTATTTTCGCGGAACTTCAGAGATCAATATGTCAAGTTCAAGAGATAAGAACGCATTTATTACCAAAGAATGGTGTTAGGTTAGAGGTCTCCCTCGAGGTCTTTAGGTATTTACGATATTTTATGGGGCTATCCTTCAAGGTTTTCAGATATTTTCACTATTGTATTCCATATATTGCGCTATTTTTCAATTAGGTTTAATTAATCTTAATTAATGTGAAAAAGACAAATTCTAGCGGTATATATGTATCAACATACCTTTTAATTACAAATTAATGAACTATTTGGAACGATCTTTTTAGCAATGCATGTAACCGTGGAATTAATATCCCTTAAAACCAATATGAAAATCTGTCTAAAATTGTGAATGAAGTATATAATAAATTTCCGTAAAAGATATATACACGTATATATAGCATGCGATGGCACGTCTTTATCAAAAAGCACGTGGAAGACTTATCCTATACTTATCCTGTAGGCTCCGTACGACAACCAATGTTATGAAAAATAAAAATAAAAACTAGCAAGAAGCTTTGGAGTCTATCCATACAGGATTTCTTGTGAATATAGGAACAAGCACGTGACCGAGAACCATATCCTGAACGTTGAAAATGGCATTCTCACTTTGTCAGTGCTTATCCTCTTTGCCTACGTGAATTCATCAGCTACTGTATTTGACTTGAATTTTCCGTAAACATGAGGTTCCAATCGTGGAAGCCTAACATTTTGGAAGCACAATTTCTGGGATCCAGATTTGCTAAAAGGGATTGGTCAGCTATGGATTTGTAATTCGTAAAGAATTCATTCGTGATTCTATAACGTAATTGGATAAGAACGAACATTAATATTATAAATAATTTAATAATTTTAAATTTATTATGTGTGCTAATCGTATAAAATCTTAAACTAATACACATAACAAATTTTCTATATTTTTATCCAAAAAATGAATGACAACAATTTTCTACCTAATTTATGTCATCTAGAATAGTTTTATAAGAAGGTAAATTTTATAATTGCAATAAATAGAAAAAAGGATCACATTCACATTGAAATTCTTTTTTTGTTTTTATGACATTGCACGAAATATTTTCTTAATTTTCATGAATTTATTTTGTAATTGTGATATTTAGTTGGTGGTTAAAATTTCATATATTTAAATTTTTATTTATTGAATTTTAAGTTAAAACCAAAATTATATGATGGTTTTGTGTGATCTAAATTTTTATATTGTTTCGATTAAAAAATAAAAATCATTTTACTATCAATTGATTTAAAATTGATGTAAAAATAGTGATGATAAGTACAATTGAATCAAAGGTATTAATATAGAGCGTAATCAATCGACTTATTTCTCTGTTCCCACCGTTGTTGAGTGTTGTATGTGAACGAATAGAAAACAGAAACGTACGACAAATTGTGGTGCAAAATTCAATAAAAGTGATTTAATTATAAGAATTATGTTGTTGAAAGCAGGTTACGCGGTTGAATAATGTAGTATTCATCCTTCGTGTCGCCACGTTGTGTCCTATTAGAAAATCATAAGTATTCTCTTTTGATGGAACGTGTGATGTCTCAACGCCAGCACAAAACTGTTTGACAGTTGAAATTTGTTAACATACATAACAATATGTCAAGTGGATTATAATTACAATCGTACAAGTTAGAGAGGACATTAGAGATAGAGTTCAAGGAGTGAGAGTTTGACTAAGTAACCACATTCTTCATCTTATTTGGAGATGTTGGGATTCAAACGTGAAGACACTATCCGATTGAAAAACCATATTGATGTTAGCATTAATACTGGATTGTTAAGACTTTAGGTTGGGTGATCCACTGAAAACAACCAGTAAGAATGGCATTATTTTATTATCCGATAAAATGTCTCCTATAAATGAAGGTCCAATTTTACTGTTTTCTCTATGATAGATTGTGGTGGCACGAAAGAGGATTGGATGGGAAGTTCAAACATTCTATAATCAAGAAGGGATCATCTTGGAGTATTAGGCTTAGTAAAAATGCTTGAGTTTGGCTAATTAAAAGATAAAATTCAATTTAATTAAATTTAATATTAAGTTCTAGTTTAACAAAAAATTATTTGAGTTTACAGTGGCTTTGAATTTGGTGGTATTCAGACTTTGTAATATGACATAATTATTTAAAGATACTATTTGTCTTGTATAAATTTGTCTAATTAACTAATTTATAAAATAAAGTTCATGTAATGAATATACATTGTAAAAGAATTATGATATCAATATTGTGAGATTTATATTATACTTATGTATTATTCCTAAATTATTCTTAGCCGTGATCTATTAAGACTGAACATTAATAGAGAAAAAAAGACTATTACACTTGTGACTTCCTTATGAATAAAGTATGTAATCTCATTGATTAAAGTATGAAGGTACTTATACAAACTTATATGTGCTTATAAGAAAATAAGTTCACTTAATTAACTTAATATTAATTTTATTTGAAATATTACTTAAATGTCCACGAAAATTCTTATTGTGATAATTGTATAAGTGATTCTTCGACTTGAGATGTCTAAAGGATCTTATATAGGGATTGCTATTTTTTAATAACTTCTCCTAGTCAAAGATGGCTCAATTAGTAGTTACTTGATGTAGCATGAACTATATAGAAGTAGTTAAATTATCAATATAGGATTTATCATCTTAAAGTGATAAGGAATACTGTTATTTTATTCTTGATTAGTACTAATTTGAAAATTTCTTAATTAAGGTGGAATGACACGCTAAAAATATTTTTCAAATGTCATTGATAAAATCAATTACTAATGGTAGAGAACTAATACGACCAGATTCAAATAATGTAGACATTAATTATATGTTTCATATCTAATCAAAATATTGTATCATATAAGAAATGAAGTATAAAAAAAATTCATGCACAAAAAGATTCGTCAAAACTAATTTGACGTTCCTAATATGTAAAACCCCAAAATTTTCTTTTCACGTGTTTATAAAATTTTCTTTCACACTAAAAATATTTTTCAAATGTCACTGATAAAATTAATTACTAATGGTAGAGAACTAATATGACCAGATTCAAATGAAGTAGACATTAATTATATGTTTCATATTTAATCAGAATATTGTATAATATAAGAAATGAAGTATAAAAAAAAATTATGCACAAAAAGATTAGTCAAAACTAATTTGACGTTCCTAATATGTAAAACCCCAAACTTTTCTTTTCACGTTTCTATAAAATTTTATTTAATGTGAATGATGTTTTCAGGAGAATGTAAATTAGGTTTTTGCCAAAAGGTGAATTAGGACCCAAACTTGAATGATAAGTATTAAAGTCAAATGATAGTCGAAAAATATTAGAGTTAACTAGTATGAAAATGGACGAAAAATAAATTCATTAAGATGGATTTATGATAATCAAGATAGACCTTATTTTAAATTATTGTTGAGTAAATTTGAAACATTTTTGGGCTGAAACATAAGGACATAAACCAATTAAACCAAGCGTGAGAGAATTAGTCATAGTTGTGGATACTTAAAGTAAATGGATCCAACTTATTTGTTGATATGTATATGTGTAACATGTTAATACGTGGACATGAAATTTCTATCAAAATTGGACAAATTTTTCTTAAGCCATTTAATTAATTTGGATAAGAAATAATACATGTACATGTGAATGAACCGTAAGTGGTAGCTATCACATACATGAAGAAAGTCTTATAATTTTGGAACAAGAATGCATGAAAACCTTGTGGTGTCACGTTTATGAAGGAGTAGATGCGAGGAACATAAAATTTGTTACAAGTAAGGCAAATATATGATACAGACGTGTGTAATTTTGGTGAGACAAAAATGAAAACAACTTATTATATATGGGAGACAAGAATTGACATGATTGACACAAGAAGTTAATGGCTTAATTAAACAACGATGGTGAGAGTTAAAATAACGGACAACTATTAGAAGTTAAGCTTGCAACGTGTAGTATAGCTTCCAACAACCTGTAGCTTAAACAAGAACGATGAGGAAGCTGCTCCACCTTCATTCCACCGAAGTTTCACTTATCCTTTGGACCAGAATTAATGATATTAGTTACAGCTGCTCCCTTCACGCATAAGTCTTCCAAGTTACTACCATTAGGAAATAAATTCAACAAGGTGCTTAAGCTAAAAATTATGGACATCTTCATCAACGTTAACTGTGTGCAGAACAAAATGGACAACACACTTCCATCTGATTTTAGGTACATTAAACCACTCTTGTCTATCCTCTTTAGCTAGTCACGTGAATGCTTAATCTGGAAACATGAATTCCCTTATGAATTGCATAAATGTTTTAGCTAATTGCATGGTTAAATGAAGAGAAAAACAACACAATATATGGAGAAAAAAATAGCATGTATATCCATGTCTTATGTATATTATTCAATGAGTATTAATTGGCAACATGTAGATGCTATAAATGTGGCTTCATGGTTGTTCAATAACATCGTGTATGTTGTACATAGTCCAATGGTTCAATGTAAGGAAAACAGAATGTATATACTATTTATGTTATTTAAATGGAAAGAAGACAACATGTATAAATCATGGAAGTTGTTCAATGGTTGAATGAAAAGAAAACAAAATTTTAATCTTACAAAATGCTAAGTTTTGGCTAAGCCCTTTGTCATAAAATTTGTAAAACAAGATGGTAAGTTATGGATGTACTTGGCAGGTTTTAGGAACCCTTCATGGGTCTCCCTCATAGCTGAATAAGATTATAAAGTTTTCACATCATCATAGACTCGAGACTAATAAAGGAAAAGCATCGAATACGTGAGGGTGGTTTGCGATAAATGACAAACAGTGAGTGTATCTTTAAATTGATTTTGTAAAGATATTTTTTACCTTACTATGAAAATTATGTTTATGAATATTTCCATTGGTGCTACTACCTGAATTTAAAATTTATTCTTTATGAGGTTTACATATGCTTTGATTTAGCTTTAAATTGAGTTTTGGATGTACTTGGAAACTAATGAAATGTACACATGCTTTGAATTTTAACTGAATTGAAATTTACGTATCCTTTAAATTGGCATAGAAATGGATTTTGAAATTTATGTATTGAAATGAGGCACGCTCATGTATTAATTGTGATTTAAGCTATGGTACGCAGTTAAGTCTTTATACATACAATTATATCGATCAGAATACATCCTAACATGTATGGTAGTGTTTGGGGGGAACCTGACACTAACATGGGTGGTGTTGTGTTTGCCAGTATGTCCTGTGAGTCACCCTTTGCACTTGTGGAGTATATATTGTGCTAACACTGTTATGGGTAAGTGATGCAGAACCAACTCTGTAACCACTGATTTATATGTAATGCTAGCATCGTTATGGGTAAGCGATATAGAACTAGCTTCATAAAAATCGATATATAGAGGTTAACCAGGCACAAGTAAGCTATGCAGAACTAGCTCCGTGGCCTTACACCTAAAGGTATCGTATGACAAAGAAAATTAGTGATAGGCTATGTTTTAAAAAAAAGTTCGTGAAAGTATTAATTGTCATCACTATTTACTTTATAAGAAAAGAGGAACTTGATCTCAGAAAAATATATATGTTTTGTTTTACATATGCATTGATCTTATAAAAATAAAAGAATGTGTTTTCTAATAGTATTGGTTATTACTTGCAAAGAAAAGAAATTGTTTTCTTTTGTGGAGGTTAATATTTGTATAAATGTTTTTATTTGAATCCAATAATACTCACTGAGCTCGTTTAGCTCACCTTTTATTTCTGTTTTTAAATAAAACCTCCCAAGTGCAGGCTCAGGGGCTTCAGTAGTAGGGACTCCACCTCGTGAGTAGTCAACTTCGTTAAGTGCTACTGTATAGGCATTTTTATTTTTCCTTGTACATACTTTTGAGAACTATTGTATATCTTTGAACATGTTTTGGAAGTACATTTGTATAAAGAATGGATTTGTATAAAGCATGGCTTTATTTTAGCTTTTCAAAGTTTAGTGATGTAATTATTTGAGACTACATGTGAGTGGATTTGAAGTCCCAATTTGGAGTTGAGAAATTGAGGTGATAACAGAAGTGTTTTAAACTTTTACAAAGACTTTGAATTTTTTTTGGGATGTTAAAATATAGTAGTTGTGCTGCTAAATTTTTAATAAACTGAAAAACAAAACTCCAATGTTTACATTTCTTATTGTGAATTGAAGCTTTTCCTTAATAAGGGAAATAGGCTTAGCTTTACGGGAACTTTTCAGCCAACTCAGATATCGACTAAAGAGCCACCATGAAGTGTTAGGCAGGTCAGCTAGTCATTATATGATAAGGGCCTGTCAGTGTTAGTATCAGAGCCTGACTTTTGAAAATGGGTTGCCTCTTTTATGGTTTAAGATTTTTACGTTGTTTTAAAAAGTGTCAATAACATGTTGTGATTTACATGCATATGATTTCATAAACTGAAAGCTTTACTCATTTGCATTTTGTTGAATACACAGCACAATGCACAGACGAGGCCGTGGACATCCCAAGAAAGCCATTCCAACGGGTCTTACACCTAAGTCACCTCCGACATAGGAGGATTGCCACATTTTAGAGTCAGCAAGTGCCTCTATAAACTAGACACATTCCCAATCGTCAAGGATGGTGGAACCAGTCGAAGTGAGTTTTAATGCAGAATAGATGGCTTAGATTCTTACTGTAGTGATGCGACAGTCAAGTGAAAGTGTGGAAGTTTTTGGATGTTCAATTGAGCGCGTCCGTAAATTGGCCACCTAGAATTTTGACGAGAGTTGAGATCCCAAGAGTGCACTCATATGGTTAGATTGGGCCACAAAGATATATAGAGTTGTCAGATGCACAAATGAGTAGAGAGTTGTGTTCTCCACTTTCCTCCTCGAGGATAAGGCTAAAGATTAGTGGGATGCCATTGAGAAATGACATTCGGATGGGGTATCTTGGCCAGAATTTCAGAGATAGTTCACAAACAAATTCTACCCACAGAGTTATGGGATGCAAGGGTAGAGGAATTCTCTCGTCTAGAGTAAGGTTTGAAATCAGTGACATATTATGAGAATATATTTTCAGAACTTGTTAGAGTTGCTCCGTTTATTGCTGATAGTGAAGAGTAGAAATGCAAAAGGTTTACTACAAGTTTAAGTCCTATATTACGGATTCGCCTATCATTGGCTTCACAGACACACTACGGGGAATTAGTTGAAGCTGCAATAAAAGTGGAGAGAAATGGAACAACAAGCACTCAAAGTTCAAGATCAAAACAAAAGCGCAATGCTCCAGTTAGTTCATCTTATGGTTCGGTCATGAAAAATAAGTCAAGATGGAGTGGTGGCAGGAGTTTTAGTAGAGGCGGATTGTCCAGCTAGGGATCCTTTGGGTCACTTACTAAGCCTAGAGACTCCTGTGATAATAGGCTCCCAGTGTCAGAGTGTGTTACTTGTGGAAAAAGACATTTAGGTAAGTGTCAGATGAATATGAAGGGTTGCTTCCATTGTGGTTAAGAAGGTCATTTCATTAGAGATTTCCGCAGTTAGTCATCGTAGAGAAGTCGGTGGCTAGATCTTCAGCACCTCCACAAGTTAGAGGGGGTTACAGACAAGGCGGATGAGGTTCTCAGACCAAAAGGTCGAGTTTTACTAGATCCGACAAATGTTCCAGTGGTAGGGGAGCAGTCCCTATAGGACAGGTAGGTAGACCTCATACACAAGCTCGATTTTTTACTGTCACTTAGTAGGACGTAGATGCCACATCAGAGGTAGTCACTGGTATGATTACTATTTTTGATCATGATGCATATGCTTTAATAGATCCTGGTGTTACACATTCTTTCATGTCTATAGATTTTTCTGCAAAAATTGAGTGTTAAGCCTCAGTTATTAGATGTTGGGGTAGTAGTTTCCATTCTAGCTGGGAAGTTACTCTTCACTGAAAAAGTGTTCGTAGATAGTAAAATACTGATTGAAGGTAAGGAATTCCCAGCAAACCTTATCATATTGGATAATCGAGATTTTGATATTATTCTCGAAATGGATTGGTTATCTACACATCAAGCAGTGGTAGATTGTTTTAAAAAGGAGGTTAGGTTGAGTCGATTAGGGAAACCAGAGGTGATATTTCGTGGGCTACAAAAAGTTCTTTCCATTAGTATCATGACTGTCATGGTAGTTAATAGAATGCTCTGTAAAGGATGCCAGGGATATTTGGCTTATATGATTGAACAGAATAGGAACAAGATTCAACTTGGTGATATTTCGGTAGGCAAGGAGTTTCCCAACGTATTTCTAGAGGATCTTCTAGGATTAGCCCCATATAGAGTAATAGAGTTTGAGATAAATATACGATTAGAAACCCAATCGATTTCAATTACTCCGTAAAAAATGGCTCCAGTGGAGTTAAAAGAATTGAAAGTGCAAATGGAGGAATTATTAGATAAGGGTTTTGTGAGACCCAACACTTCTCTATGGGGGCTCTAGTCTTATTCGTGAAAAAAGAAGGATGGGAGTTTAAGGTTGTATATCGACTACAAAAGACTAAACAGAATGACAGTTCACAACCAATATCCATTCCTAAGGATTAATGATTTGTTTGATCAGCATAGGGATCCAAGGTGTATTCAAAGATTAATCTAAGATCAAGTTATCATCAGTTGAAAATCCGTAGTAAAGATGTTCTGAAAACTGGCTTTAGGATGAGTTACGAGCATTATGAATTTTTAGTTATACCCTTTGTATTAACGAATGCACCAGTTGATTTTATGGATTTGATGAATATGGTGTTTTGAGAGTACCTAGAAAAGTTTGTGATCTTGTTTATTGATGATATATTGGTATACTTAAGAAGTTAGGAGGATCATGTAGAACACCTTTTAATTGTACTACAAACCCAAGAGCACCAGTTATACGCTAAATTCAATATGTGCCAGTTTTCTCTTAATAAGGTTACTTTCTTGGGTCATGTCATCTCAGTTGAAGGACTTAGGATGAATCCCCAGAAGATTGAAGTTGTTACTAACTAGAGACCTTCCACCTTTGTGACAGAAGTTAGGAGTTTTCTTATATTGGCAGGCTATTATAGAAAATTCGTTAAAGGATTTTCCAGAATAATAAGTCTACTGACCAAGTTGATATAAAAAGACGAGAAATTTGAGTGGTCAGATGCTTGTCAACAAAGTTTTGATGAATTGAAAAAAGGTTGACAACAGCCCCTGTCCTTTCATTACCATCGGGGACTTATGGATTTGTAGTGTACAGTGATGCCTCGAGATAAACATTAGGGTGTGTACTTATGTAGGATGATAAGGTTGTAGCCCATACTTCTAGGCAATTGAAGAAGCATGAATAGAACTATCCCGCCCATGATTTAGAATTGGCAACAGTAGTTTTTGCATTGAGTATATGGAGGCATTACTTGTATGGTGTTCCCTGTAGGATTTTCACTGATCACAAGAGTTTGCAATTTTCGTTTACTTAGAAGGAACTGAACATGAGACAGAGGAGGTGGTTAGAGTTAATAAAAGATTACGATTTTATGATAAAGTACCATTTTGGAAAAGTTAATGTAGTGGTAGATACCTTAAGTAGGAGACCTACCAGTTCGATAGCACAACTAAAGATGATATATCTTCCATTTCTTGTGGAAATGAGGTCTATGGGAGCAAAATTGGATATGACAGATTCAACAACATTAATTGCTACCTTTCACATTCATCACATCTTGGTGGATTAGATTAGAGAGAGACATAAACAAGATCCACAGTTGATGAAATTGAAGACAAAAGTTGAGACTGGGCAGAGAATGAAATTTACTATCAAGGAAGATGGCACTGTGGTGAGGGAGTAACAATTATGTGTACCGAATGTAGAAGAATTAAAGAAAGAGATCTTATATGAAGCTCACTCCCTAGCTTACGCTATGCATTTGAATATAACAAAAATGTACCACACCCTTAAAGAATACTATTGGTGGAGAGGGATGAAAAAGGAAATAGCAGAGTTCAATTCTAAGTGTCTAACCTGTTATCAAGTAAAAGCAGAACATCAGAAACCTGTAAGATTAATGCAACCCTTACTTATCCCAGAATGGAAGTGGGAGAAGATTACTATGGATTTCATAGTAGGACTTCTATGGAGTCAAAAGGGGAACAATGCTATATGGTGATAGTGGACAGGTTAACAAAGTTCGCACATTTCCTTCCAATTGAGAATGATTATCCCCTAAATAAGTTATCTCAACTGTATGTGGATGAGATAGTGAGGCTCTATGATACGCCGATTTCTATTGTCTCAGATCGTGACCCTAGATTGACATCAAGATTTTGGTCCAGCTTACAAAAAGCCTTAGGTCACGTTTGAAGTTTAGTACTTCCTTTCACCCTCATACGGATGGTCAGTCAGAAAGAACTATTCAAACACTTGAGGATATGCTTAGGTCCTATGTCATAGACTTCAAAGGGAGTTGTGACATACACCTACCATTGATAGAGTTTGCCTACAATGATAGTTATCAGGCCAACATTGGCATGGCACCTTATGAGGCATTTTATGGAAGAAAATTCAGAACTCCAATATGTTGGGATGCGGTAGGTGAAGAAAACTGATATGTCCCAAAGTTATATAGGTGACAACAGATAAAGTTCAAATTATTCAAGATAGATTAAAGACAGTTTAGGATTGACAGAAAAGCTATACGAATAATCACCATCTGGACCTTGAATTTGAAATTAGAGATAAGGTATTTCTTAAGGCATATTGAGATTTTGGAAACGCGGTAAATTAAGTCCGCATTACATGGGACCATATGAAGTTACGGAAATGATTAGATCAATGGCGTATCGATTGAAGTTACCAAATGAGCTTGCGAGAATTCACAATGTTTTCCATATGTCTATGCTTCACAAATATCTAGTTGGTCCATCTCATGTAATCAAAGAGCAACCAGTGATTTAAAGAAAGATTTGATTTTCAAAGAAGAACCGGTGCAAATTTTTGACCACAAAGATCATCTTCTGCATAATAAGACTATTCCTTTAGTTAAAGTGATATGGAGGAAATAGGCAGTAGAAGAAAATACATGGGAATCCGAGTACCAAATGAATTCGTTTATCCCCATTTAGTTGAGCATGTAATTGTACGTTTGGTTAAATTTCTATTACAAAATTTGTAACATCCTATTACCTATACATCTAGAAAAGTTATTTAAGAGACATTTATATGACTTAAGATAAATTCTCATTAGACATAAGTTATTTGTGACTTACATATTGTTTTGGCACATTCATACGATTGCACATGTTTTCATTGGCATTTTCGGGTTAATGGAATTACATATGGCTAATTGTGATTATGACAATTGGTGAGTCACTGGAGATAAATAGCACACGTGAGGGATAAGCAATGGACCTATGTATTATATTGTTTAAGTTAAGAAGAATCTACTACAGTTTGTGATTATGATAATTGATGAGTCACTGGAGATAAATAGCACACGTGCAGGACATGGAATGGACCCACGTATTATATTGTTTAAGTTAGGAAGAATCTACGATAGTTTCTATTCTTCACCAAAACACTCCACATTGTGATTCTCTTCCCTAATCTTCATCATCGGATAGCAACTTAGCAGCTTTTTGTAGTGTTAACTTCCATTTTCAGTGTTAGAGTACTTGTTAAGCAAGTAAGTGATTTTAATGTTGTTTCCACTGCATAAATAAGTATGTGCATGTTGGATATATATATGTGCATGTTGGATATATATGTGCATGAGAAGGTTCACAGAGCAGAGAATAGATATGACGTTTCTGAATGTTGGGTAAATTGAAAAGCAAACACAAAAGGAAGGAAAATGTGGAAATAACATGCATAGTAGTCTGCGATTTTGGTATTTATGTGAGTTTTAGATTTTTGAGTTGTTTGGTGTTCTGTAGCTAAAAAGGGAGTAGTATAGATGATGTTTTCATGCTTAGAGGTATAATAGCAATGAAAATGATGTATAGAATTTGTATAGGCATGAAAGAAGATATGTCCTGCTCCTTCTGTTTTCTTTATTGTCTGTAAAGATGTAGCCTCTGTGATGACGTCAGCTTTCTATGGGTGACGTCATCTTCCTCTGTAAGGATGCATCGTCTATAAAGATGCATCCTCTATGAGTCATTCTCTTCTGTAAGCTATCTTCTTCTGTAAGTTATCTTCTTCTGTGAGGACGCATCGTCTGTCAAGATGCAGTCCTTTATGAACCAGCTTCGTCTGTGTTTTAATTCCTCTGTGAACAAACTTCTTCTGTGATGACGTCAACTTCCTCTGGGTGACGTCATCTTCCTCTGTATTGCTTCGTCTGTGTTTCAGTTTCCTCTATCTTTTGCTTAGTCTATCTTTTGCTTCATCTATCTTTTGCTTCATCTGTCTTTTGCTTCATCTGTGTATTGCTTCTTTTGTTTCTTGCATTCGTCTACTTTTTATCTAAGTGGCTGAAACTTCCTCTTTGTTACTGTTCATGAACTTCTTCTGTGTTACTATTCTTGAACTTTCTCTGTGTTACTGTTCGTGAACTTCCTCTGTGTTACTGTTCACGAACTTCTTCTGTGTTACTATTTATTACATATTTTCTGCCCTATTTTTAACCCCTCAGAAGATAAAATTGGCCTTTGAGTTCTTCATGGAATTTGTATATCTTGATGTTCTCTTTCAAATCATATAAAGAACAATTGAATCTGATATCTGTAGGAAAAGTTATACTAATAGGAAAATTTCTTCTGTGATGACGTCAGTTTCTTCTGGGTGACGTCATCTTCTTCAATACATCACTTTCTTCTGTAACTCATCTTCTTCTGTAAGGATGCATCATCTGTAAAGATATGTCTTCTGTAACTAAACTTATATCCACTGCACCTCCCTAAGTTTACGTGAGACCTGAAAGAGTGCTGTAGAAAGAGGGCAATAAGAACTGAACCGTGATGTTAATGGTTTTCAATAGGTTTTGATAAGAGGGAGAGAAGTTATGAAGAAACCCTGGAATTGCCATTGAACATGCATCCTGCATACTTTCTATGCTTTGATATTTTTGGTACGATTGTACAAAAGGTGATAATTGTGAATGTGTTCTGTCTATTTTAGAGGAGCACATTGGACAACAGTCGGACATTACCGGACCATCCAGGCAATAGCTTATGGGAGCATACTGTGAGTCAACCTAGATGTATTCCTAGGAGTGATTTGATTGTATGAACTTTGAATTGTTAACTTCCAATATGATTGAGTTATTTGTGCGCTGTTTGTTTTTTAATTCCAGACTTGAGGTCCGAGGAGTTTGTTATGTGATTATGTATTGGAACTGTCCTGATTTGTTATAAATTTTGAAAGACATCTTTCCTCAACAATAGCAAATGCCAGACTTAGGTCTGATGACCGTGAAAACTTCATCTGAGTATTTGTAAACTATTGAGTATATGACATATTCAGTTTTTAATACATTTCATAAAATGCATGTTCAGATAAGAGCATTGTGACTTGAGATGCCAGCTAGAAGCGCTTCCACATAGAGATTTGCTTTGTGATCTGTTTATCCTGCATGTCGAGTTATGCTCCGTTAATTCATTCTGATTCAGCCCTATAGGCCAAAACTTTGTATATGTTTGTGAAAGGCACTCAGCCACAACAATAAGAACGAATATGAGTCCTATGCATGTTCCATACAGATACATCCGCAATATTTGTGATCTTCTGCTATGCTAATTTCTGAATAAATGCTTATCTGTCTGAATGAATAACTGTGAAATATGTGTTCTATTTTTGTAATTCGGTGAATTCATCAATGACGGTTCACTCATTGAGTTCGCAAAACTCATCAAAAATTGCACCATGGCTTTTCAGGTACGAGATAGGAGACTTAAGTTTCAGTTAGGGCATAAAGTTTCTGTGGATAGAGAAATGGATCAGAGGTCTATCAGCCGACTCCCGAAGGAACACAGTTTCGCTATCCTGTAGTTTTGTTAGAACCTGTATTAGGGTTTGTAAATATTTGTTGATAGAAACAATGTAAACTTTATAAATGAATGGAACGAATGTTTTTGAGAAAGAATTATAACGATTTTCGAGTATGTTAGACGATGCCATGTATACGTTAGATTTATTATTTCTCCAACATACCATTATTGTAGGTTATGTTCCCAAACGTTTGGGTATGTACCCTATGATAGTGGGATGCTGCATTTTTGGTATCAAAGCATGGTTTGGCATCTTTAGGGCCGAATATGAGTTGAGATATGATAAATAGAGAGATATTCTGATAGTGATTACACTTTTGGTTGTTATAGGTCATCTTCTATAGGAGATCATGGTGTAGCGTCAATTGACAAGGAGTCGGTAAGAGTCAAGTTAGAGTCTCCTGTACCTGAATTTGCTTAGATGCCTCCAAGAATTCCCTTGAGGCGAGAAAGAAGATATGATAAGCTAAGAAATCAGGGAACTGTAAACTTCTACGGAAGTACAAACCCGGCTGAAGTAGAAGGGTGGCTTGAGCGAACTGAAAGAGTGTTCAACCAGATGGACTGTGAAGCAGATGAAAAATTTGACTATGCTGTCTCACTCCTAAAAGGTCCCGCATATCAGTGGTGGAAAACCATTCCGGATAGTACCACCAGACCTTGTAATTTGACATGGGAGGATTTCCTGAGAGTGTTCCGAGAGAATTACACGTCGAAGATTTATATGGATCAGAAGATGCAAGAATTTTTAGATTTCAAGCAAGGCAGACTTATAGTGACTGAGTATAAGATAAAATTTAATGAGCTAATAGGTTATGCGATTGTACTAGTCCTAACTGAAGAAGAAAAATATAGACGATTTGAGGATGGGTTGAATATGGAGATCAGAATCAGACTCAACATTTCTAACTTGAATAGTTTTACAGAACTTCGAGCATCCTCGATTAGAATTGAGCAATTGTTGAAAGATAGTCAGGCTGGAAATAAGCAGGAGGTTAAAGGTAAGAGGCAAGATGAGTCTCAGGCCGATTTTGGAAGAAATTTTAGAAAGCGACAGAACAGATTATCTCGATTCCAGTCTAGGTCGAGACAATCTGAATCTTGAGGGAGAGGTAGAGTTGTTCAGTCTGGGGAAGGCAGGAGACAAATGCCTGCCAGTCAGTCACACCAATTGCTTGAATGTGAGTTAAAAATCATGGGGGTGAGTGTTGGCGAATATCGAGAGCATGTTTTCGATGTAGCTCATATGAACATCAGATTAAAGATTGCCCTGAGATGTTGGAAAGAAGTAGAGGAAGGACCAGAACTGAGAATTCAGTTCAGCAAAGTAGAGTCGGTCGATCTACACAGAGAGGAAGAGGTGAAGGTAGAACTCAGTCATCATGGCCCAGTGCCAGAACTAAAGTGCGAAGTAACCAACTGCAACCTCAAGCTAGGGTTTACGCCATCACCAGACAGGAAGCACAAAACTCTCCAGATGTGGTAGCAGGTGTGTTGAATGTTTTTAATTTTGAGGCATATGCACTGGTAGATCCAAGATCTACACATTCATTCATCACCCCGCATCTGGCATCTAAATTGCATTGTTAACGTGAGACATTGAAATGTGGTTTGGTAGTGAATACTCCTGTAAGTAGCACAACAATTATTGGTGAGATATGTAAGAAGTGTATAATTAAGATTGATCAGGCAGAATTAGAAGCTGATCTGATTATATTACAACTGAAAGAGATAGACCTCATTTTAGGCGTAGACTGGCTCACTACCTATAGGGCAGTGATGAACTGTTATACTAAGGAAGTAGTACTTAAATCCCCTAATCAGCCAAGGGTGGTGTTTTGAAGAGTTAGTCAGGCAATGCCAGCCCGACTAATTTCATTGTTTGAGTGCTTTGAGATTGATCCGAAGGGGCTGTGAGACTTATTTAGCCCATGTGGTAGATATTCGAAATGAACAAACCATTTAGGACATTCCAGTTGTTAGGAAATTTCTGGATGTGTTTCTGACTGACCTATAGAGATTAGCCCCAGATAGGGAGACGGAGTTCACCATTGATATTGATCCAGATGCTGCTCCTATATCAATTCCCCCATATAGGATGGTGCCTGTTGAACTAAAAGAACTGAAAACCCAGTTGTAGGAATTGTTAGATAAGGGTTTCATCGAGCCTAGTGTGTCACCATGGGGAACTCTGGTACTGTTTGTAACAAAGAAAGATGGAACTCTGAGATTGTGTATAGATTATCGACAACTGAATCGGATAATAGTTAAGAATAAATATCTACTGCTGAGGATAGATGATTTATTTGTTCAGTTCCAAGGAGCTCAGTTGTTTACAAAGTTAGATTTGAGATCAGGATATTACCAGCTAAAAATAGCTGAGGCGGATGTTCCAAAAAGTGCATTTAGGACCAGATATGGGCACTTTGAGTTTTTGGTAATGCCATTTAGACTGACTAATGCTCCAGCAGCCTTTATGACATTGATGAATAAGGTATTTCAACCTTATTTAGATCAGTTTGTAATTGTCTTTATTGATGACATTTTGGTGTACTCGAAGTGTAGAGAAGATCATGTGGCACATCTGAGAATGGTTCTTCAAACAATGAGAGAGAAATAGTTGTATGCTAAGTTTAGTAAATGTGAATTTTGGCTGAATCAAGTTATATTTTTGGATCACGTTGTGTCTGGTCGAGGCATTGAGGTAGATCCAAAGAAAGTAGAAGCTGTAATGAAATGGGAGACTCCAAAGAATGTGTCTGAGATTCAGAGTTTCTTTAGTTTAGCCGGGTATTACAGAAGGTTTGTCGAAGGATTTTTAATGATTTCAGCCCCTCTGACAAAACTTCTAAAAAAAAGTGTGCCTTTTAGATGGAGTAATAACTATCAAAGGAGTTTTGAGGAGTTAAAATATCGGTTAACTTCAGCACTGTGTTAGCTATCCCATCAGGTTTTGGAGGTTATGTTGTGTATAGTGATGCTTCGCATAAGGATTTAGGTTGTGTTCTGATGCAGCATGGTAAAGTAATAGCATATGCATCGAAACAATTGAGGCCCCATGAATTCAATTATCCAGTTCATGATCTGGAACTTGCTGCAGTAGTATTTGCTTTAAAAATTTGGAGGCATTATCTGTATGGAGAAACTTTTCAGGTGTTCACTGATCATAAGAGTCTGAAGTATTTGTTGAGCCAGAAAGAGTTGAATATGAGGCAAAGGAGATGGATAGAATTGTTGAAAGATTATGATTGTACAATTGAGTATCATCCTGGCAAAGCCAATGTGGTGGTTGATCCATTAAGTTGGAAGTCCAATAGCAGTGTGGCTCAAGTACAATTATCGAAGTTACCTAGCTTAATTTAGTTGAGGGCACTTAATGTTAAACTAAATGTGGAGCAAGATGATACATTGATGGCTACATTGAAGTTGAGAATTGTGTTTTTTGAAAGGATCAAAGAGGCTTAGAATAGAGATCCAGATTTAGTGAAGTTAATAAAGAAGGTAAAAGTGAATCCAGATCCTGAGTTTGAAGTGAGATGATATTTTGAGAATAAAGCAAAGACTATGTGTGCCTAATGTTGATAATCTAAGGAAAGAGATTTTAGAGGAAGCACACTTTGCAGCTTATGCTATGCATCCTGGTACTACCAAGATATATAACACGTTGAAACAACATTATTGGTGGGCTGGCATGAAAAAGCAAGTAGCAGAATTTGTTTCTACGTGTATAACTTTCAACAGGTGAAAGTTGAGCATCAGGCTCCAGTTGGAAAACTATATTCGTTACCTATTCTGGAGTGAAAATGGGAACGAATCACAATGGATTTCATTATGGGTTTGCCGAGGACTCCAAGGTAACATGATGCCATTT
>JANZXR010000008.1:26865058-26876898 GCA_027575705.1 Erythroxylum echinodendron
GTACAAAAAATTGGTCAAAACTAATTTGACATTCCTAATATTTAGATAATAATAATGCCTTGCTAGATGCTAAGCTTAATATATGAATATAAATTATTTAATTAGAGAAATATAGATAAATAAAATGAGTTTAATATATTTAATTCTAAATATGATTTAGGTGTATAATTTATATTTACTGCCAATATATTTAAGAACATGGATTAGATATAAAGTACAGTTAGTGAGAGAAAAACTATAATTTATTTAATCTAGACTTCATTGTAAAGTTTGAAAAAGTTTAAAGGTTAACTATATGATATTTTACAAAAAAAAATGATTGATATGATATATTAGATCTTATTTGTGTTCAACTAATATTTAGTTATAATTAATTCTAATTCCAATCAGAATTAAATTGAAATTAAAATTATATTTCAACTAAATTACTAAAAGTTTCAACTCCCATTATAGATAGGTGTAGGCTTTAAAGGAGTTAGTTAGCCCTTTCTACATAAGTTGTTAAGTTCTCTCAAGTAGTTCGTTTCTATACCATTAGCGGAAAGATGCTTGTGCGACTACAATGATGGTGATGAACATGTTTTAGAAAACAGTTCGAGAGGAGCTATAAGGAAAGGATCAAACTTCATAATAAGGTACGGATTCAGATGTTTGCTTTATTATGTTTTATGCATTAATAATATTATAGAATTTAAAATGATCTTGTCTTTTAAAAAATCAAATGAAAAACTTTTGTTTTTCTTTCTCTACCAGCAATATCATATCTCGCCCTGATTTTCCAACTTAGAATTGAAATTGAAATAATTACAAACCTTTGATTATTGAAATCATATTATGATATGATTAATTGCTCAATTTAATTTAATAGGATTTATAATTGAAATAGAAATAGTTACAATCCCTAATTATTAAAATCATTTTATAATTTGATTAATTTTTCTAAATTTTAAAAATTTGGATGAATACTCGCAAACCCTAATTCTTTAAAAACAAATTATATATACTTGAATATAGAAACCATGAAATATAATTAGATCTAGCTCTTGAAATTCATAATAATTTTTTAAAGACCATGAATTCTAGTAATTCGAAAGGATACAAGAAACCTTAAAGCACTTAAGAACATATATTGTGTTATTCAATGTCTGGTTCACTAGGATTTATGATGTGCCTTAAATTCTTCACTGAGTTTTATGACAATTTCTAAGACTGTGGTGGTTCCCTCTTCTCCTTCGAAACTATAAAGTAAGGCGGTTGAGAAAATATATAGTCGAAAGCATCTAAACTTGTAGACAAAATATAGTCGAGAGCATATAATTTTCTTTCCTTCCTATAAGATTTATGGAGTCATCTTGCCTCCTTTGGAGGTGCTACAAGCAGACATAACCTATTGATCCTCATCAATGATCAGATTTTTCTTAGATAATTAAATTTCCTTTCTTTAAATACATCATTAGACAATAATTAAATGGAGCAATATTAGGTTAAAAAACACCTTGCTCATGGAAGATGATTCTTTCATCTTTAAAATATCTAGAGATGTGAACCTAGTTAGTATACTAGAACAAGGGCCTTGTTATATGGAAAGTAAGCCATTACTTCTACAAAATTGGTGCCCTGTTATGAGCTTATATAGGAGCAAGGTTGAATTTGCTCCTTTATGGGTTATTTTTCACAATACTTTTTTAGAATATTGAACAAATTCTAGGGTGAGTTACTTGGTCAGCTCTCTAAGGAGATCATTATTTCTTGATTCCTAAATTGCAAAGCTTGAGAGAATTGATTATGCTAAACTGTGCTTAGAGATAAAAAAGGATTCTTCATTTCTTAATAAGCTCTCAATCATACGGCTCTTAGAGTTAGGATATTTATTTACCTGTAAATTTTAATTATTTTACTCTAGAAGCCTTTAAAAGAACGAATCAAATAATGGAAGCCTAATGGGAGAACTTTTAGAACATATGAATATGCTGAATTGATAGGGAAATAGGAAGAAAAGCTATGTCTATGTGAGGTAGAGCATACTATAAAGTAGGACTAGGTAGCACTTGAAAGAACTAATCCAGCTAATTAGGTAGCTTCTAATAGTTAAGAGGATGATATAGAGTTTAGCAAGGACTCCTGTAATTTACCTTAGGGGAATGACTCCTTGTAATCTTTATCAGTTGAGGAAAAATAAATAGGAATATTGGAAAATTAGATGTGGATATTGTCTCTACTCCTAATAAGTCATCTTTATCAAATGAATTTGAGCAAATAATTCAACAAGATACTCAAATTGACCCCTTGTCAAAGGTCTAACATTAATGTTAGTCTACCAAAAAATAGGTTCACAATGGTAGCTACTTTTGCAATTAAAAGGAAGTTTAGAAGCAAACTATTAGCCCCAGGTCTCAGTCCTTATTTCATGACGATAAGGCACCAAAATTAGAGGACTTTTTAAAATAAAATAAATATAACTACGATAAAGATAAAAATAACTCATGGTGGGAGTAAAAACAAATACACAATCACATAAAATAAAATAGCATAAAATAAAATAAACATGAAAACAAATCGAATTGGGAGTCGAACAAATAAAAAATAAATGAATAAATAAAATGAAAAGAAAAAGAAGAATTAAAAAATCATGGATGTGACTTTTTAAAAATCAAGGGCGTGAGAGGGGGGTGAACGATCGCAACTTTCATGAAAATTAGGGGTTGTCACGATCGTCCATGTGCCCGATTGTGCAATCCCATATGCACTCACCTACTTCAAAATATCATAACTTTTAATCCCAAAGTCCAAAAATTATAAACTTTATGTCGCTAGAAAGCTAAGAGAAAGAGCTACAACTTTTATGAAGACAATTTTATCTAATACTACCTAGATCAATATAGTTTATTCATTGAAGTTTTAGAATATACTTTTATCCCCTTATTCTCTTATTTTCTCTCATCTGTCATATACACTTTTATGCAATTTCCAAAAGACTCGAAACCAACAGCATAATCTATACATACAAGACTCCCACTAAAAACAATTGCTTCAGAAAAATCTATTTAAAAGTCTTCAACATCTATCAATTTCATTCCCAACCAAAAAAAAATATAGCAATTTTAACAGAAAAGAAATTTGGACATAAACAGACGAAATATTTCTTTTAACTCTTACTGCCATTCACTTCTCAAATAAAACAAAGTATGTACATTGCTTCGGTTACATAATTAAAACCACATCAGTAGCATAATAAAAAAATACAATCATGAATGCTCTTGCTTGACATGCTTATAAAGCTACTAAAATGATCTGAACTAACTTAGTTACAAAAGATAGAAATTCTTAGAGATTTGCTAAAGTTTTTGTAAGATTCACTATTGATCTATTGATTCTGCACCTGAGGAGTCAAAAATGATAGGGTGAGTTGCGAAGCTCAGTGGCTAATATGCTTATAGCCATTGGTGATGAGCCACAAACAATCAAACACATATATATACATATTTAGCACCATAGTATAGAAATTTTTAACATATCCAGAATTCCAGCTCACAAAACACATAACAAAAAAATATGCTATCACATAAATCATATAATATATTTTTCAACCGTTAGAACAAAGCATTCAATCATATATCATGCTCAACAAATCACAATGAAATGCATAAACAATATGGCTCGAGAGAATCCCATAAAACATAATGGCGAAATTGAAGTTTACACCATGAGCAGAATGAGTCCATTTTTCAAAGCTCATATGCCACAAGAGGGCACTTGGGAGAAGGCTTTAGGTTAATGTGCACGTGACGAATAGAACGGTATCTCTCTTACCCACACAAGCAAAACTTCCAATGCTTATATATTTCATATCATATTCATATTTTCTTACTTCTTGAAGTTTTTATGTTTTTCATTAACATCAAAGCAGCAGAATTCTTACAAAGCAAACATGATAATAACTTCACAGTTTCTTTTCTTTCTTTTTCTGTCAAAAAAAGAAGAACAAATAAAGAGGTTACCTAAAAATCTCAGTTGAATCTTCTTCTTCTTCTTCTTTTTCTGTTTCTACTTCTCTTCTTCTACTTCCTTCTACATTTTTCTTCTCTCTTCTTTCTTATTTTACAGAACTCCCTCTTTTTCCTAACCTCTCAAACACGTCTCTCTCTTACACGACTCTCTTCCTCTTTCTCTAGTTTCTTGTAAGTTCTTCTACGACTTCTCTCTTTCTTTCTTTCTCAACCTCTACACGTCTCTCACGCACGCACCCCTCATTTTCTTTTTCTCTTATTAATTAAAGACAACAATTTTTTTATTCTTCCAAGCTTTCCCTTCCATATTTGATTTAATATACAACCATATGTAATTAAAAAAAATATTCATAAATAAACTCCATAAAATTTCTAAGTCAAGAATTCTGATTTTACTCATGACTAAACGCCAACGATTTCTCATTTAATAATTTTAAATTTCAAGAAAAGTTTAGGGTCCAATAAAAATCAAGCCAAAAGAGGCTTCAAGTGGAACTATCTATCAAACCATTACCATAATTATAATAGGAGAAAAGTGGTGGCCTATCAACTTACATATACGCAGGTGTCGAGGTTATTGATGTTTCGAGTAATCACCTATCTTTCTCTTTAATCTAGTTCCCTATCCTTATCTAAAGCATTTATATGATCAATTTGGCCTTTTAGAGAGTACATTTATGGAATTATTTTGGAAAAATACAATATGGAATACAACACCAATACTTATTGATTGTTGATGTAAAGTATATTTTACACTCACATAAAGTTGAAGGAGGGAGACTAGAAGGGAGCTTAGCATAGAAATTAATCAGTTAGGAGTCCTAGACCTAAAATTTGTAAGGTAACTTTTACGTAGAGAAATAAACATTAAGGGGAATGGTTGATCGAAAAGAAGCTTAAAAAAGCTCTAGTGAATAATATGTAATTAAGTAGATTCCTAACAAGCTTTACCCATTTTGGTAAAGTAATCACCTATCTTTCTCTTTAATCTAGTTCCCTATCCTTATCTAAAGCATTTATATGATCAATTTGGCCTTTTAGAGAGTACATTTATGGAATTATTTTGGAAAAATACAATATGGAATACAACACCAATACTTATTGATTGTTGATGTAAAGTATATTTTACACTCACATAAAGTTGAAGGAGGGAGACTAGAAGGGAGCTTAGCATAGAAATTAATCAGTTAGGAGTCCTAGACCTAAAATTTGTAAGGTAACTTTTACGTAGAGAAATAAACATTAAGGGGAATGGTTTATCAAAAAAAAAGCTTGAAAAAGCTCTAGTGAATAATATGTAATTAAGTAGATTCCTAACAAGCTTTACCCATTTTGGTGTTCCCTTATGCTCTAAATATTCACCAATTGAGGTGCTTCAATTCTGCTTTGTTCCCTCTATTAATACTCCTTAGTTTTTCCAAACAAAAATTGCTTGATCAAGTTAATGGCTTTGAAAGGACTTCTAAGTCTAGTGTGTAAAAGGAAGATATAGGTTTTGAAGTTTTTTAGCTTATAATGAAGCTTTGAGCCATTAAGGAGGAGCTTAAGGCTCTTAGCATAAGTATTTGTTCTGATACTAAGTTTTATGTCAAGATATCTAAAAAGTCTCTAAGATATTTATAGGCTAAATGCTATAAGGATATTGTAAATTTGATATTGAGAAATGAAGAGCAGCTTGCTCTTATTAGCCATACTTATGCATTGAACATTCATAACTCTCTTCTTAGGCAAAAGGTTAAGATCCTTTGGCTTAAAGATGGAGGCAACAATGCCAAAAATTTCTATAACTCTCTGTTGTCTCATAGGAACAACAACAAGATTATCTCCCTTATTAATAATGTCAGAAACCTTTGTAAGTATCAGGAATTGATCAAAACCATCTTCTAAAATCATTTCAAGTTTCTTCTTGGTGAGTGTTCTCCTTATGAATCTTCCATTCAGGAGTTAAGGAATATCACATGCTCTCAATTAGATGAAGTAGTGATGGATTATCTTACCAAGCCTTACACACCTTTTGATATCAAATTAGCCTCCTTTAGCTTCAAGTATAACAAACTCCCTGATCATGATGGATTCAACACCTTATTTTTCTGAAAATACATGGCCAATAATAGGAGACTAAATGGTGGAGGTAGTGTTGGAGTTTTTTTAGGAGCAAGAGAATGCTCAAAATGATTAACAAAACCTATATTTTTCTTTTATCAAAGAAGAAAAAACCTAATTTTTGACATGATTAACAACCAATTTCATGTTATAATACCATTTATAAGGTTATATCCAAATTGCTAGCCTTGATATTGAAAATATTCTTGAAGCCTATTATAAACTCAGGTTAGGTTGTTATTATACAAAGAAGAAATATCGAAGATAATATTCTCCTTGCTTAAGAATTCTTAAAGGATTATAATGTCAAAGCTTAAGTCAAGAGTTGTTCTCTAAAGATGGATTTTTAAAAGCTTTTAATACCTTGGATCATAATTTCAAATCAATAACCTTTATGCATTTGGTTTTCTAAAACTCTTTATTGATTGGCTTTAGGCATTTATAACTTCCACTTCCTTTAATATTATAGTCAATGGTGAATCCACCTTATTGTTCAATAGAGCTAAAGGCATGAAGTAGGGAGATCATCTTGATCTCCTTACCTGTCCACCTTGGCCATAGAGTTTTTTACTAGAATAGTAACTTGTAAATTGAGACAAATTATTCTTTTTTAGGTTCCATTATAATTACAAATAACTTAAGATCTTTAATTTGACATTTATGAATTATTATTGCTATTTTTTACAGATCATTCAACATCTCTTAATTCTCACGTCTCTTTCTATTTTTCCAAGATGTTAGGGTTAAAAATTAATAAAAACAAGAGAATACTTTTACATCTCTATTAGTGTGTAAAATGCCTGCAAACTTGGTGCAATATTTATACTTTGAATAAAAAAAGCCCCCTTTAGATATCTTGGCTTACCTATCGCAATAAACAAGTCATTTTCCAAAGATTGCCTCCTTTTATTAGAACTTATTAAGCATAAAATTTTTTATTGTTCTAAATGCTTACTTTCTTTTATAGGAAAAATGCAGCTCGTTGCTTATTTACTTTACAACCTACAAATTCATTACAGTTCACACTTATTTTTTCCTAAAAGGTGTATTAAGGAGGTGGAGAGATTGATCAAGGATTTCATATAGACAAAAGATATGAACAACTTTTTTAGATCTAAATTAAAATGGCATAACTTGTTTGTTTAGTCTTTATTTTTATTAAAGTAATGAACCATATATTTTTAACTAAAATGTTACTACTTTTCTAATACAAGTTTTTGGGGCTCAAAAGCTAATAAAGAGCACTCTTGTTCCTTTGGGAAGTTGCTTAGACATAGGGATGTGCATAATTTTTCCCTATAAAACTTGACAAGGGATAACAAAAATATATCATTTTGGTTTGATAAATAGTGCAATCTGGGGCCTCTTCATTTAAAAAATAAATTAAGTGCTCTAAGCTAACAGATTCATTATAATGCTAACATGAAGGAATTCATCTATAGGGAATACTAGACCTAAAGCTCAAGGGAATAATCTGTAATTAAGGCTAACTTGCCAGGTTATAAACCTAATGTTGATGTTTTTGACTCAACAACTTAGATAAGGGATAATTCAAACAAGTTCATGAATAAATATTCATTGGAGTTTTATAGACCTGACTTTAGTAAGGTTATCCAAGTTGATTTGGTCTGGAAAGAACCTTATTTCCCAAAGCCTCGTTTATGTATTGATTAGTAACCTTATTTCCCAAAGCCTCGTTTATCTATTGATTAGTAGTAAGAAATTAGTGAGGAATGAAGGATAAGGTGGATGGATCATTAGATCAACTATGGTTGTTGTGCTAGCTTTTGCTTGAATCTAAGTCTCATTTATTCTTTCAATGTTTCTTCTCATATTGTAAACCCTATAAATTTCCCTAGTATGATATAGTGAAGTCCTAAAAAAAACCTGAAACCTAAAATAGTTGTTTCAGATGACGGTGACAATATCAGGTAACCCAATTTATTAACCAAAAGTCTTGAAAGCCTCAAAATTGAACCAAAACTCCATAATCTCTTAAATATGAGTTAGAATGCATGAAAATGTTGAATGGGATGTTTAAAAACCCAACCTCAAAGTTCTAGATCACATTAGGGTTAAATGACCTTCTAAGGGCAAAATGGTCTTTTTCTTTTAAAATAAATTTCCAGCAATTTCTCTTAAATCAAAACAAGAAAACCCTCTCTTTCTTCTTGCATGAACGAAAGCTCTCCTTTATCTCTCAAATTTTTTCATTTTCTCTGTTTAAAATCAAGCAAACAAAAGATAAAATCAAGAATCCAACCTTAAATCCATCATCCTCTCATTAAGACCTACATTTCTATACCACCAAATTCACTTACTGCCACCATTTTCTAAAGGTAAGAAAAACCCTAAGTTTGTGTTAATCATTCTTGGGTTGAAGTATGATGTTTATAGTAATTTACTAATGGGAGTGTATGTGTATTGGTGGTTGATTTTGGTGTAGGAATTGAGGAAGCACCAAAGCCCTAATTGCAAAACAAAAGCCCTAACCCAAATCTCTAATCAAGTTAAGTGTTATTTGGACTCAACTAGCATGTATAGTTATTATTGGTGTTATGGAGACGATGAAATTGAATTAAGAATGATGGTTGTAGTGAAAGGAGTGGAATGGGTTTATAGAAGTGCAATCTGGATAGTTTCGAAAATACTTTCCTTAACTTGAAATAGATATATTTTCTGAGAAAAATGTCTTCTTTATAGTTAAAATAGACATAATAAGCTTTCCAACGAGTATTAGAAAACCTAAATCCGAGACCATTTGATTGCCCAAATGGTCTAAGAAACTCATTGCTAGTGTAAAGTAATTCTACAGATAAGCAAAGTTTTTAGCTTATTGTTGAGGCATGATCTGGATAGTCAAATGACATCAAAAACTTATGAAACTTAGCTATAATTAAAGCTTAGGATGATCCATAACAGTTTCATGTAGGAATAAAATTAAAATTAAAACCCAAACTATGAGAAAATGGTGAAAATGTCTCTAGGGGTTAAAACTAAAATTTCTGCTTAACTTTGTGTCATATCCCATTAGAGTTAATGTTAAAACTCTACCATATTTATAAGTGTCAGAAACACTTTAAGAAGCCTATTAAGCCTATATGGAGAAATGAAAAGAACTTGCCTCAATAAAGACTAGACGCATGGAAATAGTGAAATTGAAATTACATATGCTTGATAGATAAAATAAGGGGGAGATGTTGATCAGATAGGTTGTAATTGATAATTACGAGAGTTACTTATATATGTAACCTATGTTTAGGTTTAGATACACAATAGGCCTATCCATTAGCATTTCCGGAACTATCGAGAAATGTATAGTCGGAGAAAACTGTGAGTAGATTAAATAATAATAATATATATATTCCATTATTTCCTATTTATCTTTTATGCATTTGATTGGATACAAAAGTTTTGAATTTACATGTTTTCATACTATGTAAACATGATTTATGAGATTTATTTGATTGCATGAATTTTACGCATTGACTATGAAATGTATTTTTTTTGAAAACTGTGTTCTTTTCTTGGAAAGAAAAGACCTACGGGCAAGTAAAAGTACATTAGCTCGAATTACGACAACTGTAGCACTACAGTGGGAACTTGTGGCATGCCTGAGAGGAAAGAGGGTGCATAGGGAACTCATTATCTGGGGGGTGAAGATTATAAGGGGGCACTGGGAGACTCACCTGATAAGATGTGCAAAAGAAAATGTTATCCATATTATGATTTTCATTTATTGGTATCTTATGCTTTTACCGATTGCTAAGCTTAATTTGATTTATTTTTTCAACTATGGTGCTCAGTTTCCCATGGTGAGGAAGTACTGAGTGAATTTTTAAAGGCAGACTTGAAGATGTTGTTGAAATAAATTTTCTGCACTCATTTATGAAAAAGTGCTTTAATGTGCATTAAATTTGAAATGATAATATATGAAAATGATATTTGTATAATCTGTTATTATTATTATTATCCCTCACTGAGTAGTGTAATACTCACCCCTCTTTTCCAACATTTCAAGTTTTTGACAAGTAAACTTTGTCACCAGATTAAGAGACGAGTGATGTACGATAGGCCATCACTCAGAAGTGAGTTCGGTGACGTAATATATATTTGTTTTTACTGTTGTATGTGTATCCACTGGAAGTAGAAACAATGTTGTATAGAAATTTTGCACATGTAGCCTTACAATTATAAAACTTCTATGGCTTTGTAGTTATTGTTTATCATGATATGTTTTTAGTGACTTGTGTAAAACAGAGTAATGTATAAGCCTTGCTAAATCTTGGGAGGTTCCTTATGGTAAAAGGACATCTCGAGAGTGCGTGGCAGTTATTACGGGTCTGATAGTAAGGTCGGGGCATCACAATTTTATTGGTGTTAGAGCCCAAGTTTTAAAAGGTGGAAACTGAGCTCAAAGGTGAAATCAATTAGGTTAATATCAAAACCTTAGGTTAAGGAAAGTTGAAAAAGTTCCAATGAATATAGAAGAAAACCAAGAGTGGTTAGGGTTTATTTCCTTAAACCAATTAAACTCGGGAGACTAGAGTAATGTTCCTTTTATTGTTTGTGAATCCCAAGCGTAATCCATAACTGTAATACTACAAGAGGTGCAGGGAATGAATGAAGTTTATAGATTATGATCTTAAAGAATCTAGAACATATGACATGTATCAGTCATAGAAACGTGGACCATATGTTTGGTAAGGTGAATATGAGGATAGAAAAGTATATGTGTGATTACATAGAAATCCTTCTACGTGGTTTGTGAATGTAACTTTATAAGTTGTTTATATATAGTATATATAAGTATGAAATGCTCCTTGTGTTAATATTCTAATTTACCATTTTATTTTGGGTAAAGAAATGCTTCCGAAAAGAGGAAGAGGCAGACTAAGAAAACATATGGTAGAGGAAAGGGCATCAGCTGCCCATAATAAATCTCCCTCTTCACCATCTGTGACATCACCAAATATATTAGCGGTGCCATCAGTTGCACCAATAAATACACCACTATCTGTTTCTACAAATCCTTAGGCAGAATTAGCACCAGTAGTGCCACCAGACATCCCTGACTTATTGCAGGCACTTAGGACTTTCCTAAATGCTTAAGCTCAAACACCAGCTATGGTAGTGCTGGTTCTACCCCTGGTATCAACTATTGTACCCTCTCCACATCCACCAAGCATGCTGTCTAAAATGATTAAGGAAACAAGGGCCTTAGGGTATTATTCATTTTTAGTTATTACCAACCCCATTATAGCTAAGAACTGGCTAGTAAAGGTATTGAATGTTGCTAATTTAATACAATTGAAAGATGAACACTATCTTATTTTAACCACTCAACTACTGGAACAGAATGTAAGAAGTTGGTGGAAAGGCCAGAAGGCCAGAGCTATTGTTCTAGTAGGTTGGGCAGAGTTTGTCCAGGAATTTAATGATGCGTACTACATACGTTTCCATCATGATATGAAGCGACAAGAATTTTTCGTCCTAGACGAGGTGTAGGACAGTAGTAGAATATGAAGTAAAGATGAGATAACTACTAGAGTTTGTCCTAGAATTTTAAGGCTCAGAGGATTATTTGTGCTCAAGGTTCAAAAATGGGTTAAACTCTGAGATTAAAGAGAAATTGGTGCCTATAGGAACTCCCGTGTTGGACCCCGATTTTTCTTCTTACTATATGTTGGGGATTAATTTTATTTTTGCTGCGATTAGGTATAAATCATG
>JANZXR010000008.1:26914800-26930688 GCA_027575705.1 Erythroxylum echinodendron
TTCAAAGACTTTTTAAGCTCTTTCAAAGATCCCCACATTCTTTTGACTAAAACTTAGTGCAAATTAATTTTAAATGTTCCTCAAATAGTATTTTAAAGATCAAAAGTGTTTTCTCTAAAATCAAAATTGTAATTCCTCTTGATAAATGAAAAGATTTATGTATTCAATGGTCAAAATTGTAATTCCTCTTGATAAATGAAAAGATTTATGTATTAAGTGGTTATCAAGTTAAAAGCACTTTTGATCTTTGAAATACTATTTGAGGTACATTTAAAATTAATTTGGACTAAGTTTTAGTCAAAAGAATGTGGACTGATCTTTTAAAGAACTTAAAAAGTCTTTGAAAAACACCTTTTTAGACACATTGGTCAACTAATTTGTAAATGTGGTTAGCAAATGTATTATTTCAGATACATTGGTCAACTAGATGTTTTGTTTTTAGAGACATTGGTCAACTAATATCTTGGAGGGGTTCACTACTAGGAGTTCTATAAGAATTATATACTGTGAGTTTGTATATGATATTGGTTGATATATATGACCAATATGCTTAATTAGTGAACTAGTGTCAATGTTACTAGTCATTGCACAAGTTAGGTTTTGTCTCTTAACAACAATTTTAAAATATTATATGTATAAATACTTGGGAATTTGATTTTAGACATATTTATGACATTTGAGGGTTATAATAACCCATTTATAAGAGTTTTAAGCATTTAAAAGCATTCATTCTTATACTCCTCGTTGATTGAGAGCCCTTGAGCATTAATGTGAGCCAAAAAGGTTCACTCAAGTTATACTAATCATTCGAGGCTCTTTTTTTCCTTATATTTGGGTGATCTAAGAAGTGTTAAGGTTACTCTTGACCTTTAAGAAAGAATGTCCAAAGATTCCTCTTTATCCAAACAAAGATTGTTGTAAGAAGGTTCCACTTCACCTAGTTAAAATAAAAGATTAGTAGAATACCAAAAAAAAGACTTAGGGAGTGGACAAAGGTAAAGTTTTTTTTTGTTGCCAAACTACTGTAAAAAAACTATCTGCTTCACCTCTTCCCTATACTACTATAAAAAAAACTATCTGCTTAATCTCTTCCCTATACTTATTATTTTATTCTTAGTTGAATGATTGAGTTTAAACTAAATTAACATTACATTTCATTCTTCAATTTGAAATTAATCTAGGGTCTTTATTAAGTTACAAAAAGTTTTCATAAATTCAAATAGTCAATTTACCCCTTAAGCGTCAATAGCAACCAACTTTAATGTTTATAATGCAAAAAAGGCGAATTCCATTGCAATGTATACGGAACTATAATGTAGAACTTTAATATAGAATGATAACCATATCAATGTTATTTTTACCTCTTATTGATTTATGGGAGAAACTAAAAGAGTTTATGGATCAATTCCTATTAAACAACACTTCATAGCTTGCTAGAGATGCTTTGAAGAGGTTGAAATAAGACGGATAAGTGAGGAAATGTGTCAAAAATTTTAGTTCCTCGATGATCGAGATTAAAAATATTTCTAATAAGTAAAAGCTCTTAAACTTTTTGAATTACTTACAACAATGGGTGTAATTCAATTTACAACAATAAAATATTAAGGTTGTCATAGGTGAGAATCAAGTTAACAATGGTAAAAGATGAAGGATTTCATTGGTGCTATTTCTATTATTAATGCTTTTGATGATTTCTACTTGTTTAAGGAAACTAAAGCCTCTCCTTATCTTCTTTAAAATCCAAAACAATTTATTACCAAAATAAGGATAGAGTAACAAAAAGAATTATCACAACCTGGTTGAAAGGAAAATAATCATAAAGAGAAGTTTAAGCAAGGTGGATAATCTAAAAAGAGAGATAAATCTCTAAAGAAGATCCAAAGGTGGTTTAGGTGCAATGATCTTTATTATGCCCAAGATTCTTCTAAAAGGATAAGCTAAATGTTTAAGAGAAAGCAAAAATGATCTTTCGAAAGTTAGCCTTCACCCAATTGAATTATTTAATCAGTAATTAAATACACTAATTCTTTTAATCAATTAATGTATATGGGATTATAAGCCATTGGAAAAGTAAGTTGTGGCTGAGGGGAAAATGCCTAATCAGCTGCCAACTTGGTGTAGGCCACATGTCCTATAACTCAACCTTTTATTTTTTAGACTTTCTCTACATCTCTATGTTCCTACAACACTTCTATATTAAAAAAATAGAGAGGCTATGTTCTTTTAATAGCCTCTAACCTATGATGATTTTGGTAGGTTGTGCTCCACTGTAATAAACTCATGTGATTTTAGTGTGTCCAAAGGCTACAGATCAAAATATTCACAATCCATAAGGCCAACACCATTAAAAAAAATACAATTTGAAAACTCTCTCTCTTGCTTACACTAATGAATAAAGGCTCAATATATGTTATATCATACACACATGTACTCTCTAGCATCTCAAGATCTAGCATCTCAAGACTCTTAACAACTATTTAGTAGTTCAAAAGTTCTTCCTAGAATTAAATTATAGTGTGAACTCAAATAGTTACATAAATTAGATATCATGTAAACTAGTCATTTGATAACAACTAATTTCTAGGTAGTTTTACTATCTAGATAATCAAACAACTATCAATTATGGTATTGATTAGTTAGACCCTTAGTTGTATATAAATTCCCATCTTAACAAATTTTTAGATAGACAATCGTTTAACTAATCATAAACCTTTGTCTAGTTAGTGAATAGAGCTTCGATCGGCAGATAATGTAACTAATGAACATTATCTAAATAGTGAATATTTTAGCTTATATATAAGGTCAAATAGTATCTAGTTACTAAGTCATCCAAACTTAATTTTTTCCCTCCAAGTTATTTTAAGGATAAAATATACCTTTTTCAAAAAAAAAACTTGATTTAGAAACTTTACAAAAGTTCTGAAAAGTTTGTTTAAAGATTAAAGCAAAATTTCTCTTCATTATATAAGGATTTATGCATTACCTTATATATAAGTGATTGTTCAGTGATTGAGGCTCTAATTCAGTGAGATATTGTAGATGTGCTCCATTTTACCTATTTTCACTATCCTTTAATTGTTCAAATAATTCAATTGGCTCTTTTTTTAAAGCAGCCCAACTCTTATAGGGCACATCCCCAAATGTATCGATAGTATTCGAGAACAAACTCTACGAGAGTGGCGCGCTACAACAGTCAATCAAACTCCTTACAAATTTTTTTTAACTAAAGCTTGATTTGGCTTGTTACATTTATAAATATACTAGATCATAATGTCATTACACTTTACAATTCATAATTACAATAAACAACAGTTGCAAAATGTAGATCTTAATACAAAATGACTGAAGAAATATGTAGGTGCAAACTGATTCTGACCCCTAGATCATGTCTGAATTCTGTGGTTATACTCCACTTTGTTTAACTAGATATCTCCTCTGAGCCTGAAAGATAACGTTGTAATTTTTGTGAGTTTTGCGAACTCAGTGAGCGGATCATCCTCGATGGGCTCACTCATAGCAACATAGAACAATTCACATATTCATATTTACAGATAATTCACATATTCAGAATTCGCACATCATTTCATACGTCAGTTTCGGAATAGTACATATATCTCATTTCAATTATTCACTTAATACACATAAATTTATTTATATGCAATGCACATGTGACTCACTTTCAGTTGTTACTTTGTTGCAATTGAGTTCCTTTTAACTGTCCCGTATCTATTGTAGATATTAGGCTCATTGATAACTGTTCCGTATCCGTTGGAAATATTGGGCTCATTATACATAGTGAGCCTTTGACTCTTAATAATATTATAAGCTTTAAGTTCTTTTTCGGTGGCTACTCCGGTCACAATTACCTTTATTTGATCATGCATATCATGTAATGAAATGCATGAATTCACATATATGCAGTTAATCACATTTATTCAGTACATATTCACTTTTTGTATTTTCATCGGATCTATGTCCGGCATTCAATGAAACGTTGATAACACTTATTTCTTTCTCATTCACATTCAATGAAACACTTCCAATACATTCACATTTGTTAAACTCCTCGGACTACCAATGTATGAAATTGTTTCAATCACATCATAATCAGTTCAATACAGAAATTTAAACAGAAATAATCAATCAATGTGAGACCATCTAAGTCGACTCACAGTACGCTCCAGATTAGCATTTACTTTCATGATCTGGAAACATCTGGACGCTGATGTTCAATCCTGTGTATCAACTTCAAGCAATACACATATTGTACACACATTACTAATCTTCACAATCACATAAACATTCAATCGTACACATATGTATATGTGTAATGTATAATGCATGCTCAATTTGACTATTCAAGGTATGTTTCTTTCATCATATCTCTTGATCATTTAAGTATCATCATTTGTCTATATCAAGCTTGCACTTAGGTTTATATCTTAAAGAACTTGGTTATTCTAATATCATAATTCAATAATTCATCATTTCTTTTCTATCGTTATATGATCACATAATATTCAAGTTCTCATTTATTCTTACTTAATACACATTACTCATCTTCTTTAAATCACATTAGCATTCATAGGGTCACTTTCATTCCTATAACATCTCCAAATTTTCAAAATTTGTCTCATTGATATCAATCATCCATGCTTAAGTTATAACCTTGATTAACACCCTAAGCATATGACACATTTAATCACTTAATCCATCATCAAACTATGTTCATTTCAAGCTTTATTCAAGCCTAAATGCATAATAGGAAAGTGCCCTTATAACACCCCCACTGCTATAAGATACATATTGGAACATCTTTATGACATTCTAGTATATACCCTATAACAACGACGTGTTAACTATCACACTTTCACTTTATCACATGTCCTGCTAAATCATGGCATCTACTATCATATAAGAAAGTCACCAAAATTTTAAAAACAATTTCCTCTTTTCATTTCATAAATACCAAAAGTACATATATTGTAGCTTTCCAAAAATCTATACATGTACATCATCAAATTTAATACAAAATACACTACATGAAAGAGGAAATACAAAAGATCTAACTAAATCTTTCAGTCCAACTGACCGACCTTTGAGTCATATCTTCTTCACAAAAGTACAAGAATTAAGCATCTTGTAAGGTCTCTCGGTAGCTATAATCCTCTTTGTATCCTAGAATGTCAACGTATAATTTTATGTGAGTTTTGCGAACTCAGACGAGGTAACCATTATCGATGGTTCACTCAATTCTTGCATCACATCAATACACGTAACATATTTTTCACATCTGTGCATATTCATAAAACATCACTTTTCACTTTCAGAACAATCATAATGATCATTTCATTCATGTAAAATACACACATCAAATATAAATGCAACGCACGTAAAACTCACATTCATTTATTATTATCGTTGTGACCGAGTGCCTCTTTTACTAGCCCATATCCCTTAGTGGATACCGAGCTGTATCAAATAATGTCCCATATCCTTTAGTGAATACCGAGTACATTCACAACTGAGCCCGAGGCTCTAATCACAGTCTGAGCTTTAAGCTCTTTATCTTGGTGACTCTGATCACAACTTCCTTTATCTTTCATGCATTCTAATATCAACATGATTCACATATCATATTTTCAATCGGACACATGCTTACACATTCACACTCAAATCACATCAGACCCAAGGTCCGACATTCAACATCATTGTTGAGTAATATATATTTCATCACATTCACATACAAGGAGCACTTCAATATCATAATCATCATATCAGAATCATCGGACCTTCATGCCCAAAATTCAACAATCAAATCACATTCATAGATAATTCGGATAAGAAATTAAGCAAACAAATAATTAAGTGAGACCATCTAAGTTACTCACAGATTGTTTCTGAAGCTATTGCCTCGAAGTTCTGGCAACGTCAAGATGTTAACGTTCCAATTGCTCCTCTATAACAAACAATATACACATATCACAATTTAGCATAATTATAAGTATTCATTTATACATATGTATGTATATGAAATATATACAATGCATGTTCATAACAATCCTTGGTATCTTTCCATTATTCACATCACATAATCATACATATTTCCAACTCACATAAGTATCATTTATACTTATGGTTTATAACTCAAAAAAACCATAAAATAAAAATTCATAACTCATTTCTTTCATTCAGATTTTTCCTAAGACACACTTTCGAGTCAACTTTCCAAGTTCTTTTTGACTAAGAAAATGAAGTCATTTGAGGATACTTTCTTTCAGAAAATTGTTAACCTATCTCTTAAGTTTCTAATGACACTAAGATCACTCAATTTGGTTCATTATCCTATGAGTTATGCCCACAATACCACAAACTATGTATAATTAAACTTTTGGCTAGTTCATGATCATACCCTCAAATTGTACAACTCATAACTTTCAACTCAGATATCTGAAAATTACAAACTTAGTACTAATTGAAAGATAAAGAATGAACTACAACTTTTGTGAAGACACTTTTATCTGATGCATCCTATATCCATTTAGTTTTTATGAAAACATCGAAACAAAATTTCTGTCTCGGGTAGGACTATAAGCTCAATCCAGACTCAATTTCGTACCAAAATTTGAAAGTCTTAGAGACAGAATTAACTTTAGACTTCTTTAAGAAAGTTGAGTTTAATCTGAATAAAGAATCACCTCATTTGGACATCTACAGCTCAAGATATCATTAAAAAGCCAACACATGTTCGGAAGGTATCTCCTGCATATCACCTTTGGGGTCACGATGGTGACACGACACGATCGCGACTTCCATAGTGGCGTCGCGTCGCGATCGCGACCTGCATCTGACCGAAGAGCCTCCCTTCTTTTCTTTTTTTCTTTTCCAAACTTCACATCCATTTTACACCTAGAAAAAGAGGTTTTTTGGCAAAGTCATCTTCTAAAAAATTGTTCATCTATGTCTTAAGATTCTAAAGAACATAAGTTCATACAATTTTGCTCAATATTCTGAAATTTATACACAATTTACTCCATACCATTCAGAAACAGAGATAAAATCTGTAATTCAACTTCAAGACAATTTTCAATACTCTTAAAGATAGAATTCAAACTCGATTTTCTATGAAAATTATAGTCTTTCATCTCTAGTTTAATATAAATTAACAATCATCCTATTTGGATATCTGTAGATCAAGATATGTCAAAAAAACTGACGCATGTTCAGTTTAACCACTACATAATACATTTCCAGCACACTTCCTCATCAATCTCTTCCTATTTCATCTCTTTTGCTTAATCTATCACTTCTAACTTATATCCACATCATTTCTTCTTCAATAATACCCCAATTACAGTTCAAGATCATCTATACACAATTCAAAATCCATGCTTGATCATATACACCAAAAACAAAACATAGCATATACATATTTATCATAATGAACTTTCTATCTCGAAAATCATCTCAACAACAACTTTTCAATTATCAACAAATCAAATACTCAAAGCAAGACATCATCAATCTTTATTCTTCATCCACAACACATACATATAAATTCATGACCAATCCATCAATCTCAAATTACTCCACATACAAGTTCTATTTACACCAACCGATGAAAATCAACATATAACTTACTTGATTTCTCTTCAAATCCTTCAAAAGAACACCAACCCTAGCTTCTTATACAACCCATGTGCATCATCATGGAGGTTGGGAGGTTGGGTCGTTGGTGAGAAATGAAGAAGAAAAGAAGATAAGAGTAGCAAATGAAAGATAAGAGGGCTAGGTTCAAAGTTGGTAAAGGTTGGGAACAAGATTCATGAGGAAGGAGAAGAGAAAGTCACCTACAAGAAGAAGAAAGCAAGAACAAACACCCTTCAATTAGAAAGCATCGTGAGAAACAAGACAAGGAGGTCTTTATAATTAAAAGAATAGTGATTTTTAAGATATGGCCACATGTCATCTCCTTCTAGGTTCACTTAGGTTTTTCTCATTCAATTTGTCCAATCAACTCCAATTGTCTCCAAATTTCAATGACATATGTCATTAAATCCTGAAGTCATAAATAAAAATTTTCACCGCCATTTAACTCTTAATTCTATTGCTATTTGTCAATTGTCTAACCACTTGACATTTTTCCTAGTCCAAAATTATCACAAATTTTCTAAAATTTTCCAAAAATTCTAAATTACTAAACACACTCTCCAAATCAATTTTCAACATATAAAAACCACAATTCTCCACAAAATCACATTCACAATTTAATTATAAATCAATTATACCTGGAATATCTATGAATGCATGTACAATTATTTTCATATGCAAAAATTCAATATTCATGAATATGAGCATATCATATAATGCATGAGCATGAAATGCATTTTTAATTTCTTACTAATCTCTCATATTTACTATTCTAGTCTCAACCTGGGTAATTGGATGTTACAACCCTAGCATTTGTTATTTCGAACATCAAATAAAAGGAGCATTCACGTTAATGGCCATTCCCACGATTGTGGAGGCCTTCCCATGATCATGGGTTAAGCCATCCGTGAATTTCCAACCCTCCCATGATCGTGGAAGCATTCCCACGATTGTTTATGTAAATCCGAACATTCCTGCCATCTTTCTCCACGTTTTTCCATATTTTTTAACTCTCATATGTTACAACCAAACCATCTTATGCTTAATTAATCATTTTTGCTTCATTTCCCCTTCATTCTCACCTCATTTCCAACTCAAAATTTTTTTGAAACACATCATAAATCATTGTTCATCTTATATACAAAAACAGGACATCTATGTATCCATACATTCATAAATGTTTCAGCACACATTTAATTTCATTATCAACTTCACTTTATCTCTAAACTATCGTCTTATTTATTCTCTTTTCAAGACACTATACTTGCTTTTTCTTTAACTTCAAAGCTCAATCTATTTTCTCACATGACAACTTATGACTCACATTTCTCATATACTCAAAACATGTCATATTTATATTATTCCTTCATTTACATTTCTACACCCATCTTATATACAAAATTACCTCATAAACACATCTCTTTATTCATCAATTATCAACTCTCATTCAAACACCAATTTCATTATTAATCATCTATAAAACAATACATAATTTATTATTTATCATTATATTTAAACATAACATCGATAAATGTTCGTATCTTTATCAGCAATTATCACTCTTCAATCACCATTTTACTATCAATCCAACACTATAACATTCCATAATCTATTACTCATCATAAACACAAAAATATGACATGAATATGTCCATTTATTCATCCACGATGTAGTCTAAAATCAACTCCATTTTCATTATCATTTAATCTCAAACTATCATCATATATGTTTATATTTAAACAACCCATGAAGATTTGCAATCTCCATCCACGTTACATATATTTTCAACATCATTTTCATAATCATTTCTGCTTTTAAATTATCATTAAAAAAATGTGTCTATCAAACAATCCATGAAGAACAATATGCTACTTACTTGATTTACTCAAAGTTTCTTCAATATCTTTAAGAAACCTTAACTCTTTAAGGTACACGATCATCATCATGGAGGGTGGAGTAGGTTTGGTTTCTTTTAGTAACAAGATGGAGAAGATAACAAAAATGGAAGTAACAAGTGAAGGATGAGAGCAAAGTTCACAATAGTGAGAGTTGAAGGTATCATAAATGGAGAAGAAGAAATGAAGAAGATGAAGAACAAATGAAGAGATAGCATTTAGCCAAAAGTGAAGAACAAATGAACAATCTTCTTGCAATTGAAAGTAACGAGAGTGAGGTGTGTGACAAGTGGCATGACACTTGTCACTTGCCACATGTCCTCCTTTTGTGGTTTCTAATAGGTCCTCTTTAATAACTAGTCCATTTGTCTCTAATTTCTAATCCAATTGTCTCCCAATTTTCTTTGATATTTTTCAATAAATCCTAATGTCACTTATCAATAATTTCTACTCCCATTTGACACTTAATTATACTATCATTTATCAATTGTCTTGCCACTTAACATTTTTCCTAGTCTATAAATATCATAAATTTTCCAAATTTTCACAAAAAATTCTAAATTAATATTTATACTCACCAAATCAATTTTTAAGACATAACATTCACTATTCACATCATAATCACCTTAAAATCATTTATACCCTGGAATATGTCAAATGAGTGCATAACCAGTCATTGCAATGTGTATAAAAATCAATTCACATGTGTGTGTATGCTACTGATATGCATAAGTATGCAATGCACCTTATAATTTTTCAATACTGTTTTCATGTACAGAAATCTAGGGTTCTAACCCTTAATATGGGAAAATGGGATACTACATTTTTGCAGTTTATGTGTCTATTGATCTTAATCTTTCACATATTGATTTACTAGTATTGGAAAGGATAAAAGTATTCTAGTAACATGCCCATTTATTATTAAACTATGAGTTAGAACCTCACTTGATTCAATGGGATTATTCCTGATTATTTCATTCAGTTTGACAAATTCTTATGTTATTTTATACAATATTATGCATGATATGCTTTGAGACTTCTTAGATAATTTTATAATTATATATTTGGTAAATTATAAAAAATTAAACTTAATTTTACAATACTAGCTAGAACTAATAAAATTAGCAATAAAATGCCCAAATTTTTAGTTTGTCATAAAAGCAATACATCCTTAATTATATAATTAACAACACTAGTGTAGCTTGTCATGTTAGCATATCTATTTCACACATGATATAACGTAAACATTAAAATCCACATCAAGTTACTAAATTAAAAAAATAAAAATTTTAACCATAAATCTCCAGTTTTTTTCGCTTTGTGGCACTTATCATTAAACAAGTTTCTGTAAAGTGGTAGTCACCATTCTGTTCCATATTTGACTTATTTGACTAATAGTCACTTAGTAAAGTTAGCTATAGTTACAATGTTCTTAAACTTATAGCACATCCTCATAGCATTTAATATGGCAAGTTTCAAGTGTGACATACAAAATTGTAGTGGGTGAAGTAAGCAACAAACTCTATTTAACATAATTGGTAGTTTTCTAATTCTTTATCTTTAGCTCCATGTATAAACCTAAAATGTACATTTTAGTTAGAATAAGTAACTCTTTCACGTCATTTATTTCTCTTATTGATTTTGCTACAATAAGAGGAATTATTTAAAGTATGTTAAGAAAAAATTGAAGTGCCTAGCTATATGTCCCAATAAGAGTGGCCTTGTAACCAACCTTAACCTTCTCATCCAACTCAGTGAAATTGAATGCCAATATGGGAGGCGTCTTGCATTAAGACTAACATAGTTATTCCATCCTTGTATGCAAAGGCACGTAAACTGGTATGGCTACTTAAATGTAAATTAAGAAGTATAGATTTTAGTGACACAAAGTTTCTAATTCCATGTTTTCTATTGAGCAAATGCATACCAGTACCAAATTGCCAGCTATAACATGTTCATATCAATTGTAGATCTTTAGGTCCAAATCTAGTTCACAGGCACGCCTAGACTTAGTGCCACAAATTTTAATGATTGAACATTAATAGAAGCCCATGGTAAGTCTTCCTCAAAAGGTAGCTCTAAGTCCTTATGGTCCCATCCACCTTCTTCATTTTCTTCAACTACATCCTCGTCTTCCAAAATTACTTTTATGTCCCTATTTTATAAACCATCGATAGAAGAGAAGAACATTGGGAATTTAGAAAATTTTTTGATTTTGATTTTGATTTTTTAATTTAGTAATTTTATGTGGATTTTAGTGTCCATATGTCTACCAATTGTCAAATAGATACTTGATGTATCAAGTCACATTAGTGCTATTAATTATAAGATTAATTACATGCTATTTTTGTGATAAATTAAAAGTTCAAGCATTTTATTGTTATTTATCTTTTTTTGGAAGATTTTATCGATACTTTTAATATTTTTAGCTGGTATTACAAAACAGAGTAAAGTTCATAACCTTTTTGTAATTTATCTTAGATATTTGGATGAATATATATAATACTAATACAGAAAAGCATATATAATACTTAAAGTGTGTTTAGCTATGCCGATATAAGCTTTTTATAAAGGTAAGAAAATTTGAGTTTTTACAACCTAAAAGCAAATTTTTAAGACATTTGATGATAAAGGTCCAAATGCAAAAGGATCTAAGGAATATTTAAGCAATTATAAAGTGGTAAATTCCTAAGGAAGTTAAGAAACTTCAAAGCTTTCTTAGCCTAGAAAATTATTAACAATGATTCATTATAACCTATTCAAATAAGGTAACACTATTTATTGGAAAAGAAATCGGTATAGAGCTAGAAATAATCTTTTCTAAGAAGATTATGAGAAATTCAAAGTTGTCATTGTATTTAAATATGTCCTTAGATTGTTCAAATTAGATCTTTCATTCAAAATTCACATTAATGCTTTCCACAAAGCTATTGGTAACATGTTGGTGCAAAAAAAATGTTGTCACTTTAGATATGAAAAAGAAATAATTGTAGTGGTGCATCACCTTAATGCATGACAAGTTTGTTTACTAGAAATCAAGCTTATGATATAAGCGGTAAATGTCATTAACACCCTTTTTAAGACCAAAAGAAGTTATTTATAGAGCATTAGTTTCAAATTGAATATCACCTAGTGGGGAAGTAAAAACTAAGAAAGCACAATTATGTGATTAATAAATTCAACAAAAAGTTTCTATAGTCTTATATGTCATCACCTAATATCAAATTTGCTAGAGAGAATTAAATTAATAGCATCCTTTGATAATATTATTAACAAGTTCATTTAACAAGTGAAAGATGGAGTGTAATGAGTTTGGCCTAACAATAATATATGCCTCACTTTAGTGCCTTATAAAAGCAATTGCTAAAGGAGACACGTGACTTACAATTGGATGGTTAACCTAAAGTTCAATAAATGATGTCACTCTTCTCATGGTCGGTTGAATATGGAGGAAGAAATTAAGGTATATATTAAAACTTATTTCATTTATCAACTTGATAAAGTAGATAGGAGAAAGAAGGCATAGTTGTTTTAGCCCCTGCCATTGCTTAAAAGATTATTAATGTCAATCTTAATGGACTTTACTTGTGGAGTTTTTAAAATGATAATATAACTTTGGTCATGGTGGTGGTTGATTGATCCTCTAAATATGTTGTCTTCAAACCAACTTCAAATTCATATTTTTCTAATGTAGTTGTTGAATAACACTTTATAGTAAATTTTTCGATGGCCAATTCTAGACATCTCTTTTGAACGTAAAGGAATGCAACTTATAATTGTCCATATGTAATCACCTATAAATAGAAGGCTAAACATAGAGGAACATGGAGGATTAATGACTTAATAAAGGAACACTTGCTTCATTTTGTAAGTTTATGTTAGAAAATTTTGCTAACCTCAGTTAATACTACAAAAAATTGTTATAACTTAATATAGATCTTTGATGATGAAGAAAAACCCCTTCAAGATGCTGTTGGGGTGACATCCTCTCACTCCCCTCGAGATTTTCCAACAAAAATAAGATGAAAATGTATTATTACCTATTTGTTTCCTATAAATAAATAATAGATACTTGATCACGTGAGGGATGATCTCTAAAAGGCCTAAAAGAGAAAAAAGAAGTAAGCTAACCAAAATAAAAGACCTTTGAAATTTGAAACTGAGATAAATTTTCCTAAACTTACACTACAAATTTGGAAGAAGGTCAATATCAAAGAAGTTCATAAAGGATTGGTTTTGAAATATAAATGAATTTTTAAATTATTGGGCAGAGTGATAATGTGACATATAGATTAAAACTAGTTGAAAAGTTAAAGGTACATTAAACTTTCTATATTAGTTTATTTAAAACATTTTATAGGGTATGTAATAGATCCAATTAGGAGTAAAACAAAAAGACTTGCATTAGTTGTAAGAAACAATTTGACGGGCAAGTAGAAATAATACTTGATCATCAAACAATAAGAAAAATTAAGAAGAATTAGGGGACTAATTTGTTGGTCTAATTAGATAACGAAATTGTTATTAATGATATTTAGTAGAAAAAGATAATACAATTCAAGCGTCAAATCAATAACTATAATAAAACTCAAGCATCAAATCAAAACTACCTTTAATTTATTCTAATAAGGGAACCATATTCATTTGGTAGGGATGATTTCTTAACTCTTGTTGCAAACAAGTCTTATGTGCTAACAAGAGCAAGCCTTAAAGAAGAACTAGCATGACAATTGACACAAGGGAGGCATGTCGATGAAGCAGTATAGTAGTATTAATGGTATCAAATAAGTCCAAATATTGATTGTCTATGTGAGATTATTGGTGCATTGAATAGCTTAATTGTGTGCGTATTGCTTATAAGTATATTTGGATAAACCAAGCACCAATGTTGCTTACAAATAGAATCTTGTATTGATAGACTAGAATATGGGTGTTGGATCATGCATAAGTTGGCTTAAGAATTTGCTCAATAAAACCTTTAGATAAAAATGCTTAATGACATGACAAGATGACAATATGAAATAAGGAACAATATGAGTATAACATAAGTAAAAATCATAAAAAATGGGAAGATGTGATAATCCTCATTTTTATTATATTTAATCCATATATACATTATCCTAAGTAGATTTGGTTGACAACCACCAACAAAATTTTTAGCTTAATGCTTACATGTTCGTTAACTTGTAAGCTTAACTTTTATGCCTTGTACTACTTATAAATAATTTAATCAAATAAAACTCAACTATGAGAGTGTTACAGTCATTTATTTTTAAATAAATTATTTCAAATATCATAACCTTAAATATTTTATAGAAAATATGTCCTGTCATATGAGACATGATTATAGTCGAGTGTTAACTTATTTGAAATAGACAAAGTTGCCCTTTAAGCCTTTATGCATGTTCCTTGAAGTCAATTAGGGATTAAAAAGAAATTCAGCAAACAACAAATTAAGGATTACCTATTAAAAAGGACAAATTTCCTTGAATTTATGATTCTTGCAAAAATCAAAATTACCCACTAAAAAAGGGGATTATTTTGCTATATTTCTGTTACTAATCATGATACTAATTTCCTTTGTTCATTCCTTCTTCTCTCTCTTTTCATTGCAAACTCATAACACTTTACAACTTTCCTAAACATTGATTAGGTTTTGAAATAGGCATAAAAGGTTGTATTGGCAAGTTTTATAGATGGAGAAATAAAAAGAATGATGAAAATGACATTTTGACAAGTCCGACATTAGTAAGAGTTAAAAAAGTTCACCATAGTAGTAGTTGACAAACTAGTTTTATAAGTATTTATGAGCTGATAATATTGTTTAGAGATTGTTGTAAGGGTAGAGAGAATTTTGAATTTGATAGTAAGAATTAATAAAGCCGTTTTTGATATAGAGGAAGAGACTTTTGGAGATTGAAAATAACAAAATGAATAAAAAAGACAAATTGTTGGATACTATACCCTTCATATTAATTAAGGGGTCTATGGGTATTTTATATTGAAAAATAACATGCTAAAATAAACAACATCAACAACAATACCACCCAATGAAAGTTTCGTTTAGACATGGAATCTGAAGAGGCCTTATAGTGTACAACTTTACTTTTACTTAGTAGAGAGGTTGTTCCTGATAGACCTACATGTAATATGTCATAAATGGTAAAAAAAGGAAATAAAATACTAGACAAATAAATAAAAATAAAATATACAAGAATACAAATAAATAATAAAGACGACGATGATGATACTATTACTAGTAGTTGTAACAGTAGTAGTAGTAGTAGTAGTAGTAGTAGTAGTAGTAGTAGTAGTAGTAGTAGTAGTAGTAGTAGTAGTAGTA
>JANZXR010000008.1:26931017-26941998 GCA_027575705.1 Erythroxylum echinodendron
AATAATAATAATAATAATAATAATAATAATAATAATAATAATAATAATAATAATAATAATAATAATAATAATACGTATAAAACATGTCAAAGATTAACACCAAATGGTAAAATAAATATACAACAATAACAACATCTAGTAAAAATTTTGCTGACATGCGGCATCTGAGGATATTTAATAGTATTTAGCCTTATTTGTGCTAAAGGTAAAATAAATATACAAACCAAAAAATAATGTATAAGAGTAACTCCAACTAAATTAAAAGTTAAAATAAATATACAGACCAAAAATGAGAGATAGGTGTATGAATTCTCAAAAGTGGTTATATTTCGTATTAGAAAATGAATTAGGATATTTTAAATGAAATCCTTAAAATTTATGATAATTGGAATAATTACCTTTACTTTTGTAATTATCGTGAAAGTTAACAAAATTTACATTTTATATTATCTTTGATAATTACAAGCACATTATTTCTTTAAATTTGTATAAAATATTTTAAGTATGAGGGTTTTTATTTATTGATAGTGAAATTGAAAATAATGTAACTTCAAGTAAATTTAGTGCCTTAAAACTGCCTTCGGGACACTTCGAACTATATGTATCAAAATCAAACTTGAAGTGAGCGGACCTGAGGTCGTAACGGAATTGTCCAAGTCATGCCTAATGCCTAGCGTCAATGTTCCAGGAAGCGCAGTGTTCAAAAGTCCAACAATGAAGCCCATTTCTTAACTCTGGTGCCATCACAGCAAGTCATGTCATGTGTCACTCGTAGCCCATATTACAAATATATCGCACAGACAACACGCCTGGACGATACACTTTTCTTGGACCCTTCTCTTTCTGCATCTGCATCTAAGCATCTCCCTCTTCTCTTAGCTTTCAATCTTTATCTCCCGTTACGTCGATCGGGTCTCTGATCTCTATCAATCCCGATCCAGGCCACCATGGCGGCCGCTAATGCCCCTGTCGTCATGAAAGAGGCTTTAACGGTATCAAATCTCGTTTCTACTTCAGATCTAATTACTTGTGGCTCTGTTTCGTCTTCTTCTACTCATTCTCAACTGTTTCTTTGCCTTGTTGCAGTTGCCGAGCCTCGGGATCAATCCTCAGTTCATTAATTTCACGCACGTTACTATGGAATCGGATAAGTACATCTGCGTCAGAGAAACCTCGCCTCAGAACAGCGTCGTCATTATCGACATGAACATGCCCATGCAGCCTTTGAGACGTCCTATCACTGCCGATTCCGCTTTGATGAACCCCAATTCGAGAATTCTCGCTCTCAAAGGTACCGTATTTCTTTTTTGCTAAATCTCATGACTTCTTGGTTGTCTTTTAATTTGGTCTACTAGTTTTTGGAACCTTTTTATAGGCGTTGATGGATAATATTACATATTTTATGCAATTTGCTAAATTTCTGGTTGGATTTGGTGTAGTTTTAGGTTTATTCATTTCGATTTTGTGCGATTATCAGACATCTAATTCTAAGTGCTTTTTAAAAGTTTTATATCTTTCTTGGTCATTAAGTTCTTGCTTTGATCTGCACCCCTCGTGGTTGTAGTAGGATGGCGTAACTATTGTTTGTGTTATAGCGTAGATGTGGACTGCAGTTTGTGGTGTCAATTTATTACTTTGTTTGATATGCCATCTAATGATGTGTGACTTTTGGGTTTGAAGCTCAACTTCCTGGAACTACTCAGGATCACTTGCAAATATTCAATATTGAAATGAAAGCAAAAGTGAAGTCCCACCAAATGCCTGAGCAGGTGACACTTTTGTTCTCCTCTGATTGAGCGATATGATAGTACATTTGTTAATTATTCTAGTCCTGTGTTTAATCTCACTAATCTGGGCAATATTGTTTTTCCCGTGCCTAAGGTTGTGTTTTGGAAGTGGATTTCCTCAAAGATGCTAGCACTGGTCACACAGACTTCAGTTTATCATTGGTCAATTGAAGGCAATGATCTCTTACCTTTCCTTCAGACAAGAACATGCATCCCTTTCTTTCTATACATGTCATTTTAATGTATTTGGCTTTGTTATAATGGATCTGTCTATACCTCATTTTTCTTTATTTATAAGTGTTATCCTTTTTATGTGGCTTTCTTTTAATATTCTATTGCCTTTTCGTTTATTCAGGTGACTCCGAGCCTGTTAAAGTGTTTGACAGAACTGCTAATCTGGTAAATAATCAAATCATCAATTATCGATGTGATCCGTCTGAAAAGTGGTTGGTGCTGATCGGAATTGCCCAAGGCCCCCCAGAGGTATGCTAACACTGTATCTATTTTTTTCATCTTTTTGTTGTTAGATTTTGTATTTCATCTATCCTCTCACTTGTTTCAAAGGACTTTAAGTTACTTCTAGTATCTGATATAGATATTAGGTGCTTCAGCATTTATAGAGAAAGTGGCATCAGTTTGTCTCTGTATTTGTATTATTAGTTAATTAGTTACTAAGATTCAGGCTGCTGAATATTAGCTAATGTGAGGTGGAATGCTTGTTTGTAATTGTAACCTTCATGATTACAGTTAAGTTTTTCTCTTCCGTATCTGTGACTTCAGTGTGAAAATATACTTCCTATTCATGGTATGTTGTCATCTAATTCAAATGTTCTTTGCCTTATCTTTTTTAGTTTGCCTCATACCACATTTGTTTTATCAAACACGATTCTTCCTTGTCCTTGTCTCATTTTAAAGCTTGTATGCCATTTCTTTAGCTGTTGAAACATTCTCTAGTGATTATTGGTAAAAGTTGGGTATAGCCTAATCATTTTATCAGATCCTTTGATAGAGTTTTCTAACATAACCTTTTTTTCTAACATAACCTTTTTTCTTGGAGCAGAGGCCACAATTGGTCAAGGGGAATATGCAACTTTTTTCTGTGGACCAACAGCGTAGTCAGGCGCTTGAGGCACATGCTGCTGCATTTGCTTCGTTCAAAGTAGGCCTCTTTTGACGATGACACTTTTCTGGCTTATAATTGTATACTGAGTCATTCTGAAGTATTGATATATTTCATGGTTCATTCAGGTGCCTGGAAATGAGAATCCTTCACTTCTTATTTCTTTTGCCACCAAGTCATTCAATGCTGGACAAATAACATCGAAGTTACATGTTATAGAACTTGGAGCGCAGCCAGGTAACTTAACCTCTGTCTAGTATCTCCTTCCGTATGGGAATTCTTTTTCATGAAGAACGTGCTTTTTGCCGTCATTTAAATTTATTAGTTTGATCAAAAGCAAAATCCTTGTTCTCCATGATATTAGAAGCATATGCCTGTACTTTTGTCTGTTTCATTCAGTGATTCTAACGTTGTTACTGCTAATGTGTTAGGCAAACCATCGTTTACTAAGAAACAAGCAGACTTATTCTTCCCACCGGACTTTGCTGATGATTTTCCTGTGTCAATGCAGGTAGAATTTAAAATTTCATTGATTTATTCATCCATCTTATTTGGTTAACATAATCTAATAACCTCATCTTTTTATTTGGCAGATATCCCAAAAGTATGGCTTGATCTATGTGATAACGAAGCAAGGACTACTATTTGTTTATGACTTGGAGACTGCTAGCGCTGTATACAGAAATCGTATAAGTCCAGATCCTATATTTTTAACCACTGATGCATCCTCCGTAGGTGGGTTCTATTCCATCAATAGAAGGGGCCAAGTTTTACTTGCCACAATAAATGAAGCTACAATTGTACCCTTTGTTAGTGGCCAGGTATGCTACTAAGAGTTCTTGGCTTGCTCTCTCTCTATATCTGTTTGTATGTTTTGGCATTATCCCAAGAGGGGCTAATCATTTTGGTTACATTCAGTTAAACAATCTGGAGCTTGCTGTTAATCTGGCCAAAAGGGGAAACCTTCCTGGTGCTGAAAACCTGGTAAAGAGAAGGAACATTTTACTTCTTTGACTTTGCATGGAATTCTTTTCTTGATTTGCTATGAAGTTTGATGTGCCTATCTTTATTGTATTTGTAGTGTTGATCCTTGATTTAACTTTTGAATTAGGTGCGTATTATCTTTACTCTGTTGACTCTTAATCTTCATGTTTGTTGTCTTTACCAGGTTGTCCAGCGTTTTCAGGAATTATTTTCTCAGGCAAAGTATAAAGAAGCAGCAGAACTTGCTGCAGAATCTCCACAAGGACTTCTCCGAACTCCTGACACAGTTGCTAAGTTTCAGGTTATTTTTGCAAACAAAGGCCTGATAGTTTTGCTCCCTCTATAATTCTCAGTCTCCCTCTTTTCTCTTTCTTTGTGAATCTATAATGGACAAGTACAATGATCTAAGCTATTCTCTTTATTCCTGTGGCAGAGTGTTCCTGTGCAAGCTGGGCAAACACCACCATTGCTGCAGTATTTTGGAACTCTACTGACTAGAGGAAAGCTTAATGCTTTTGAGTCTTTGGAATTATCACGCCTTGTCGTGAACCAGAATAAAAAAAATCTTTTGGAGAATTGGTTGGCTGAAGACAAGCTTGAGTGTAGTGAGGAGCTTGGAGATCTTGTGAAGGTCAGTTTGTTGAGAACTTTCTTGAGGTCTCCAGTTCTTATTCTGAATAAAGTTTGTTATGTAGCCATTTCTTTTAAGTAGGCTACAACGATGACAAGTCAACAAGCATTAGATTCATGAATGATGCTGATAATTGATTTAGGCACCTTGCTTGAGATGGCTGGGGGATTTTTTATTTCCTCCTTATTCCATTTCTCACACATATATTATCTTGGTATATACATGCATACCTTGTAGGCTGGTTTATTTGGGTGTTCTTGTTTGATTTATAATTGCTATCAAATTACTACCCTTAGTTTTACTTCTTTTGTCTTTCTGATGTTGGAATCAAGTCTCCTATGCAGACAGTAGATAATGACCTTGCACTCAAGATATATATTAAGGCTAGGGCAACTCCCAAAGTTGTGGCTGCATTTGCTGAAAGGAGAGAATTTGACAAAATTCTTATATACTCAAAACAGGTAAACTTCTTACTCTTTCAGAATCTGCAATTACACACTGTAAGACTTATATTATAGCTTATTGCCTGTTTTAATCCTACCACAATCTTCCACTTGATGCCAGGTTGGATATACACCTGACTATTTATTCCTCCTCCAAACGATATTGCGGACAGATCCCCAGGTTTGGTGACTTATTTTGGCGTTATGATTCTAAAGATGACCAAACTAATCATGGTTATCTTTAATTATTATATCAATTGCCTTTAATTATTATTTCTGATTCTATATAAATCGAATTTTGTTAATATCTGTATTTGAATTTTCTGCATTGCAGGGTGCTGTTAATTTTGCTTTAATGATGTCTCAAATGGAGGGAGGCTGCCCAGTTGACTACAACACAATAACTGACCTATTTCTTCAGGTTCAATTATCCAATTTTCTTTTTCCAACGTTCTTGCGCATAGCTTTGGAAAATATTTTAACAGATTTCTAATGCCAAATTTTTCTAATGAAGTGGGAGGCTTGCCTTCTCTGTTTTATTTTTTGTTTTTCTGGGAGTGATCACAAGAAGGGAAGACAACTAAGTCTTTACTTATTTCCCTTAATAATGTAATTTATTTTCCCCACAGAGGAACTTGATTCGGGAAGCAACAGCATTTCTTTTGGATGTTCTGAAACCAAATCTACCGGAACATGGATTTCTTCAGACAAAGGTCACTATTTTTTTTTTCTATTTCTTTTACAGCCACAGTTGTAATTGACAGCTTTGTAAACTCATACCCATCTATATTCAGGTTTTGGAGATCAATCTTGTTACCTTCCCAAATGTGGCAGATGCTATTTTAGCTAATGGTATGTTTAGTCACTATGACCGCCCACGCATTGCCCAACTCTGTGAAAAAGCTGGACTTTATATTCGGGCCCTTCAGGTAAAAAGATTTAATATCTCATTCATTTTGAAGTCTATTCTTACTCTCTGGCATGACAAATTGTTTTTTTTTGGCAGCATTATAGTGAGTTGCCTGATATTAAGCGTGTCATTGTGAATACACATGCCATTGAACCTCAGGTTTGGAAGTTAAATGCTTTTATGTGTTTCTTGTGATTCTATTTTTTTACTGGGATTTGACCTGTTGGTTTCTCAGGCTCTTGTTGAGTTCTTTGGTACCCTTTCTCGGGAATGGGCTCTGGAGTGTATGAAGGATCTTCTACTTGTCAACTTGAGGGGCAATCTTCAGATAATTGTGCAGGTAAGTGAACTACTGCTACTTGTAGTCATTAGTTTGAGATGTTCCTTGAGAAGGCTGATACCTTTTCTTTTGCAGGCTTGCAAAGAGTACTCTGAGCAATTGGGTCTAGATTCCTGCATTAAACTCTTTGAGCAGTTTAAGTCCTATGAAGGATTGTATTTCTTTTTGGGTTCATATTTGAGCTCCAGGTTCGTTCATGTCATTATGATTGTTGTTGCTTCTTTCAATCGGAGAGGAAAAAGATTCATTAAGACGCTAAAAGCAATTTGCTACTTCATACATTACTCGATATAAATTTTGGCATTACTGTTAAAGACGTTCAAAAGAATGTATAGGTAAGCTAGTATACAGTCTCTATATGATAGTAGAAAGTATACCGACAACTTCTTCAATCCCTGTTGATATTCCTAATCTCTATGACTCATGATGGGTTGCACCAGTCCTTGAAATCATCTAATCTAATCAGTGAAAATAGGGTTATTTACACTGCCAGTATTATGGCTAAAAAGATGCAAAAGAATGTATTGGGTCTTCTTTTACATACTAGTCTTTTGTTTTGAAAAGTAATATTCTGTATCTCTGACTCGTAATGGGTTGCAACACTGCTTGAAATCATTTAATCAACTCAACAAAAATAGGGGTTATTTGTGCTACTTGAACCACTCGGTTTTACTCCTACCTGCTTGCTAATACATCCATCTCTATCAGTCTAACCCACTTTGTTGGAACGTTAATTACCCAGTTGTGACACAGTGAAGTTTCCATCGCAGCAATGCCTTTCTCACTTTGGTCATGTTCTATAATAAAATGTAATGGCTTCAGTTTCTTCCAAATAGTTTGCCCTAATCAACAAAAGTAGGGGTTATTTATGCTACTGAAACCACTTGTTGGTTTTACTCATCTCTACTTGCAAAAACATCCATCTCTATCAGTCCAACCCACTTTGTTGGATTTTTAATTACTCAGTTGTGACCTAGTGAAGTTTCCAAGGCAACAATCCTTTTCCTGCTTTGGTCATGTTCTATAATAAAATGTAATGGCTTCAGTTTCTTCCTAATATTTTGCCTCAATTTGATTTCTTATTCTTTTTCTTGTGCTTTTGGGATAGTGAGGATCCTGAAATCCACTTCAAATACATTGAAGCAGCTGCCAAAACTGGGCAGATTAAGGAGGTAGAACGGGTGACACGTGAATCAAACTTTTATGATGCTGAAAAAACAAAGAACTTCTTAATGGAAGCCAAGCTCCCAGATGCTCGTCCATTGATCAATGTCTGTGATCGGTTTGGTTTTGTTCCTGATCTGACTCATTACCTCTACAGAAACAATATGCTTCGCTACATTGAGGGTTATGTACAAAAGGTAAGATTAAAGATTTTGATTCCATCATATAAAGCCGAAGGATCTTTCAAGAAAGGATATAATTGGTGCTTATTTTTTTTATAGGTCAATCCGGGAAATGCTCCTTTAGTTGTTGGACAGCTGCTTGATGATGAATGCCCTGAAGATTTCATTAAAGGTCTAATTCTTTCGGTTCGTTCCCTTCTGCCAGTGGAGCCTCTAGTAGAGGAGTGTGAGAAAAGGTCTGCTATCTGCTCTGAATCACCACATATCTTTTATATTTCTGCACCTCACTTCTGTTTTCTGTTGGCAGAAATCGACTTCGTTTGCTTACCCAGTTCTTGGAGCATCTAGTAAGTGAGGGAAGCCAAGATGTGCATGTTCACAATGCACTGGGTAAAATTATCATTGACAGTGGCAACAACCCAGAGCATTTCCTTACCACAAATCCATATTATGATTCACGTGTCGTTGGTAAGTATTGTGAGAAACGAGACCCGACACTTGCAGTTGTTGCATATCGTAGAGGACAGTGCGATGATGAACTTATAAACGTTACAAATAAGAACTCCCTCTTCAAACTGCAGGCCAGGTTTGCGCTTCGTTGTTGAGGATTAGGTTTATATGATATATCCACTGTAATTTTTTTCCCTTAGCTGATTGCATATGGCTGTAATATCAGGTATGTGGTGGAAAGGATGGATTCTGACCTTTGGGAGAAAGTGCTTAGCCCAGAAAATGAGTACAGAAGGCAGCTAATTGATCAAGTTGTGTCTACTGCTTTGCCTGAAAGCAAGAGTCCTGAGCAAGTTTCTGCTGCTGTTAAAGCATTCATGACTGCTGATCTTCCACATGAGCTGATTGAGCTTCTTGAGAAGATAGTTCTTCAAAATTCTGCTTTTAGTGGAAACTTCAACCTGCAGAACTTGTTGATCCTTACAGCAATTAAGGCTGATCAATCAAGAGTTATGGATTACATTAATAGGCTTGACAATTTTGATGGACCTGCTATTGGGGAGGTGGCTGTTGAGTCTTCATTGTATGAAGAAGCATTTGCCATTTTCAAGAAGTTTAATTTAAATGTTCAAGCTGTGAACGTCTTGTTGGATAACATCCGTAGCATTGAACGAGCAGTGGAGTTTGCTTTCCGTGTTGAAGAAGAAGCTGTATGGAGTCAAGTGGGTAAGGCCCAACTGCGAGAGGGTCTAGTGAGTGATGCAATAGAGTCATTTATCCGTGCAGATGATGCAACTGAGTTTTTGGAAGTTATAAAGGCTGCTGAGGATGCAAATGTTTACCATGACCTTGTGAGATATCTCCTAATGGTGAGGCAGAAGACAAAGGAGCCCAAGGTTGACGGTGAACTCATCTATGCTTATGCCAAAATTGATCGCTTGGGTGACATTGAAGAATTTATTCTCATGCCTAATGTTGCTAATCTACAAAACGTTGGAGATCGCTTGTATGATGAAGCCCTTTATGAAGCAGCAAAGATCATATTTGCATTCATTTCTAATTGGGCTAAGTTAGCTGTTACGCTTGTTAAACTTAAGCAGTTTCAAGGTGCCGTTGATGCAGCAAGGAAAGCAAACAGTGCAAAAACCTGGAAGGAAGTCTGCTTTGCTTGTGTGGATGCTGAGGAGTTCCGCTTAGCCCAGATATGTGGGCTCAACATTATTGTACAGGTAAGTGAACTCTTGTTTGTGATCAATTTTACTAGCTTTGGAATGTAGTGAAATGATTCTTAAATTTTTATGCCCTATCGCCAGTGATTTCCTTATAAGTGCTTCTCATTTATATAACAGCGGATATAAAATTCTAGAACTGTTGATTAACTTTTCTGGTAGATTGTCTTTTATTTTACTGCTGATGCAATCTTCTATCATGTTGGTAGGTTGATGACATGGAAGAGGTCAGTGAGTATTACCAGAACAGGGGATACTTTAATGAGATAATATCTTTAATGGAGAGTGGACTTGGATTAGAACGCGCTCATATGGGCATCTTTACGGAGTTGGGAGTTTTGTATGCTAGATACCGCCCTGAAAAACTTATGGAGCATATAAAACTTTTCTCCACTCGTCTGAATATTCCCAAGCTTATAAGAGCTTGTGATGAGCAGCAGCATTGGAAGGAGCTAACATATTTGTATATTCAGTACGATGAGTTTGACAATGCTGCAACCACTGTAATGAACCATTCTCCTGAAGCGTGGGACCACATGCAATTTAAAGATATAATTGTGAAGGTTGCAAATGTCGAACTCTACTACAAGGCTGTACACTTTTACTTGCAAGAACATCCTGATCTGCTCAATGATCTTCTCAATGTGCTTGCTCTCCGTGTTGATCATACTCGTGTGGTGGACATAATGCGAAAGGTATAGACTGCCATATGCAAAATTTTGCTTGCTTATGCTTCAGCTTTGTTTTGGACTTGTAGTTGGGGTGGTTCAGAATTTCACACTTGTTGTATTGTAGTGGGTTTTTTGTGTTTGCCAAAACTGGGTTTTGAATTACAAATTTTTATAACTTTTAAGATGGCACTGATCAAAGCATTTTATTATGCTTTGCTGAACATTGTGCTTTTAAAGAATCTTGTTTTGTTATTTCATTTAATTTTTTCTATTCTGAATTTCAGGCTGGTCACATCCGTCTGGTCAAGCCATATATGATTGCAGTTCAAAGCAACAATGTCTCTGCTGTAAATGAAGCTTTGAATGAAATTTATATAGAGGAAGAGGATTATGACAGACTTCGTGAATCTATTGAATTGCATGACAACTTTGATCAGATAGGCCTTGCACAGAAGGTCAATTATAGAATCCTATCATGTTTTCAAAATCCAATTGGTGGTGTTATACTTATGAGAGCTATTGTCTCCATGCATGTGCAGATTGAGAAGCACGAACTTCTTGAGATGAGGCGTGTTGCTGCTTACATATACAAGAAAGCAGGAAGGTGGAAGCAGTCAATCGCATTGTCAAAGAAAGACAATCTTTACAAGGATTGCATGGAGACTTGCTCACAGTCTGGTGACCGTGAACTTTCAGAGGAGTTGCTTGTTTATTTTATTGAGCAGGTTTGTTTTGCTTACCTATCTGTCATACAGCCAGGCCTTCTATTACCCATCAAGCACCTTGTGGTGCATCCAGATAGATATATGTGGCTACAGGGAGAAGGGCACATATTTTCTGTCCTGACATAAATTTCTATGTTGAAATGCTCCGAAAAAGTTATATTCTCATTGAGTCCTGATTTTGTCAAATCTTTCTTTCATCAATTCCTAAATTGCATGCCTGCTATAACATCATTCTGTCCTGACATAAATATCTATGTTGAAATGCTCAGAAAAAGTTATATTCTCATTGAGTCCTGATTTTGTCAAATCTTTCTTTCATCAATTCCTAAATTGCATGCCTGCTAT
>JANZXR010000008.1:26948004-26961622 GCA_027575705.1 Erythroxylum echinodendron
CCATCAAAGCTTTGAATGGTCCTAGCATTGGAACTTGGGAGGGAAAGACAATAAGAGATGTGAAGTTTTGACATTGAGCTGGTACTAGCTTTGTGTCCATCATCTCCATACAGTGTACTAGCCATTACGAGCATGGTAGGGTTGGAACTTGAAACTAATGACATATTCACAATAATAGGGGAGAAAAAACAAAGCAAGATTTGGTTGTTTGGATTCTGGCTAGAGAGATTGAAAGATATGTGCTTGGTTGTTTAAGATACATATCTCAAAATGTTGTTATCGTTTCTTCAATATGCAATCTTCTCTGGTCCAAAAGAATCAATAACGTGGACTTTTGCCTCTAGTAAACTTTGGATGGAATCTAGAGGACAAAAGCAACTTCCAGTACAGTATCAGAAAACGAGAGAAACACTTGTTCTACCCGAATTGCAACTTGTAACTCCAAAGTTCTTTCACAAAATTTAAGGACCATAAAAGCGAAAGGCCATTAATGAGCACGGACATGTTATTGTTTCTCTTTTGTCAGCTTTTAGTGATAGAAATTAGAATCACTACAACAAACATACCCTTTCGCGATATTTTATTTTGTGACTAAACGAAATTCGTCGTAAAAAGATAACATATTACGACGATTAAAAGAATTCGTCACTAAAACTAACCATTTAGTGACGAAAACAAAAAGAGATGCAAAAGGTAAAATCTTTAGTGACGTATAGAGGAAATCGTCGCCTAATGCCGAATATTGGTGCACAATGGGTGACAATGTTAGATATTCGTCGCTAAATAATCTTATGGCGACAATTTTAGAAAATATCACCATAACTTATCAAATATTTGGCGACGAATCCAAAAAATCATCGCCAAAGGTTCTATATTTGGCGACGATATTCTGAAGCGTGACCAAAAGGTTAATATTTAGTGACGAAAGTTTCCTGATCCCAAAAGGTTAAACATTCAGCGACGATTTTTTGTCATCGTCACTAAATGTCAAGCATTCAGTGACGATTTCTAGAAATCGTCATTAAATGGTGCACATTCAGTGATGAATTCTAAAAATCATCGCTGAATGTATACATTTGGTGACGATTTCTTAAAATCATCACCAAATGGTTGACATTTTCATAAATTATTAAACTAACATTTTTATAATCTATTATAGTTAAGATATGTTTTATTGGAGATTTGTTTTGAATATTTACAACATATTATTAAAAAAAAACTCACAACATAATTTTAAATGTTAAACAGTAGTATTAATTAATCATTAGTATTTATTAACATTGCAAAAATTAGTTATAAAAATTTTCAATAATTTTATCAATATAATAATATGATTTATTGAGTAGTATGAACATTGAATTATAAGTTACCTAATTCTTACAGTCATAGAACCAGAGCAATGATAGTCCATATTCAATAGTATGCAACTTGACTCCTAAGTAGATATGTTGTTTGACAAATTATTACAGATACAACAATAAATAAACTTTAAAGTTAAGTGCAGTTGATTAACTCGCTAAATGACAATGATATAATTATTTATTTGGATTCCGAGTAACATGAGAGTCGGTAAAAGTAAATGGGTCCTCGATGTCTGGATTCCCCAGAAGGGTCCTTACACGTTCGAATGCACCAATTGAAACAGTATCAGTTGTTCCCTCAAGTATAGGGTTTTTCACACCCTTTTGGAACAAGTTTTTCACTATAGCTAAACTTGTAGAGGATATAGTGAATGAGTCGCTAGATTTAGTACCTAAAACACAATCAGTATAGAACTTAGATATTGTCATATTAGTAAACTTTTAAATGAACTAAAATTGGAGTGACATGCATACGTGAATGAGCATACCAAGTATGTGGAGTTGACGAATTTTCCAAAGCGACCGATTTTTCTAATCCTTTACGGACTGTTGTGACATTGCTCCCACCTTCATGGCCATACATGTCATCTTCGAGACTCAAGGAAGCTTAAAACAACATGTAATATAAACCATCAAATGTGAATATATATAATAGCTTCACAAAAGGAAATGAGATGTATATAATAAGGAAAGTGGCATTGTTCGGATGATACTAAACACCTTGAAGTGGAAGATCGGCCATAGAAGACAAACGATGATTAGTATATGAAGTGGAGATTTTTTCTGCATTGTTGGTTTTCTCAGTAGGGACAATTTTGCCACATTCCTCCCAACGGAATGAATTAGGGCCATCTAGAACTAGTCTCCATGTCGACATTCCTTGATTAATAATTTTAAGAGGTAAATTTTGCAAAAGTCGAATTAGAATAAAATGATGATATGTTTAACTTCAATTTTGATGACAACTGAAACTAGTCCAGTTTAGCACTTATACATCTTCAATGTGCCTAACGATATGAAAGTTACCCTTAATAAAATTTAAAAAATTTATTGTGTAATTTGTATCAAATGCAAAATTTATAATTTAAAGTAGAATAGACATGACTATATTCTTGATGCACAGAAATATAGTATTATATATATGTCTCTATATTACTATTAATGGAAATGAAAAAAAATAAAATACCCTTGAAACAATTTCATCAATGCAGAAATAAAGCTTTGATGAGATTAAGCTTTAAACATGGGTGGGAAGACAAACATAAAGAAATAATAAAGATAGATAGTAAATCATCTTCAAAACACTACCATAAACACAACTCATACATCAAATACATAATTAAAAACTCACAATAAACACCTAAAGGGTTTTAATGAATAATCACAATAGAACAAAAGAACATAAGAATAATCATAATAACTCACAATAGAACAAAAGAATAATATCGATTCAGTGAATAATTGTTCTTCGACGGTGATGAGCAGAACACAAAACCCAAATAAGTTATCTACGAGAGGATTTTGGATTAGTATTGACGACTTGAACGAGAATGGAGTAGCCTTTTGTGTTTTTGTCTTTGAAAACCTAATACAAAACGATGTCGTTTTTGTAGTTTAGGTAAACAAAGTCGTTTACTATTTGTTGTAGTTGTTTGGAAGTATTATTAATGTTTTTGCTATGATTTATTGTATTTAGTCGACAATCGTCAAATGTAGCGACTAATACATGATTCGTCTCTCAAGCCCGTTGGTTCATAAATAATTTTTAATAAATTTATTTTCCTTTTCCATATAAAACATAATTTGAATTAAAAATTAAATTATTCATTTTAAAACTATAAGGAAATTAAATTGTTGACCGTTCAAATAAAATAAAATTGACTTATAATTTTCAGACAATTATACATTTTCATTAATATAATTTCAAAAAAATTATTTGAAAAGATTAAACATTTTAATTATTGTAATTAATCAAAATAAATAATAATAATTGAAGAAGACATTGTAATATAATTGTAAAACTATTCTAACAAATTATATTTAAAGATTAGTCATTCCAAAAAATTAAGCAAATGAAGAACAATTGCATATATAAGTGAGAATATTAAATTTTCATTTTGTTATTGGCAATAGGAAAAACTCATATATGCTAATTAATTGAGAAAATTAAATAAGTGAAGATAATGTTTAGGTTTTGGTGACATTTTCTAAAATTCGTAGCAAAATTATACTTTTAGGCGACGAAAACTGCCACCGTCGAAAAAGGTAAAGGAAATAATTTTTGCAACGATTTACAACTTGGCAGCAAAATGTTGTACATTTTGCGACGCTATAGGTGCTTCGTAGCAAAAGCATGGCATTTTGTGACAAATCCTAGTTTCATCGCAAAATGTGGGAGATCAAAATAATATAACTACGTCATTTTTTAAGTTTTTCCAAATGTATTGGCGACGGTTATCATATATCATAGCTAAAGGTTTGACATTTTACGACAAACCTCATTTACATCGCTGAATGTTGCAACGGTAAAAAAAAATTAGGAAGGACGACATCGTTTGTCATCCCACCTATATAAAAATTAAACCTGCAACCTTCCCCCCACCTCTCTCTCCTTCGTTTCTTCCTTCCTTTTCTCTCAAACTAAATCGACTTTCAATCCCCCTTCTGCTGTGAATCAATTTTTTGTTCTTATCTTCCCTCCATCTATCGTGTCGTGGAGTTGAGCTCAACTTGGTTAGTTTTTCTTCAATTTTTTCTGGGTTTGTTTTTGAACGTGTGAATGATACGAAATAGTAATTGTTGACGTATATTCTTTGATTTCTTGAGTTGTTTGCATGGATTGAACAACTATATTGTTGGGTTTGTGTTGAAATGTGTTAATGATGGTAAAGAAAGGGAACATAATGAATGAAATGTTGAAGTTGGGTGTGTTTTATGTTCTGGTTACTTGTGTTCGATGAAAGTCCTATTGTTGTTCTGTTTCATTTTTTGTTTGAAATTTAACTTGTTTTCACATGTAATTTGTTGTCAACATGCATGATGACGATGATGATAAGCATAGAAAAGAAAGTGAAATATTATTGAGCTTTATTTATAGTGAGGTTCTTTGGAGTAGAGTAAAATGAGTATATACGAGGGAGATATGTCCACGGTGATTCATAGACAGATTAGCCTATTTCCTTAACTCTTACATGACTTAGTTGATTTTAGCTTAAGAAATCACATACCTCTACTTTATTAGCATCAAAAAAACAAGGATTCTTTCATAAGGATGGCTTGAGTGATTTATTATTTACTTCGAACGTATAGGAAAAAGATTAAGGAGGCTATAAATTTCTAAATTGATTCTAATCAATTTTGGAAGGATTTACCGAGGAAATGCAACTTGGATTACAATGATACACAATAAAGGAATGTTTTCATTGGATTTCTAGCTTGTCATATATGAAGATGGCATCTATAAGTGGATCAACTCTCTCATTCCTTTAAGGCATGAAGATGAGATGGAGATCTATTAATGGAGGCCAAGTGTTTTCTTTCTTATTATCAACTATGGACAAGCTTATTACATAGTGCAATAGCTATTCTTTAATATGCATTTGTTTTAAATAATTTGATGCCATTTTGAATTAGCATGGAATATGAGCTTCCTATGAAGGTTGTATTTTGGTTTATTCCTTACAAAATTCTGACTTGTGGCCACTAATGTAATTCTTTATTTTCCAAAAAAGTTATCAATTTTATTATAATAATATTATGATAGATTATAAATAAATAGTATTTTATAATTACAAAAATTAATGTATTCTTGTTCTTTTATAAATGGCTTGTAATTCATGTGTTTGAAAATACTATTAATATTACAAATTATATCAAAGATATTGTAAACTCCTCACTTTCTTAGAACTGTTATCTTTTTATCTAACTAATGCTCAACTAAATTCATATGCTTTATGAAACAACATAATTACTTCATATTTATTCTTATATGATTTTACTCACTAACAACTTAATATAAACATAATTGCAAACATCATAAAAGCTGAAAATATAATTTTCAATAAAAATAAACATTTAAGAAAAACTAAAGAATATGAAGAAGCCTATGAAGAAAACCTGAGAAAACTTCATTGATAAGTTTAAAATCTTATATAGATAAAACATTTGTTTTTATTATATATGTTCTACTTTCATTTTCATCTCCACTAATACTTCGCTTTGCCATGATTTTGACAAGGATGCTACGCATTTAAATTAACAATAGCGGTCGATAAAGATAAAGTTTAGAAACTTACATTACCTTCAAATTTAAGATTGAGTTTAGAAACTTTAATATTCACAGTTAAGCTAATAAGAGCCTTAGAAAGCTTCATTGTGGCCACTAATGCAATTCTTTATTTTTTAAAAAAATCAATTTTATTATAAAAAACATTACCACCTTATCAAAATAATACTACTCTTATGTATAAAAAGTACCATTATCCACCTTAATTAGGTATCATAAAAGAGACAACTTTTGCTTTATATAAATGCCTAAGGTGGGAAGACATTGAAATTCTTTAACCTTCTTTCTTCTATGTCTTAATTATTGGCATATCCTAATCTTCGTTCTTTGTGCACATTTTAGATATTTTTAAATTATGTCATTATAATGTCTATGCATATTAAATATGATTTTAGGCCGTTTAACCTTTAATTCATAGTTTTCAATTTATTTATAATACATTTTTTTATTCACCAAATCCTTTGTCTATTTTGTAGATTCCGTGTTCCTTTTTTTGCTTGGAGTCAAAACTGTATAATTTGTGTGGCATCCTTAGGTACATTTTTCCCTGCCCACCACATTTAGTCCAAAACCAAGAAAATTGTTTCGGTTTTAATCCCTTTCTTCTTTCTATCTTTGTAATTTTGTATCAGAGTGTCTTATTCTATTCCAACAACATAAACAACTCAACTGTATACAACTATACATCTTTAGGTATGTGAATTAGTAGTAACCTTTGTTGTTTTATATATCAGTTGTCGTTTCATTTTGTTGTATATTGTTCACTTAATTGGTGCATATGAACTGATACAACGTTGTTGATTGCATGTAATATTAAACATATATTTCTTCATCTTAGTCATGACGATTGAATGTAAGTTTCCATGTTTGTATTATTTCAAATGTTAATAAGATAGCTGCCTTATGTTGTTGATGTTTTAGTTATGTTAATTTACGATGACTATAAGCATATTTTTAATGTTTCACTTATGTTTTTGTGGACGTTGATTTTCAGAATCTTGATCATGGCAATTTCTGTAAATAAATTGTTTTTGTTATTTGGAATGTTAAGAAGATAATTGCCTTATATTGTTGATGTTTTACACAGGTTCATTATAATGGCACCTGATAGAAACAAAAGAAAGAGGGTGGTAATAACAGATGAAATTTCTCCCATATAAATCCCAGCATTTGCATTATCGAATGAGGAAAGTCAACAATAACCTTTACCAACATTGTTTGGTAGCTATGAGGGATCTTTAGGTCTGTTATTGATAACCAAATAGATTTACATTTATACTCACATTACATGTTTAGTGTGTTTTTCTCATTATGTTCTTTTTTCCAGATTCTAATACTGGCATCAAAAAAACGAGGTAAAGGTAAGACAAAAGGAGCTGAGTTGCAACAGATGAATGTTGCAATGAATACCAAGTCGTCAGTGACGATTGACCCCTATGTAACGGTGCCTAGTAAATAAGATCCAAGCTGCAAAATTAGCCAGTAAGTTGGGCATCGTTGTGAGGAATGAGTTGCCTTGCCTTTAGTATGATAGGCAGTGGAAGGAAGACAACTTGTTGCAAAATGCTTTGGACAAAGTTTCGGTAATATTTCAATTTATTTCATTATACATGTTGAAATTTTACTTAACTAAAATAATAACTTAACTTATACATGTTTTTCACATATAAAGCTCAACATCGTTGATATCAACACGCCTGAGGTTTCAAACAATGTTAGTTCACTGTTGAAACAAAGGGTGAATGATCATCAATATCGACTTCATAAATATTATCAATCTTTCCCTTCCGATAAAGAGGCAAGGAGACATGCTCCAGAATGGGTGGCTGAAGAAAATCGGAATGATATGTGGGATTATTGGGCTTCAGCGAAGGTTCAAGTTTGTTTTTTTCTCTTCATATTTCCTTCCATTAATTATGTTTATACATCTTATAACTACTTTTCCTAATTTAGGAAAAGTGTGAGAAAGCCAAGACCAACAGGCAAAAATGAAGACTCCTCATAACACCAGCTCCAGATCATTTGTCGTTGTCCGATAAGAATTTGTAAGTGTAAAGTTTTTAATTTATTATTCTACTTTTTATTACAATAAATTCTAATTGGTTATAATTTTTAAATTCATATTATAGAGTCAAACACAACTCCAAGGGCAAGAATGTGATAGGATCATACTGTACAAGCACACACACTACAAGTAAGTCAAGGCTGGATATCTGAAGAGGCACAAAGTAATTATGTAAGTACAAATAAATTAATATTATAATTTATTTTTCTATGTAATAATAAGTAATAATTTTTTTAGTTAACTCGATTTTCTACTTTAAATTGTAGGACAAGATGCAAGAGTTGTTGTAGATGTCATTGGTTGAGGAGAATCAACCCAATTTCGATGACATTTGCAATAATATCTTTGGTACACAATCGGATTATATCAAAGGTCTTAGGTATAGCCCTAGGCCTATTAGTGCCTCTTCGTCACGACCAGCATATGTCACGACGCTTTAAGAGTAGAACTAAGCACTGAAGACTAAATTACAATTTATGGAAGATAAGTTACAATGTATAAAAGACAAGTTAAATCGTAACGTAAAAGAAGTTAAGAAGCTTTAAAAGATGATAAAACAATTACTAGGCTCAGCATATGTCAGTAGCAGTGACGACGATGAGGAGTCTTAGTTTGTGTATGGCTTGTAATTATTTTTTTATAAAATACATTCCTTTTTAATGTTTATTTTATTTCAATTTATTATTATTTAAAAATATGTCACTAACATTAATTATAAAATAAATACTTTTAATATTTCAAACTATCTTAAATTGTAATAAATTAAAATAAATTTGTTTTTAACAATTATAATAATATTTAAATTCAAAATTAAAATTTGTCAACAAATACTATTAGTTATCAAAACAAAATCGTCACAAAAAGTCATTAACTACGTATACAAGAACATCGTTAAAAACATTTTGTTACAAAAACAAAATCGTCATAAGAAACTATTAGCTACTAAAATCAAAATCGTTACAAAATGTTTTTACCTACGTTTGCAGAAACATCTCTAAAAACATTTCCCTACAACAAATAGTTAGTAGCTAAAACTATGCTGCTACTAAAATGAAATCGTCACTAAAAATAATTACCTACGAATATAGTGTAGTAGGGAAAAACTTTTAGCTACGAAACAGAAACATCACATAAAATTATATACAACATTCATTATTCTCGTCGGTTATACTTTTTACTATCGAATTATTTGTGTCGAAAAAATATTTTGGCAACAATTTGGAAAAATGTCACGAATGTTGTTTTGCTACCGAGATTTAGTAACGATTTGGGAAAAAAGTTTAAGATGACCTCTGTTGTTATCTTTGGTACTAGTTCATCCCCGACATTTTCAAAATGGAGCAAGTTATCCTAAAAATGCCCACTTAATCACACCTCTGTCAAGTACATGTTATGTCGCTATTAAGTTGGGTCACTTGGACATATTAGATAATGTTAGCCGCTAACATGACAACTGATATGTAATAAAAATTAATTTTATAGGGACTAACATTATCTGATATGTCCAATTGACCTAACTTAATAGAACATTTTAGTTATTTTAAAAAATTAAAACCCAAAACATAACTTCCCTTAGTTTTCTGATTAAATAACCTTGATTGTATTTTTTATCCCTAATTTTCATCAAATCCCTAAATTCTTCATGTTTCTTGTATCTTCTTTTATTGCTGCAAATCCTTAATAATCATTTTTTCTTCTTGCTTCTTCTTTGTCTATCTTTGTTGGTTCCTAGTAATTTTCTGGCATCTTTGTTCTTTACTCTAGTTATAGTTTTGTTCCCCACTCCAAGTACTGTAGTCATAAATTATTCTATTTATTTAGTATTTGTTGTTCTTGCCCATGGATAAAGGATATTTTGCATCTATAGGGCTGAAATTTTTGTCCACAGAGGCAGAGGCACTATGGGGAAGGATGGTCCCCCTTATAGTCCTTCATGTTTCATATTACAAAATTGAAGATTAGTTGTCTAATATTTTTACTTTGTGCATTGGTTTACAATTATTCATATAATTGGATTGTCCAACTTTTATATTGTCTTCCATTTTTAAACTTTGTATGAATATGTAAGAAGAAGCAATATTATGATTAAACTCTAATATTATCTTAAACAAGTTCTATCTTTAGAAATTTAGCAATATCTTTAGTAAATTATATATATATATATTAACATTTAATCCCATAACTTAAGCTTATAGCTCTTCCAGTTAAAAAATATAGGTATTACAAGAATAAAAAAAACCATATTAAAGAAAATTATAACAAATCACTATATGTCAATTTATCATTAGAGGTTTTAATTTTAAATCTTGGTTTAGGAACTAAAAAAACTAAATCACTATCTAAAATTAGTATAAGTGTGATTTTTTAGGAATTCTTTCTCATAATTATCAATTATACTTGTTTGTTAGCGTTAGAACCTTTAAAATAGTTTGTCCCAACAGATTCAATGATTTCAACAAACAAAAGTCATCTTAAACATAGTTTGATCCTTCTTTTTCCAACCATTGAGTTTGTAAGTCTATTTTATTATTGTGTTTTACCATAATGCATCTGCTATTAAGATTTTAATTTTAGAGTTTTCTTTTATTTTTACTATGACTAATTGAATATCTATACAGAACTGCAAATTCTTGAAAATTTAAGAATTAAAAAACCCTTAATAAACATGATGATCTATTTACGACTATATCTTGTAAGGATTTACGGTCACCTTAGCCTCTTCTTGCTTGACCTATCTGTCTTAGTAGGTAAGAACTTATGTACCTTTTAGAAGGGGATGGATGTTGATGAAGTACACTCATTGTTTTTGAGAGATGGGAAGAGGAAGATTGATCACTCGTTAAGGAAGGGGAAGAGGAAAATTGAGCATCCAGGACCTTGATCACCTATCAATATTGAAAGAATAATTTATAAATTTGAAAATACATTTATTGCTTATTTAGTGTTATTGGTAATAGATGGGTTAGCTAAAATGGTTATGTTAAATGGTTAATTGAAAAAGTATAAAGTCAAATTAATCATATCATCTTACGTAAAACCTTTCCTTTTTCATGTGCTTATCTTTGGCCCTTTGTTTTTTGGACTATTTTAAGTTTAGAAAATTTTGGCATCTTTTTCACCATTGACAAGATCTTCTAATAATTGAGCATGTGTATCATTTTGAGGATTTTATATGTTAAAGTAGAACTTGATTCGGAAAAAAAAACAATATTATTGTTCTAAATGAATCATCAAAATTTAGATACATAATTAACTAACCAAGTAGCAACTAGTTAGCATTAACAATTCCTCTTGTCTACTCCTGATGAGATAATATGAAATAATATGTCCTCTCAACCTAACTTGTATAATCTTAGCAATGTATAAGCCTTAAACCTCCTAAACTTAACTTGGAACCTCTTTAAAGTAAGAATATCTTAATATTTGATTTATATATTTTGAGAAAATGTTGAATTTGTACTATTTAATCATGTAGTGATATGCCCAACATGTCGCCTCTTAAATAACATGCTTGATTCTTCTTTCAAAATACGTTATTTTCTTCTTTCAAGATATGCAATAGGATACTTAATATTCCCATCATATTGTTTTCTTTCAATACGAGTCTATATTCATATATTATTTTTAATAACATTTTGCCTTTGTAATAACTATTTTTTATATTTATCTACATAAGATGGCAGTAAATGAAAAATCTAGTATAAGATTATTTCATGGTGAATATTTTACTTTGGAAGGTACACTCAAGTATGTTGGTAAGGCACCATAATTTTTTTACAATATGGACTTGAATTATGTGAGTTTAAGAGAGGTATATGAAATATGTGCTATATTAGAATATACAAATATTGTTAGTGCAGAGTATTTGATTCAAAAGGAGAGGTTAAAAGAAGGTTTAAGGAGGTTAGAATTTAATCAGAGTGCATTTGAATTTGATTAAATTGTTAGATGTGCATGGTATAATTGATGTTTGTATAGAGTGTGTACATGAACCAACACCATCCATGCCAATATTAATATGGCATGATAAAAAGCATAAAAATGAGGTATATATGGAATTAGGAGGTGACACTGAAGTGGATTTGGATTGTGATAATGCTATAGGAGTTGATTTGGGATAGTGGTGTAGGAGATTATTTGAGAGTTCATAATGATGTTTATATTAACTTGCGAGGTAATACTAATGTTAGAGTGGATGTGGGAGGTAATATTGATGTTAGATTAGATAAAGGAGGTGATTTAGGAGATGAACAATCAGCTAATAGTGATTTTAAAATAAGTGATGATGGTGATTCTAATATAGTGCTTAAGATGGTGTTGAGTTGGGTGCTTAAGATAAAGGTGATTTGGGTGGTGAAGATGGAGGTGAAATGGGCTCAAGAAAAAGGTGATTTTGGTTTTAATGATAGACATAAATCTGATTCAAAATTTAACATCAATGTTGATGTAGGTCATAACACAATGTATATTGATTCCTCTGATCCTATGGGTTTCTTAGCCAGTGATAAATATCCCAATGCTGAAGAATCAAATAATACTTTAAGGTGACCCAGTGAAATTAATAAACATGTTCTTGTTGTTGTAAGTGAATGGATGTTAGTGATGGTGTTTGATAGAGTTAAACATTTAAGGACTTAGTTGTTGATTATGTAGCAATAATAGGATTTAACTTAAGTATTAAGAAAAATTAAGAAAAAAAATGATAGATATGATTACATCGATGGCTGTCCATTTGAGCTGTATGATTTATTTGATATAAACTATAAATGCTTAAATTTTAAAACTTACGATCCAGAGCATATATATAATCTAACAAACAAGTTAAGGCTAGTTACTTCCAATTTTATCTTAAGACACTTTAATGGAAAAATCCTAAGGAAGCCAAGCATTAAAATCAAGAAAATGGTCCAAGAATATAGGGAGAAATTAAATTTATCTATCAATTTAAGCATGTGCAAGTATGCAAGAAAGAAGGTTCTTACAGCAAACGTAAAAGAGTAGCATAACGAATATAGGAAGCTTTATGGTTATATTTTAAGTTAAAAGAAATGATCCAAGTTGATCGAGTTTCAACCTAGAAGGGGAAATGGTCCAAGTTGATTGAGTTTCAACTTAGAAGGGATGAAGATAAATTAGAATTCAAGAGAATGTATGTGTGTTTTGATGCAATGAAGAAGGGGTGGAAGAAGTTGTTACCTATAATTAGTACGTATGGAGTTTTTCAAAAGCAAAGTATCATGGATAACTTCTAAGTACCATAGGAGTTGATAGTAACTGAGACATCTATCTAATTTCATGGGCAGTAATTGAGGTAGGGAATACCAAGAATCAAACATGGTTTATAAAATAATTGTCAATTGAATTAGAGATTAGAGATAGTAAAAGAATAATAATGATTTTTGATATGTAAGAGGAAATTCATCCTACTAAAAGTTATTTGTACACATTTGCATCTACGAATGCTTTTAACTGGTTATTCTTAATTTTCAGGGACTTATGCAAGCTAAGAATGATGTATTGCCTTCTACTAGGATATGTACAAGGCATATATATCATAATTAGATGGGAAATTGGAAGGGAAAAGATCTTAGGAAAGCATCCTGAAATTCTGCCTGAGAAACATGCCCATAAGGATTTGATGATAGGCTCATCAAATTATACTAAATTGTGTATAGGAATTACTTAAATATTGAATGAAATATAAAGTAGGGCTTTCTAAAACATTGAGTTTAAATTTCTATTGTAGCCAACAAAATGAGTGAGACATTCAACTCTTGGATTTTAGTGTCTAGAGATCGTGTTAGACCCCATTTCCAGAGTCCAACTATTAATACATAAATCATAATTGTCCACTCAAATTCATCCATACATAAATCATAAGTCATTACCATCAAATATAAGAGTTGT
>JANZXR010000008.1:26975913-27002850 GCA_027575705.1 Erythroxylum echinodendron
GAATGGTAATAGATGACAATATTACAGCTAGAGATTTGTGAGAACCAAATCTCTCAGGAGAATATCCATACCTTTCTGGAGGATGTATGGTGCGAGTAGACCTTCAAACTTATGGTGGGTAGATATTGGGGACTGGTGGCAGGAAGATTGTGGAGGATGTGAGAGAGTTATACCAGTTGTTGATTGAGTTGATGACTCATGAAGAATGTCTCTAGTGCGAACCTTATTACTGCTTCTCCTTGTATACACAATGCCAGGTTTAAAACGTATGATAGGAGCAGGAGGATTATTTTTAAGATGACTTGATTGCTCCTCAAAAGCAGGAATAAAGGAATGACTACAAATGTTTGGAGTGACACCATACAAAGGAAAGAAATACTGCCAGTCAGAAAATATAACATTATGAGAAATTTGAATTCATTAAGTGGTAGGATCAAAACAGATAGAACCCTACTGGTGTGGTTCATATCCGAGAAAAGCACCTCTAACTGATTAAGGAGAGAGTTCTGTGCATTAATGAGGAGGAAGAAGAACAAAACTAACACATCCAAATGGATGGAGATGGGTATATTCAGGTTGCTGGTGATGGAAGAGGAAGTGTGCTGTTTGATTGTTAAGAACAGTCAAAGGAATATGATTGGTTAAATGTACTGCAGTAGTCAAAGCTTTGACCCAAAACTTTGACGGTACTGCAGATTCAAGGAGCAGACCATATCTAGAAGGTAACCATTTTTTTCTCTCTATGACGTCATTTTGTTGGGGTATATATGGATAACTCCTTTTTGAGAAACAATTCCCTTTTGTTGAAGAAACTCTTGGAATTTTTTAGACATATACTTCCCACTTGAATCAGAATGGAAAATTTTGATGCTTTTGGAAAATTGATTTTCAATCAAAGCTAAGAATTTTTGAAAAGCGTCAAAGACTTCAAATTTGCATCGAAAGAAATATATCTAAGTAGAACGAATGTGATCATCAATAAATGTCACAAAACACTTCTACTGAGTATGAGATATAACAAGTGAAATACCCCAAGATATTACTATGAATTAAATCAAAACATTGAGAAGACTTTGTTTCATGAGACGGAAATGGAAGAGTTTTACTTTTGCCCATTTTGCAACTACAACAATCAATTTTGATAGGATAAGGTGAAATTTTACTGCCTAGCGCTCCAGACTTTAGCATGGATTAAAGAGTTCTATCATTTGGGTGTCGGACATGCCATGACTTGAAATCAGGCCGAACAAAATAAGAAAATAAAGAAAACACATTTATACGCTTGGCTGGTTCATTAAGCTGAAGGGGAAAAAGTCTGCCCCATTTAGGTCACTCTGCTACTGTCTTTCACGACACCAGTTCCTGCATAGTACAACCAGAAGGAGAAAAAGTGACTTTGCAATTATTCTCAATCATTTGTCGAACTGAAAGTAAATTTTTCGATAGACCAAGAGCAATAAAAGCATTTTTCATGGGTGAAGAGGAAGAAATATCACTAGTGGCAATGACAGGAATATGATCCCCACCAGCTGTCTCAATTTGCAAGTTGCCATCGTATTTTTTGACCTTAAGCAGATTGTCAGATGATGGAGTCGTGTGATTTGAACCAGCTAGGTCAAAAGGACAGATTTTAGAAAGAGATGTACTTTTAATTGTTAAACCAAGAGCAGAGAGAGCTGATATAATAATTTGATTAACATTCTCCTGGGTAAGAGATGAAACTGCTGATTGATAAGGATCAACTCCTGCTGGAGCTTCAGTCGTCATATTGGTAGTATAAGTGTGAAAAGCACAAGGATTATGATTTTGTGGACGCTTCTTACTTTCAGATATAATATATCCCTTAATTTTGCAATAGTTGCAAAATTTTTTGAAACATTGACTTGCAATATGCTCATATGTCTTACAACTATAACATTGAGTGTTGGTCATAGTTCGAACTTGCTATTTTCCTTGTGCTACATAAGCAACATTAAGAACATTGGTGGAAACTCCGTTGTGTTCTAAAGTGGCACGAGTTAAGTGACGTTCCTCTTCCCTTAGTAGTTCATTCAAACAGTCATCTAAGGATGGAGGAGGAGTCCGAAGCAATAAATTAGAACGCACCTCTTCATATTTAGGTCTGAGTTTCATCAAGAATTGATCTCTTTGACTAGTATGATGAAGAGTTTGAACTGCTTCTAGAGATGCTGCAGGAATTGAAACGTAAAGAATGTTAGTATATTCTGTCCATAATGTGACAAAGCCTGTGTAATGCTCTTAAATGGACAGATTTCCTTATGTGTAATTTGAAATGTCATATTCTAGTTGAAAACGTGTAGCTGAACTGGTCTGATCATAAATTTTCTTGAGGTAATCCCACATAGCTTTGGCTGTCTTATAAGGTCGAAGATTGACAACAATGGAAGAGTCCATAGTCTACAATATCCAGCTCTTAACTCGAGCATCCTTGGCTGCCCACTTTGCAACCTTGGTCGGATCAGTCGGCTTGCTGTTCATGCCATCAATAATTCCCCACAATTCTTTCCCTTGAACATAAATTTGAAACTGAAATTCCCAAGAAAAATAATTCTTTTCTGAAAACTTGACATAAGCTATCTCTGATGTCTCCATGATTGCAATTATAAGAGATTCACAACTGAACCAATAAGAACATAAAAGATTCACAAGGAAGATTGAATAGAATGCAAGCTCTGATACCATAACAAGACAGAACTTTTGTGTAAAAGTTTAAACGCCCATACTCTGAGTTGTCTCTTGATTAAATAGAGTTGTTACACCAGATCACATGCCTCAATTACAGCAAATCATATCCCTTAATTACAGTAGGTTCTATTCTAGAAAAGGTGTGCATTTACATAGTATATGACAGCAATAAAATGATAGTTACAGTTGACTATATCTAGACAGCTATCATTGATATGGTCATGTTTGAGATTAACAATTTTATTTAAAAACGCATTTCTAGTGAATTGCAAACCCTAGGAAAATTAATCAATATACTTGTGTAAATCCAGTTTATAAAAAAATATATTTTTTATAATTAAATTATTGATGAAATGTTCTTGACTCTCAAAAAGTCAACACTTTCAATAAGTTAAACCTCACTAAAATTCTTTTTTGTTTTTATTTATTTCTCTTTTTTTTCCTTATAAATGAATCTTTGCTAAATGGGTACTTATTATATTTTATACAACTTCTCTTAGTTTTTAATAGAGATCATTCTTATCCGGAGTTTCCCTTTTTTCAGTTCTTTCAGCAGTTTCAGGTGTTCAAGTTAAGTTCTCTGGACTCCACGAGAGTAAGTTCAACCTATACATCAATACCTTCAAATAAATTTCCAAATGAAACATTATTCATCAGTGAAACTAATTGATTCACTCTTTTAACCTTCAGATTATGTTGTAATTATCTCGTGTCTTATACTGGTTGGGCTTTTTTCCCTCCAACACCATGGGACACGCAGAGTTGCTTTCATGTTTGCCCCTATTGTCACAGCATGGCTTCTGTGTATTGCGAGCATTGGCGTATATAACATAATAAGGTGGAATCGACAGATTTATTATGCAATTTCTCCAGTTTACATGTTGAGGTTTCTCAAAAGTACTGACACTAAAGGATGGGTATCCTTGGGAGGAGTTGTTCTTTCAATTACAGGTTCCCCTTTCACATTCCATACAAGTATCATAGTTGAGCATAAGGTCCTGAAGTCTTGAGTAGAGGTTCCTAAAATTAGTTTACTGTGGAATACGTTTTCAGGAGTGGAAACAATGTTTGCTGACTTGGGCCATTTCTCTAAAGCTTCAATAAAGGTGACTTGTTAGCATTTAGGCAACACCAAAAGTGGAAGCTTTGTGTTAGTATGCTTTGTCTCTATAGGAAACGTATCATCTAGTATTTCCATTGCAGTTCGCATTCACGCTGCTAGTGTATCCCTGTTTGGTCCTAGCATACATGGGTGAAGCAGCATTTCTGTCCAAGCACCAGGAAGATATCCAGAGAAGTTTCTACAAAGCTATACCAGGCAAGAAGTCGTTTGTGGTTGACATGGAGTCTAATATTCTCTTGCATTCATCACATGAATAGTATTTTTGCTGTCGGCAGAAACTACATTCTGGCCGGTGTTCATAGTGGCCACATTTGCTGCTGTGGTAGGAAGTCAAGCTGTAATATCAGCTACCTTCTCCATCATCAGCCAGTGTTGTGCACTGCATTGCTTTCCTCGTGTTAAAATTGTTCACACTTCAAGTGAAATCTATGGGCAAATATACATCCCCGAGGTCAATTGGATCTTGATGTGCCTTTGTGTGGCGGTGACACTAGGATTGAGGGACACCAATATGATGGGCCATGCATACGGTAGAAAATGTGCTATTCTTTTACGTGCACACAAATTTGCTGAACTTTCCCTTAACTATGGTTGTTTTATTGGTTCTGCAGGAATGGTGGTAACCACAGTTATGTTTGTGACCACCTGCTTGATGGCCCTGGTCATGATAATTGTATGGAAGAAAAGGATCATTTACACAGTAGCTTTTTTTGTGTTTTTTGGATCAATTGAACTGCTTTACATTTCAGCATCTGTTTACAAGGTGCCACAAGGTGGGTGGATTCCACTTGTGCTGTCTTTCATCTTTATGGCTGTAATGTATATATGGAACTATGGAACAATGAAAAAACACGAATTTGATGTGGAGAACAAGGTTTCGATGAATAGGATAGTTTCTTTGGGACCTAGCCTGGGGATGGTACGGGTTCCAGGAATTGGGCTGGTTTACACAAACTTGGTGACTGGAGTCCCTGCAGTTTTCGGCCACTTCGTGACCAACTTGCCTGCATTTCATCAAGTGCTTGTTTTTGTTTGTGTCAAATCCGTTCAGGTTCCCCATGTATGTGAAAAAGAACGGTTGCTAATCGGTAGACTGGGGCCAAAGGAGTATAGCATGTTCAGGTGCACTGTCAGGTATGGTTACAAGGATCTACATCAGGAAAACTATGATTTTGAGAGTAGACTTGTGTCTGCAATAATTCAATTTGTAGAAACGGAAGAAGATAGTGGTTCAAAGCAGCTGACCGAGCCATGTAGAGAAATTGAAAGCTCGGCTGGTGTTTCTTTTGCCAAGCAGCGCATAGTTCACGGCTCAAATCAGGAAAAGATGGAGTCTTCAAGTGAGATCCAAGTAGTTTGTTCTGATGTTGGGAATCCGAAGAATAGCCAACTTAAAGCCGAGTCGCTGCAAATATTGCAAGCCAAGGAGTCTGGTGTTGCTTACATCCTGGGGCAATCCCATGCTCAGGCAAAGCAATCATCCTCCATTATCAAGAAAATTGCTGTTGATCTAGTATATACTTTCTTGAGCAAGAATTCTAGGGGACCTGATGTGGTTCTAAATGTGCCTCACACTAGTTTGCTGGAGGTTGGCATGATTTACTATGTCTGACTCTACAAGACAAATTAGCCACGAAGAGTTTAGGAACGTAGCTGTAAAGAAAAGTAAGAATGACAAGGATACCAAGTGGGCATGCCATCAGGATAACAGAAAAATATTAAAGAAAAGCTTTCTAATTTCTGTAGTCCCAAATTTATAGTTTCCTTTCTTCTCCACTATGCTTTTGTATATAGATGGATATTGTTCATAAGTTCCTATTTTTTTGATGGAAAAGAAAAAAAAATAGTACTAACCGTTTAGTAATTGTGTACTATCTAGTGAGTAGTTAAAAGTTAATGAATGGTTGTTTAAATTGAACTTAATCTTTTTCATAAATAATTGCTCTTTAAAAACAAATTTTTATAAAGAAGAAATTTCAAAAGCACAATCTAAATCAAATTTACATATATTAACATAGTGTGGTTTAATCTAGTCTAAAGAATGAAAATCATTTTAGTAAAGTTTAAAAATTATGTACAAATTATACTATAAGTTGGAAATCTTTTGTTGTATATATTGATGAATAATGAGTTGTTTCAACATATGATCTAAAAAGTGGAAGACATTATTTTAGTAAGATTAGGGATGAAAATTTTAGTCCAATTCAGTCTAACTCGATTTAGAGTCAATGGATTAAGTCTAAATTAATTGAACTTTGGATCGAATTCAAACTTCTTTTAAAATTTTGAACTTTAGTTTGAAGACAAATTTGAGTTTTAACTCTATAGACTGACTCAACCCAAAGATCACTTAATATATTATCTAAAAACAATGTCATTTTGTTACTGGATATATATATTCAAAAGAATAACAATGTTTTGATGCTTTTTGACGTTTTGCTTTTGTTTCCTCTTCTTCTAATAATCGGTGATAAAAAGTAAAGAACATTTATAGTTGATAAAAATTATTATTAGATTATTCTGACTGCTAGTGAGAGAAGAGATAGCTTGGTTTGGTTGGTGACAAAGATATTTATATTAAAACTAAGGTTACAAAGCTCATCTTTATACCACCCATTTCTCATTTATTACATATTATTTCCCATAGGTCTACCACCAATTAAGCTTAATTTAATGTCCTCTAATAATAGACTTTGGACAAGATCATTCGACAAGCTAGAACCATTGAGCAGTGCATTAATATCAGGATAATTTCTCTTTTAAGATGTATATGTATATGGGTGTTGAGTTTGAGTTTAAATTCGAATACCTCAAGTTTGATCAAATTTTGAGTTTGTCAAAATTCAATCAAACTCAAATTTGAATTGAATACCTCGATTTTGATTGAATTTTAAGTTGAACTGAAGTCATGAGCAACTTAGATCCAAATCAACTTATTGTCATTCTTAAGTAAAATCTTTCAAATAAAATAAAATGTGATACATCTGAGTTACATGAAAAATTGAAGATTTTTTTATATAAGAAATAAAAATATAACTATTAATATAACTATACCACTCCAAAAACCCTTAGTTAGAGGGATATGAGGATAACTGAAACTATTCAAGTAAGTGGCATTGTTAGACCACATGAATCGAGAAAGGCTTTTCTCGCCTTGAGTCCTAGGCTAGTGGAATCTTTCACTAATAAACCTCAAAGGAGTTGCATCATAGGTTTTCATCTAATATAATTTTTAAGTGATTTTGAGAACTGAATCTCTGTTAAAGATTAAGATCGAACAAAGATGATTACAGTTGAGATCCCAATTATACTAGAAGAGACACAAATCCTTCTTCTCTAATGAACGTCAACTCCAAAGGCCTGGCTTTTAGGGATCTTAACTAACCAATTTTTTCCTATATAACTTAGACCTCAAATAAGATCTATAGTTCAAGGCATTTTGATATACAGGATCCTCATAAGAGTAGAGCACGATTGTCTTTCCGTATGACTAGAATTACATTATTCAAGAATCAAGCTTCAGGAGAGAGAAGAACTAACAAGAAATCCATAAATTAGAAAACACACTTGATATTAGTGATTCAATCATTGTTTACAAAAGAATAGAGACCTTGCTTTTGTAGAACTAGTAAGGTAGAATAAGACAAACAACTTTTGAATAAAGATATAAGTAACCATGCATAATATAATAATGCAAACTAAAATAAAAAATGCATTGTGAAAGTAAAAATTATTGGGAGACACTAGGTCCTAATAATATTCATAAACGATAAGAAAGAATCTCTGAACAGAGTCGTGCTGAAAAGGATTGAGGTCCATTGTCATCATATGATACCAACATGTTATATCCAAATTTTCTATTTCTTTAATGAAATGGGTTATTTCAGCCTCTATCCAAATTAGGGACCATAGAGCTTGAGCATGCTGAAAATAGTCTGGAAGGTTTTTGGGCTCTTTTTTAGGCTTATGAGCAATGAAGCTTTATCCAATTCCATAAGTTCTTTTTAGGTTCAAATCTAGGTGGACATTGTAATTCTCTTGCCAACATATTGAAATTCATGTGAGCAAACTGATCAAATGAAGACCAATAACAAGCAGTTGGTGAAATGGGTTATGGTAAAGCAAAATCTTCAGGGTACGGACCTAAAGTTGTCCAGGTAGTAGGTTTGCTAAATTTTGGATGACAATTGATGTGATCAAAAAAATGATAAAGATCACACATGATGTCTTTCTATTTTTTAGGCTAGTCAATTGAGGTCTTCCAAAGTTGAAAATGATTAATAATGTATACATAACCATTTTCAGTCATCCTATAGGGGTGATGGACTATGAAAAAAGATTAAGCTTTTTGTTATGTCAAAGAAATACTCCATAGCTGATATCTATTATGTATTTGACCCAATTAAATATGCCAATTTATCAATGGTTGTAACCATTCTAAGAATGTCTATAATAGAGAATTGAAATTGACGGGATAATTAAAGGTCGATAAACATATAAAGGAGATAAAGCAATAGGACAAACATGAAGGGCAAATAAAGCCCAAAGATGCCACACAGTTGGTTCGATAAGAGAATCATATAGATGGTGTAGAGTGTGATAAGGAGTTAGAATATCAAAGTGGTGTACATATGGCGGAATGTTCAAAGAGGTAAGAACAAGATGAAGGTAATAAAGACTTTTCCTTATAAGAACAATAATTTCTTCTAAGTTATTAGGGGTATTTTTGGTTATTAGAGGAAAAGATTTCTTAACTTTGACATAGAAGGGAATATCCGTAATTGCGAGGATGATGAGAGGAATTGTTTTTTTAAGATAGGAGTGAGAAGTTGGATTGACTTTCTAGGGCTTGAGAGGAAATTAGCTAGCATGCTATGATGATCATTGACATAGTAGATTGTGAATTTATAGCGAAAGAATCAATCTTTCCAAAGAAGCAATTGGTTTTTAGGAAATATCTTCTTGTAAGGCTTAAGGATTTTTGAAAAAGATGTATTGTCTATTTCTAATACGAAGTGATAAAGGATGAGATAGAAATTAAACTTTTCAATGCCCTTCTTTACAACCAAAATCTCTTTATAGATGGTGTGGTAGTGTTTTTATAATTCTTTAAACTGGCCCCTAGTATGAGCATAATAATGATATTTTCCTTCAACTTCTTCACTTAAGATGGGACCCCAAATATAGTCATTAGCATCTGTCTAAAAGATGCATTGTCTTTGTCTAAGACTCTTATTCACTTGTTTTATGTTGGCCCTCGGATTTTTGCTTTAGTTAAGCATGATTTACATGAATTATTTTATTTGGAGTTAATTATTATGTAAATGTTAGTAAGATTATATGACATAGGTTGATTGATTTAAAGTGTTAATATTAAGAATGCTCAAGGGTATTTTTGTTAAGAAACTTAAGTATAAAAGACCATCAGCTTATAAGGGCAGGCAAAATGGACATTTTATGCTCATTAAGGGTAGAATTGGAATATGAAAATATGGTCTTGCATTTAAGAGGAAGAAAAACAAAATTAGAAGATAGAAGAGGGAGAGAGTGTCGTTGGAGAGAAAAGAAAGGAGAGCTAGGTTTTGATTTTTCTTAGGTTTAAAGAGTGATTTTGAAGTGGTTTAAGAAGGGAAAAAGAAAGATGAGGATTAGAGCTTCCATTAGAGTCAAACATCTCATTATGTGGTGAAGATTCAAGGTAAGTTTGATTTTAATCTTTTGGATTTTGAAAGGGGTTTAAGAATGCTAGGATGTGTAGGAAGTTGTTGATGAATGGTATATGAAAATATTTCGATCTTTTTGGTTGTTAAACAAGTATAGCTTATGAATTAGTTTGTGAATGATATTGGATTGGAATTGTATTGAAAATGAAGTAGAAGAGATGGGTTAGTGATAAGATGGGTTATATGTGAAAGGTGGGAAGTAAGATGATGGAAAATGTCCCAAAACAAGTTCTCAGAATGGGTTTCTGGACATTTTCGCAATGCAATACATGTTCTAAGAGTTGGTTTTTGGACAATTTCTCCACGGTGAACTTGGTTTTGCCGCAGCGAACTCAGACAATTTCGCCACAACGAATTTGGTTTTTGCCACGACGAACTTTCTAGCATAGAACATACTCTGGTATTTTAGGCATAACTTTTTGTGTAGTTATCCAAATGAGATGATTTTTGATTTGGTGTAAACTAGAGACATAGATATACAACTTGTATGATAAAATTGAGTTCTAATTCAGTATCTAATGATTTCAATATTGGGATGGAATTTGAACATAGAATGTTGTTTTAGTATAAGAGCAGCCTGAAGATTTTTGGGGAATAACTTTTAGAGTACTGAACCAAATGGAATGATTCTGGTGTCATTAGAAACTTAAGAAAATGGGGAGTATTTTCTAGAAGAAAGAGTTATCAAATGTATTTTCTTAGGGTTTTCAAATTGGAATTCCTACTAAAATTGGGATTTTGTTATTGTTAAAGGAAATCAAGAAGGTGATCAAGAGAGGTAAGAGGAGCAAGAGGAAGGACATCCTTAAACCACTCTTATAAGCAAGGATTTCAAGGTGGGTACAATTTTATAATAGAGTAAATAAGCCACTTATTGTTTTCTTTGAATCAAAGAAGCTTAATGGTTTCAATTGCATCATAGATGTTGCATTTATTTGCTCTTGGTTGGATTATGAAATTGTTATATGTTTGCTACATGAATTGTGTTGATAATTTATGTAAAGATTTTGAAAATGTTTCTTTTTGAAAAGATGCAAGTTGATGAAATCATGTTTTCGAAATAATTCATGTCTATGAAAAGCAAGTTTTCAAGAATTGCCATTTTGGGCAACAAGTTTACAAGTCATGAATTATGTGTTATGTGGGTTTGTGGTGGTCCCCTAAGTTCCGTCACATGCATGTTGATCAAGTAAAAGCTTCTCTTGCCTGCCCGCTAGTGGCATGGAGCTCCTTCATGGACTCCCATAAGTTCACGACTATGTAAGACCATTAAGTGGAATTGCGATAGTACGTTCTGTTCACAGCTACACAGGACCCTTATGGAAAATGTGTAGTATGTTTTGCTTTAGATCCACCCGAACCATTCTGATGTACTTATGTGCTCATGATATGTTTGACAAGATGGATGCATACATGATTGGTACTGTTGAGAATTGTTTGACAAATTGATAATTTCATGAAATAAGTGTTTTTATGGTTTTTAAATACGAAATTACTATGGTTATGAAAAGGTTCAATAAAAATGAGTTTTAAAAAGAAGGGTTTTTGCTTGTTTCTCGATTATAAATTTGTTACCCACAAGCTTTAAACTCACTCCCTCCCAATTCTGTCCCATCTTCAGGTGAGAAGCAAGAGATCAAGTAGTCAAGGGTTACGACATCACTCCGAATTTGCATAACTTTGAATTTTGAGTTAGGTTTTAGGAATTTAAGGGTTTAGTTCCATTTAAAGTGTTTTTTGTATTTTGGATTATGAAGCAAATGTTGTATTATGGCTTGAAATGCCATTAATCCTTTGTAAAACTCTTATTTATGTTATCAATGAAATATATGTTTGGTTTTGGTCTATTATTTTTTTATATTTCGCAAAGTATTCGATTTTGGAAATGAGATTAAGATTTTGAGAAATTGGTTGTAGTTACATTCTTATCCTTTTTTTTTTGGGTTGAAATGATGAATGTGATTGAAAGAATTTAAGTTTCATTATAGTAAGATAGGTAGGTTGGGTTTGAATTCTGCTGCAAAGGGTTTTCACCGCAGCGAAGCCGAGAGTTCGCCGTGGCGTAATTCACATGATGACTTTTCCAGGGTGAAGATTATACTTTTCGAAGCGGCGAAATCGATCTGCATAAGTTCACTGTGGCGAAGAATAATTACGCCGCGATGAAGCCCGCCTTTGCTTCCGAATGATTTATATTTTAAAATTTCAAATTCTAACCCCTCCTCCACGCTCAAGCTTGGCGATCCCACGTCAGATGTTGGGCTTTAGAAATGGGTTCCAACATGTTGTAGTATTAGAGTGACTAGGTTTTAGTTCAGGTTTTCAACTAGGTTTAGGTCTAGGTTAGGGACTAGGTTTAAGAGTATCCTAGACATGAAATGGGTAGTTTAGGACATGAAATGACTATGCATCGTTTTAAATGAACAACTTGCATTGTTTTGAATTGTTTCACATGATTTGAAATTGTTTTACATTATTTAAAATTGTTTTATACGATTTGAACTATTTTTCATACTTTGAAATTGTTTTGCATGAATTAAAGGTTTTCAATGGTTTTATATTCATGGAGTGATTATGCCGTCTCAAAAGAGAACTTGTGGAGTTATTCCTCTATCTTGCTCTCACCAAGGGAGCAAGGATGAATTCATTGTCCCACAAGATGTAGGAACACACTCTACTCCTAAATCTGAGGCATCTAGTATGTAGCATGAAATGCAACCCGCTGATCCTTTCCCCCCAAACCTGAATATGTTCCACTATTGAGAAGATGAAATTGGAGCCAAAGTGGTTGTTTGATTAATGTGACAAGAGTTACGATCCACTATTTTATGGTGATTATACATCTATAATTTTGAATCAATGGCGAATATACATATGTAAGATGTAATAAAAGGATAGTTAGAAGATGAGATGAATGATAGAGACATATATAGAAGTTCAAAAGGTTAAGTTGGATTGTTATTGTGAGTACATATACGATAGTGGGATCACCATAACATGTGATAATACTTAGCATACATGTATTATATGTGTGGAGATTATATAGGAAGTAACCTATGACTTATTAAATATTTGTTATAGTTCCCATAGTTTAAAGTCTAACGGGAACTAGAGTAACACATGAAAGTGCTTATAATGATCAATCGGGGATAGATTGAGATTGTTATGATGTTACAATGAGTAATGAGTTCGAAGATAAAGAGAAGAATATTATTCAGGATCAATGGAGATCAAAGAATCAATCATGTAAGATATAAATTTGTGAATTGTTAGAGATAAATATGTGGACGAAATGGGACGACTTTAATGATACACACCTAAGCATATAGGATAGTAATTATGTTTACTACTTCATTGAGTTTTGGTAATTAGAATGTTATGACCTCTTATGAACGATAGAAATTGGTCTTCCCGAGGTATTAAGAATGGCTGATAAGGCGATGATCATAACAGTTGAGTGATAAACATTACATGAATAGTAAAAAAATGATAGTAGCAAGAAATCTTCTTTCGAAGAAGAATTATATTGAATTAGGTTAAGAATAATCAAATGAAAGAGCAAATCAGAAATGAACATGTAATGATTCAAAAGTGAGTATTGGAGCCCTATTCCTGAGGGAAATAGAATATGCTACTGGGAGTGTATGTATTTTTGTTTGATGAAAAAGTATCCAACTATGTGAGTGGATTTTTGAATTTGAGGTGACACTATTGCTAATGTGAGGAGAACTTAGGTCCATATTATATTCTATGCGAATATGCACAGAAGATATAAATTAGACTTTGATGAATGTGTTACCAACACAGGAAATTAAGATTGAAAATAAATTGAAATGTGGGGAGAAATTGGTATGAATAAGTAGACAGTAGAATAATTCAATGCAAAATATTGAGAAGATTATTTGAGAAAGGAAGTCAATTGGGAAATTGAAAATAAGGTGAGACAATGTTAACTCAATTGAGAAATGAGGAATTAGTTATTTAAGAAGTTATAAGAACTAATCATGGGCATATGGAGCTTTGGAAACATTTGTTCAAGTTAACAAGTGCCCTAACAGCGTTATGGTATTGAGGATTAAATTGATCCAAGCAAAATGGATCAATCTGTGATTATGATCATGGGGGATATTTGGAGTGTATTTGAAAAGTGAAGAGAATATTTTTGAACCTTGAGATTAATCTTACATATCGTGGATGGAAAAACAATTTTGAGGAGTTATAACATTAATTATATCGTTTCAATTTGGAGATTTTATAGTTTACCATAATGTTGTATAAGAGATTCGGATAAAATACAATGCAACACAATAACGTGATTTCATATGTATGGAGACGGCTAAAGTCCTATGAGTTGATTATTCAATACATGATTTAGAATTGCTACGGTAGTGATTGCTTTGAAAGTTTGTAGATAGTATATGTATAGGAATATAAATCATTGAAGTTGAGGTAATTATTGAGTTGAAAGAATTGAATACGAGGCTAAGACAATGGATAGAAGTACTGAAAGATTATGATGGTACAAATGATTATTTCCCAGTAAAGTTGGTGTTGTATCTAATACATTAAGTACAAATCTCAATAGCAGTGAAGCACAAATTCAAATATTGAGGTTATTAGATCTAATGCAAAAAGGAGCATAGAATGTGGAGTTAAATTTTGGGCAAATCAAAGAACTATTAGCTATGAAATTGAAGATCAATTTCACATGAAAGGATTAACCAAGCCCAAATTGAGGATCCAAAAATTGTGAATCTTACTGAGAAATCAAAAGTGAATATGAGTTTTGAATTCGAATAGGAAAAATGATACTTTGTGATTGAAATAAGAAGTATGAGTAATCGATAAAGTTGATAGAGCAAAGAGAGTGTTAGAAAAGTACAAATGGTAACGTAAGTTATACATCATAGTAGAAATATGCCGGAATATATTTAGCGGCTAAGAATTTAGATTCATGTGACTGAATGTTTAAATTGCTGACGGTCCTAACTTTCATAGATATGCTTAAGGCATATAGCTTGGAGTTCATAGGAACATGAGATCAATGTATAGTTCCGTTTGACTTTAAGTATCACATTCATTATCATAGTGATTTCATTAGAATATTGTATAAGGTTTTATATGACAAAAAGGGGTCATTCTCCTTACATTGAAATGAATAAGGCCTAAAAAAATGGTGGAAGGCCATAATTGACTAGAGATGTCGGTGATGAGTGAAATGAATCTGTATTAGAAATGAAGTGATACAAGAAAGATGAATAAGTTAAGTGGATCAACACTGGACATATGGAATATAGTGAGAAGGACATATGAGTTACGTGCATTAATACTATAGAGATGTGAACTATGAAGCGAAGGATGAAATGTTAATGAGAGTATCACCTTTCCAAGGTGTGCTTAGATTGAGTGCAAGATGTGCTCAGGTTAGGATAAAGAAGCAACTAAGCTTGGATTGTATTGGCCCACATAAAGTTATTAAGAATCAGATCATTGACTTATGAGTTAGTATTACTAACAAAGATGCCTTACATTCAAATGTGTTATATGCAAGTATGTTAAGAAATATTGATATGATATGAAATTGGTGTTATCGAAACAGGAAATGGGAAAAAATTGTGAGTAATCTGAAATATATTGAGGAAACAGTTAAGATACTGTGATACCTGAATAAGTCATGAAAGTATTGATTGAATCTGTTAACTAAGGTGATATGAAAAAAATTATTCGAGCGATGAAGTTAGATGGAAAACAAAGGAGCACAAGAGGAAGTATACCCCTACCTCTTGATCAGTCAGATAAGAATTTCGAGGACGAAATTCTTTTAAGGGGGGGGGGGGGATGTTGGCCCCCTGATTTTTTCTTTAGTTATGCATGATTTACATGAATTATGATGTTTTGATGGGTTAATTTTATTTGGAGTTAATTATTATGTAAATGTTAGTAAGATTATATGACATAGGTTGATTGATTTAAAGTGTTAAGATTAAGAATGTTCAAGGGTATTTTTGTTAAGACACTTAAGTATAAAAGACCATAAGCTTATAAGGAAGGGCAAAATGGACATTTTATGCCCATTAAGGGTAGAATTGGAAGATGAAAATTTGGTCTTGCATTTAAGAGGAAGAAAAAAAATAGAAGATAGAAGAGGGAGAGAGTGTCGTTGGAGAGAAAAGAAAGGAGAGCTAGGTTTTGATTTTTCTTAGGCTTAAAGAGTGATTTTGAAGTGGTTCAAGAAGGAAAAAAGGAAGAGGGGGATTAGAGCTTCCATTAGAGCTAAACATCTCATTATGTGGTGAAGATTCAAGGTAAGTTTGATTTTAATATTTTGGATTTTTGAAAGGGATTTAAGAATGCTAGGACGTGTAGGAAGTTGTTGATGAATGGTAGATGAAAATATTTCGATCTTTTTGGTTGATGAGCAAGTATAGCTTATGAATTAGTTTGTGAATGATATTGGATTGGCATTGTGTTGAAAATGAAGTAGAAGAGATGGGTTAGTGATAAGATGGGTTATATGTGAAAGGTGGGAAGTAAGAAGATGGAAAATATCCCAAAACATGATCTCGGAATGGGTTTTTGGACATTTTTGTCACGACGAACTTTCAGGTTTCACCATGGCGATGCAAAACATGTTCCAAGAGTTGGTTTTTGGACAATTTCGAACTCAGGCAATTTCGCCGTGGTGAATTTGGTTTTTGTCGTGGCGAACTTTCTAGCACAGAACATACTTTGGTATTTTAGGCATAACTGTTTATGTAGTTATCCAAATGAGATGATTTTTGATTTGGTGTAAACTAGAGACATAGAGATACAAATTGTATAATAAAATGGAGTTCTAATTCAGTCTCTAATGGTTCAAATATTGAGATGGAAATTGAAAGTAGAATGTTGTCTTAGTATAAGAGCAGCCTGAAGATTTTTGGGGAATAACTTTTAGAGTACTGAACCAAATGGAATGATTTTGGTGTCACTAGAAACTTAAGACAATGGGGAGTATTTTCTAGAAGAAAGAGTTATCAAATGTATTTTCTTAGATTCTCAAATTGGAATTCCTACTGAAATTGGGATTTTGTTATTTTTAAAGAAAATCAAGAAGGTGATCAAGAGAGGTAAGAGGAGCAAGAGGAAGGACATCCTTAAGCCACTCTTATAAGCAAGGATTTCAAGGCGGGTACATTTTTATAATAGAGTAAATAAGCCACTTATTGTTTTATTTGAATCAAGGAAGCTTAATGGTTTCAATTGCATCATAAATGTTTCATTTATTTGCTCTTGGTTGGATTATGAAATTGTTATATGTTTGCTACATGAATTGTGTTGATAATTTATGAAAAGATTTTGAAAATGTTTCTTTTTGAAAAGATGCAAGTTGATGAAATCATGTTTTCGAAATACTTCATGTCTATGAAAAGCAAGTTTTCAAGAATTGCCATTTTGGGCAACATGTTTACAAGTCATGAATTATGTGTTATGTGAGTTTGTGGTGGTCCCCTAAGTTCCGTCACACGAACGTTGACCAAGTAAAGACTTCTCCCGCCTGCCCGCTAGTGGCATGGAGCTCTTTCATAGACTTCCATAAGTTCATGGCTACACAAGACCATTAAGTGGAATTGCTATAGTACGTTCTGTTCACGGCTATACAGGACCCTTATGGGAAATGTGTAGTACGTTCTGTTTTGGATCCACCCAAACTATTTTGATGTGCTTATGTGCTCATGATATGTTTGACAAGATGGATGCATACATGATTGGTACTGTTGAGAATTGTTTGACAAATTGAGAATTTCATGAAATAAGTGTTTTTATGGTTTTTTAATACGGAATTACTATGGTTATGAAAAGGTTCAATAAAAATGAGTTTTAAAAAAATGAGTTTTTGCTTTTTTCTCGATTATAAATTTGTTACCCATGAGCTTTAAGCTCACCCCCTCCTAATTTCATCCCAGCTTTAGGTGAGGAGCAAGAGATCGAGTAGTCAAGGGTTAGGACATCACTCCGAATTCGCATACCTTTGAATTTTCGGTTAGGTTTTGAGAATTTAAGTGATTAGTTCCATTTCAAGTATCTTTTGTATTTTGGATTATGAAGCAAATGTTGTATTATGGCTTGAAATGCCATTAAGCCTTTGTAAAACTCTTATTTTTGTTATTAATGAAATATATGTTTGGTTTTGGTCTATGATTTTTTAATGTTTCACAAAGTATTCGATTTTGGAAATGAGATTAAGATTTTGAGAAATTGGTTATAGTTACATTCTTATCCATTTTGTTTTTGGGTTAAAATGATGAATGTGATTGAAAGATTTTAAGTTTCATTCTAGTAAGATAGGTAGCTTGGGTTTGAATTCTGCTGCAAGGGGTTTTCACTGCCGCGAAGCTGAGAGTTCGCTGTGGCATAATTCATAGGACGACTTTGCCGCGACGAAGATTATACTTTTCGTCGCGGCGAAATTGATCCGTATAAGCTCGCCGTGGCGAAGAATAATTACGCCTTAGTGAAGCCCGCCTTTGCTTCCGAATGATTTTTCTTTCGACTTTCCAAATTCTAACCCCTCTTCCACGCCCAAGCTTCACGATCCTACATCAGATGTTGGGATCTGGAAATGGGGTGCAACATTTTACGTATTAGATAATTTTGGTTTGCACTTTACTCCATGACGATGTATTCTTTCTCAGCAATCTTGATAAGGAACTTGCATAATTATCCACATATGTAATAGAATACCTTATGTAATTGACAATTCTAAGGTTTTGTTGATTTTTCTTTGGCTGAGATTTGCATAAGGAAAATGTAATAATTCACTGACAATATATGGGGCAAGATGATAATAGCCATTATGAAAGCTCATACCTAGAAATTCTATATGGGTTGATCCAATATGACTCTTTTTATTTAAGAGCATAACTCTATATTATTCGGTAAGATCCAAGAAAGATTGAAGTAGTGCTTTATGATCTTCATGAGTCTTAGAATATAATAAGATATCATCAATGTAGATCAAATTACTAGAAAGAAAAGGCAGACTTATAGATCTTTGCCATAGCCATTTAAAATAGTGATGAAGGAACTTTAAATCCAAATGGTATGAGAGTCCATTGTTATTAAGCATTAGCAATGTAGAAAGTTGTCTTGTATCTTTCTTGTGGGTCAATTTCCAATTGCCAAAAACATACATTTAAGTCAAACTTTGAAAATATTTTTGCTTTCTTTAAAAATTAAACTTGAGTATTGATCTTTAGTAATGGAAACTTATCATCTTGAATGAATGCATTAAGAGGTTTATGGTCAATAACTAACCTATTTTCCCCTTTTCGTTGTTCAACTTTTTTGTTTATATAAAAAACTTGACAAGCCCAATCTTATTTTTGTGGGTTCAATTAATCCTTATTAAAGCAAGATAACATATTCTTTTTGATCCAGCTTAAAGTCATCAGCATTCATTCTAGGATGAGTAGCCTTGGTAGGATTGATATATTCATTCTTTTTGAATGGTAGATGAATGAAGAATTGTGGGTTCAAAAGAGGATGAGAGTGTGAGAACTGTGCATGTTTCTCATAACAATGTTTATAAAATTGATCTCTCAATATTTCATACTAAAAAGGTATATGAGTGAGTTTATACATATGACATATATTATTATAATCACTAAAATTAGCTAACATTTGATACCAGTAGGAAGAATTATAGAGAGGATGCCTTGTAATATATATCCATGCCAATCAGGATATCTAGGCTAGCGAGATGACTATCAAACTTTTGTCCTCACAACATAATAAGGGGAAAATCTTGTCCTAATTTTAATTCTTGTAATAAGCCCATTTCTGAATGAGTTTCTATTAGTGATGGTAAAATATTCATCATAAGATATTCATGCTTTAGTTGGAAAGAAGCTAAGTTTTTATAATATTTTGACAAGATCCAGTATCCATGTATCTCATAGCCTTAATTGGCTTATCATATTTGTCTTATTGTAATAATTGGATATGAACATAAGGACAAGGAATGAGGATGGTCTTAGGTTTTCGATCCATCATAAAACATGGTTGTTGCAGCATGTATAGGTTGTCATTTTAATATCTTCATCTATTAAATCTTTAGATGATTCAAATTCACCATCAAAGGAATGTATAGGTACAAAAGATTTGGTTTCCTCATCTTTATTGGATTTTTCTTAAATGATGTCTTCAATGTTACTATTGTCATGGATTGGCATAATGGACTCAATAGTTTCCAACAATTTTAAATCTCTTTTCTTCTTGAGAGTGCATTATCCAATAAAATGTCTTGGCTTGCCACAAATGAAACATTGATATGCTTTTTTAGCATGAAGAGTTCTCTTTTAAAAAAAATCAAATAGATCTACATCATTTACTTCTTCTAAATGGCTTTCGATAACCTCCAGTATAAACTTGGAATTTCTGAGATCATATGTATAAGAACTTCTTGTGCTGATATTTCTTTTTAGTATAACATTCACGTTCTGTTATCTCCTTACACTTAATTTGTAAATAAGGCTTTTTGCAAGCCTTCTTTAAAAGAGGAACACTTTTAATCATGTTCTTCAAAAATGCTTACTGATCATAGAGTTTATCAGAAGAAGCTAATACAAGTTGATAAATTTCTCTAAGAGATATTTCTCACATATATCTTCATAAGGCAGTAATGGTCATTTGAAGTTTAGGTTGAAGTTCATCTAGGAGAGATGCAATGAATGTATAATGGAGATTGACATCAATGGAATCATTAAGCAAGGAATACCGTTCCATCATACGTTGATAATGCTTTTGAAGATCTCTCCGATCCATATAGCATCACTTCATTTCAAAATATTCTTTTCATATTTGCTTATCAATGAGCTAAAAATCTCTAATGAATTCTTTATGGATAACACCAAGAAGAATACCAGTTGTTACTACTTGAACATATTGGAGTTTTTAATATCATCCTAGCTTTACCACCATTCCCTTAAAGTACCAATAAAATAAAAAGTGAATTCAGACAAGATATATGTCAAAGTAGTATCAGGTCGAGTCATTTGTAAATCAATCCAAGCACCAAATTCATATAGTTGATCTATCCATTTTGTAGGTGGAAGATCATCAAAATTAAACCAAGTTTTTGACGTAGGTCTAGAGGGAGGTACTTGTATAGGTGGTGGTTAAGGTCCTAAAGGTTCAGTCCCTGTTGATCCAGCTTCAGTTATTTTTTATTCAACCTCAGTTTGTTGAGATTTAGTCCATGTTGATCCAGCTTCAGTTATTTTTTATTCAACCTCAGTTTGTTAAGAAGTATTTTGCATAGACATCATTATCTGAGCTAATTTAGATATGTATATTAATTGTTCTGAAACCTTTGAAGATTGTTCAAAAAGTTCAGAATCATCAAATAATTAACCTTTAAATTCATCTATGTTGAAATCAGATAGTGATTTTAAAGTGGAAATGAGCTCTTATTAAGGAGCTTTACCTTTTCCAGTTGATGGAACAAGTTGGGTCTTGGGTGATGAAGAAGGTGGAGTTTTAATTTGCAAGGGATGTGTCTAAAGATAAATAGGTTTGGTGGATGAGTGCGATGGATCAGTTTGTAGCCTTAGGTTTTTAAGGTTTTTTTAGTCTTAATTAGCTAGTGATTGACCTGTTGTCTAAATAAAGGATAATTCATTTTGAACACCTTCTTATAATCAGCAGCCTCAAGATAAGTTGGAGTTGAATAAATAGGTTGGATAATTGGGAATGGAGTATGATAAGCTCCACAAATAGTCTTTGACTATTTTGTTTGCATGTCTGCTTCTATACACTGAAGTAGTTCTTTAACTCTTTTGAGTTCTTGCTCTTTTGTATTGAAATTAGGTTCAAAATGTTGATTACTAACATATCTTCTTATATCTACATCAAGTTGAACCATTTGATCTTGTAAAGAAGTATACAACTTTTGGACTTGAAAAGACATAGACTCTACTCATTTTTTAGTAGCTTTTGTTTATTGATTAAGCCCATCGAGCTTATTATCAATGTGGAGAAGAAACTTATTTTGTGGAACAATATTTATAGTTTGCAAATTGAGTACCTCATCATCAAGATTTGATACAAGGCTACTGTGCGAAGTAATTCCTGTTGTACGAATATAAATGTTTGAAATAATCCTATTAGTATTGTATGCCCATCTATCCAGAGGAGGAAATTCTTCCTCATAAGGATGCATCATCCTGCATGGGATAGGTACTAGAGTAGCAACATGAATGGAAGGAATAATAGGCTATTGTGGATTTTATCTTGAAGGAACAAATGTTCCTTTCAAATAGCTTTGAGTAATTCATAAACAGTTTTAAGTCTGGGTCATAAGTTTTTAAGGCTAACCCATAGTTTGAAATTTGGATCATGATTATCATGCTTAGGATGCAATTGTTATGAAGGTTAACAAAGATGATTTTCTTTAGATTATTATCTTCCTTTTTGTCATAGTTTTTCATGCCTCTTACGAATATAGGCCTTATCTTTGTTGCCTATTTCATTACAATCTAGTGTAGGACATATTTCACAGTCTGAACTCACAAATAGATGGATCAATATCCCATATAAAATGTCCTCAATGATGGCTAATAGACACAGGTTGGCCATTAGAGTTTATATAGTGGATAAGAGGTCCACTCTTGCCTTTTCAGTGTGATAAGACTGGTTGTGGCATTAAAATGGGGCCAGATGTGCCAGATGATCCAGGTTGGTCATCATTGGGCTTAGTTTATATGGATTGAACAAATCCATCTCTCAATGTTCTAAGAATTAGTGGAGAAGTACTATGGATGGAATGCTTATGAGAAGCTTGAAATACCTTTTGGTAATTGGTGATCTATTTTATAGGCATCAACTTTTCGAGCTCTATTGGTGTCAATTGTTTTGGGATGTAGATTATGACGGTTTGGTTATAGGCTCGATCTGCTATCTTGTACAAAACATTAAAATTTGAGTTTGGAAAGTTGAGATCTATAGTATGATTTTGTAAACGATAAATCATTTAATGGCGTAGTATGGCCATAATTATTGTAAGGTCTTGTTTAGCTCTAGTAGTTTAAACTTGGACTTGTAGTCTTTAAGACAAAGTGATACCACCCAGTCTAATGTTGAAATCAGGAGCAATTGTGAAGATGAAACTTCCATTATTGAGAGTGGTCAATAAGGTACTAATCAAAGCATTTTGGTATATTATATAGTCAATGTCAAGAAGAGATATTCAAACAATGGCTGGAATCCCTTTTCTTCCATAGAGAGTGAGTACCAGTCGAATACCAACATATAAATAAGTATGGTTTTGGTCTCTCCAAAGAGCTATTTGTTCTTTGGGGATTTTGATCTTCATATATTGCTCAGCTAACGTTGCTTTTAAACCACACTATTCCAATATGAAACTTTGTTAATATCTTTCACTTTAGGAAGGTGGGTGGTAAGAATAATGTAAATACTTTGAGTCCAGCGGTGATTACAAGAATAAATATTATATGGACTTAATAAGGGAAGAGAACTATTATAGACACGACTCTCGTCTAAAAGATGAGTAATTTCAATCAGATTTTTTATTTTATTAGATAGAGTTCTTTTGACATTTAAAGGAAGACTGGTTATAGAGAGTGTTGAAGAAAGATGAATAGGGTTTGTAGGCAAAAATTCATTTATAGTATGGGTTAAAATCTCCTTAATTACTTGCATAAAAAATAAAATAGATTTATTCAAATTACATTAGGGATTTTATTCCACACATGGCTAATTATACAAGTTCCTTATCAAGATTGTTGAGAAATATACAAGTTCCTTATCACGATTGTTGAGAAAGAATCCACAACCATGGAGTAAAGCAACCAATGTTGTCCAATACTTAAAATAAGTGAGTCAACATCCACCCTTTTTAAAGATTCATAATAAAGGACAACACATTCTTTAGATATATTGTAGCGACCATTATTAGGGTGCCATCTTGATTGAAGAAGTTGGTGGTAAACCTCATTAATGTGGTTGTTGATTTCCTCTCAAGACCCAAAAAGATAGTCAAACTTCTCACTCTCATCTTGAAAAAACCAATTCCTCTCATCATCATCCCAATTATAGATCTTCCCTTTATGGTAGAATCGTTTCCTCTAAAAACCAGAAACCCTTTTGGTAACTTAGAAGAAATTTGTTCTATTACCTTCATCTTGTTCTTACCACTTTAAAATTTTCTCCACATCCATACCAATTTGATATTTTGACACCCTATTGCACCATACACCATCTCTATTATTCACTTATTGGACAAACTATGTGGCATCTTTTGGCATTATTTTTCCTTTATGCTATCATATTGCTTTGTCTCCCTTATATGTTTACCAACATTTAACTAATCTTGCTAAAGCCAGTTATTTATTATGGACATTCTTATAACGTATTCAACCATTGATAAAGTGGTGTATTTAATTAGACAAATACTTAACAGATATCATCTATGGAGTATTTCTCTAACATAATAGAAAGTTCAATCTTTTTTCATCATCCATAACCCCTATAGTATGGCTGGAAATAGTCATGTATACTCCATTAATCATTTTCAACTTAGGAATACTTCTATTAATGCCCAAAAAATAGAAAGACACCATGCGTGATCTTTATCATTTTTTTGATCACCTCAATCATCTTCCAAAATTTAGCAAACCTACTACTTGCATATCTTTAGGTCTATACCCTAGACATTTTACTCTATCAGAACCCATTTCACCAACTTCTAGTTACTGGTCTTCAGTTGATCAATTTGCTCACATGGGTTTTAGTATGTTGGTAGGAGAATCACCATGTCCACCGTGATTTGAACCTAAAAGAACTTATAAAATTGAAGAAAGCTCCACTGGTCATAATCCCAAATAAGAGCCTAAAAACCTTTCAAAATATTTCCAAGACTTCCAAGATCATGGCCCCTAGTTTGGATAGATGTCGAAATAACCAATTTCATTAAAGAAATGGAAAAAATGGACGATGAGATATCGATATCAGATGAAGACATTGGACCCCAGTCCTTGTCAACACCGCCTTGTTAATATATTCTTTCCTATTTTTAGGAATATTATTGGGCCCTAGTTTCTCCTAATAGTTTTTACTTTCATTATGCACTTTTATATTTTAGTGTACATTATTATACTAAATGGGTTTGTTTATATCTTTATTCAAAAGTTGTTTGTCTTATTCCTCCTTGTTTTGTCTATAAAAGCAATCTCTCTCTTTCTTTGTAAACAACGGTTCAATCAAAAATATTAAGTGTGTTTTCTATCTTATGGATTCCTTTCAAGTTTTTTCTCTCTCTTGAAAGCTTGATTCCTAAATAATGTAGTTTTAGTAATACAGAAAGACAAGTATGCGTTACACTTGCCTCATTTTGAGGATCCTGTTTATCAAAAGTCTTGGATTGTAGATCCTATTTGAGGTCTAACTTATACAGGGAAAGATTGGTTAGTTCAGATTCCTAAAAGGTAGGCTTTGAAATTGACACTTGTTAAAAGAAGAAGGGTTTGTGTCTCGGCTAGCATAACTGAAATCTCAACTACAGTCATCTTTAACAGAGATCTAGTTCTCAAAATCACTCAAAATGGATATTTCCACTAGCCTAGAAGTCAAAATGAGAAGAGCATTTCTCGATTCATGCGTTCTAAAAATTTCACACGCTTGAATGTTTTTTATTATTCCTATAGCCCTCTCACCAAGATTGCCGAAGTTTGGGCTTCTGGAGTGGTATCATTAATCTTAACCAAATTATTTATTAATATAATTTAAATAATATTTCTATAATAATTACAAAAAACACCATGTTGATAATCATGAAATTGACTAACTTTCTATATTAGTATTGTTGTAACTTGCTTGCCCCTCTGCATTTATATTCAAGATATTTAGAGGCCATTCATTTTATCTTTAGCTTGATAATTTCTATAAATTAAAATAAATCAAAACAATATCGTGAGATTCTTCTAAGGAAGTGAAAAGTTAATTTTGGTTTTGTTGAAATTTTTATTTTTAGTTTTTAAATTTAGTGGAAAATTATTTGATTATTTTTTATCTTAGTTTTATTTTCTTCCTCTTTTCATAACTCATACAAATTACGATTGGTTTTAGTTTTCTATTTTTCTCTTAACTTGAACTTATTATTAAATAGTTTATAAGGTTCAATTATTTAATATTAATTATTATAAAATTAAAATGAATATAACTTAAGAAATTTATTTATCTTATAAATTAATTTAAATTAAAATTATTTTAATAAAATAATTATTTAAAAAATATATTTAAAATTTATAATATATTAAAATACATAAATTTTAATTATTTATTTATGAAATAAAATTTAAACATCAAATTTTAAATAATAATAGTTTTTAATTATTAAATTTTTACTTATTCAATTTTTATTTTTTTAAAAATAATATCAATTATTAATAAATATTATATAAGAGAATAATTTTAAAATTTTATTATTTATTATTTAATATTATTATTAATAAAATATAACTCATTTGATAAAAAATTAAGAAATGGAAATCAAAAACTAAAGATACGAATATTGTTTATCAATTAATACCCTATACTATTTAAAATAAATCTTTCAATTTTATTCAATTAAAATTTAGTTCCCTAATATAAAATTTATTTTTTAAAGTACTGCTTATGTGAATTTCTTTTGAGAATCCTAATATTACCCACAACTTTAATAGTTAATTTATATTACTTCTATTTTTTGTTAGCATTTAATATTAAATAGTCGAATAATTTCTATTTAAATAAAAAAATAGATTATAAAAATTAAAATTACTGCATATGTTATAAAAAGTTTAAAGAAATTACAAAACATAATTAAATATTTTTACAATTTAAAGAAAAAATTTTAATTTAAAATAAGGGTGGGCTCTTAATAATCACACCCCTATTTTATTTTATTTATTTATTATACTTAGACTAAATAAAAATGCCTATATTATATATTTAAAACGGATAAATACTAACAAATAAATAAGAAGATTTAAAAAATTTTAAAAATAAATAGAAAACTAAAATTTGAAGGATAAAATATGAGGTTGAGTTTTGATTAAAGTTACAACTACAACTTCTACTGATTTTGGTACTAATACGATATAGTACTGGCATCAATGTTGTGAATACCGTACCGGATTTAGTACCAGATTGAGTTATGGAATAGTACTGTACCGGTATCGGTAAATATCGGGTACTGTTTCGATCAATTTTTTATATTTATGAAATAATCTCTGAAATTTTTAAAATTTGTAAAATAGTCCACTGATACATTGTACAGTTATATACTGTACAGTTTACTGTTTACAAGTTTACATCAACTCTATTTCCAAAAATCATAATAATAAA
>JANZXR010000008.1:27003121-27022817 GCA_027575705.1 Erythroxylum echinodendron
TACATAATTTGATATGAAACAGAGTTCTAAATATTACAGATCATATTTATAATTCTACTCCAACAAACTTAAGTAATCCACTCCATTAACCAGATCACATACCATTAATCCAATTCTACCTCCAATCCAACTACCCAGTTGACTTCCTACAAGATAACCTAGGCATCCAAGGATCTGCTCACCATAAAAACCACCAGCGTAGGCACCGGCCAAGGTTCCACTGCCCCTTAGGAATCCTTCAGTCATGATACCACCTTAGTAAATAGTTTCAAAAAATTCTTCTAGGACCAATTATACGCTTAGCCTACCTTTTTGCAGGCTTTGCTACCTTTACCTTTTCTTTTTGTGCTATTTTTGCTGCATCTTTTCCACTTTCAACGTGCTTGTAGAAAATGAATTTTTTTAACAAAATATCACTAGAAAATAGCAATTACCAACCTATTGCAGATCCTCTTCATAATCACAAAGGTTAAAATTGATATCAGCATCAACACCTCGGAATTTGATGGTAGCTCTATCATAGGCTCTGAATTTCGATAAGTAAAAGGATTAAAAAAAAGAATGGAGCTAGAAGGCAAAAAAATTGGAAACAAAAATGATGGAAAGGATACTTGGAAAAAGAAAAACCATCATAACATTATCATCAAGGAATCAACAGAAACACAACAACAATTATAAACACTCACCTAGCTACAGCATGAGCTGTGTCAAATCCACCTAATAAATCCAACACCAAAGTCAACATGTAAACAAGAAAAAGAAAATCAACCCAATGAATTACAATTTGAAGGCTGACAACAATAAAATTCCCTTCCTAATAAAAATGAAATTGAGAATTAAAAAGCAGAGCATCCATACCCAGATACATTTGCTTCCCGCAATCCTTACAAAGAAAAAAAACAGAAATGAGCATTCACTATAATGGTGAACAATGTTGAAGGCACAGACATTCGTAAAACATGCACAAGGGCTAGACAAGAAATACCTAATGTTGCTTGATCCATTTAAGAGTCTATCATACTCTCCAATTTTTTCCTACTGCTCTTACTTATGTCTAGACTTAAAGCAACTCGAAGAATTCCAAATAAACTCTTGCATGTAACCCAATTTGAATCAAATGTATACAACTAATCAATCACAGTTTCAAGAATTTTGCACTTTTGATCAGATGTGGCAGTATAGAACTTCGATTTTTGATAATAAAGAAGAAATCTACTAATCATGGCATGATCAACTTCGATTTTTGATAATAAAGAAGAAATCTACTAATCATGGCATGATTGTGGAAATATGCTAATGGTGGCATGATTAGCTACTAGGATTCAAACTAACAAAAACATAATGAAGCTGCAATAAAGTTAACGCTCAATCATTTTCATAATGGAATCTTTGGAGTAGAACCTGTTAAAGAAGGAAAAACCCAATTCGAACTTTATATAATTTGCTCATTGAAGATTGGAACAGACGATGATGCTAACCTAAACTAGAACCATGAACTGAATGAGATATTCAAATAAATTAACGACAAACACATCAAGAAGATGAATCAAGAAGTGAAAAATTTCGGCTTGGTCAGCAGTTTTAGATTGAAAAGTAGATTACCAAACTCAGATAAGAAATTTACCTATCGAAGATGGAGGCTTTGGGATCTACGACGGGGACGGCGATGAGAAGAGAATAGCGACGAGTAGAGTGAGTCCTGTTCTTTAAGAATCTGGCGAAGATGATAGATGCCCAGGAGATGAGGGCAAGATCTGGCGAAGATGAAAAAAGAAAGATAAATTTGTTGCGAAGAAATCTCAGAAGAGAGAAGATGGTGGAGACGGAGGCGAAGATGAAAAATGAAAGATGATTTGGTGAAGCTGAAAGTCCGTATCCTTATTAACCGATTCTCTAATAAACCGGCCGGTTTTCTATCCCAGAGGTTATAAATTAGAACCGAACCGGACAGACGGCCGGTTCGGACTATTTTCAGTCTGACCGACCGATCCGGTTCGATTTTAAAAACATTGCTTTATTCAATAGTATCATTGACTTTTATCTAACAGAGATAAATATAATTATATTAAAATTTAAATTAAGTGTTTTATAAATTTTACAATTTATTTTAAACTTTTTAAAATGTTAAAGTTTGACTTATATTTTAATAAAAATATTAAAGTTAAATTTATAATCAAAATACTCTTTCGACTTTTTTTAAAAGATGAATTTTCTTACAATAAGGCTCAAAGCCTGAGGAAATGTCAAGAACAATCAGTACATGTTTGTTGAAATGGGGTTCCCTAGAGTCTTGAAATTTTACTGAAAGAGAGAATTTCCACTGGTCATGCAATACCTATACGAGATCAGTTTTTCTATTTCTGAATCCCTGTCCCCTTAGCCAAATTCCCTCAACTATGAAATTTATTGCATTGAATGACTAAGAGGCCTTTGGGCACAGGAATAACAGGAATTCGAGAACAAAAGATTTGTTACCAGTTATACAGCTCGTAACTTCCGGGTGTGATAGTTATATTTAACCAGAACTCTGGTTCATGGGTCATTTTATAATTGTTGTAAACTAATTTTGTTTTAAGTTGATTTTGAACTTGGTTGGGTGATGGATAGCAGCAAGAAGGAAGCCTAGTCCTGCTTTCACTTGGTAGAATAGGAAAATGATCTTCTTTCGTCTTGAATGGCCACAAGGCCCACCATGTGACATAACACCGTTCAGTTTAGGAAGCAAGAACAATAACCCACTGTCCCTAGCGAAAGCCCTCTTCTTCCCGGCAAATTCCTTATATATACAGCAATCGAGCAAGAAAATTTGTCAGGATGCATGAAATTGTAATCAGAAGAACTGACAGTGGTCCCCCGAGGAATAATAAGTGATGCACTCAATTCCTACTACATGTGCCCACACAGTTTTTCTCCATGATAGACTATCAACCTACAAAGTACCCTAGCCGGTTGGGAACTCCATTTTCTAATTATCGATAACAAAAAATGGGCCCTTTCATAAAAGAAAAAATAGACCAAAGGACTTAAAGCAATTACCAAAGCCTGTGCCAGCTTCGGTCCCCGGACAGGTCTCATTTGCTTTTATTTTTGAGAATAAATGGAAAATAGTTCTGAAGGTTCCAGTAACGAGGTTATTGTTCTCAGATGATTGCTCCTTAGAGATGCCTGGTTAATGATTTTGAAAAATATCAATGAATAAGAATTAAAATCATTCAATTAATTGTATATTATCTAGTATTTTGATATCTGAATTTTTAGATTATTCCATTTCAGCTAAGTATAAGAGGAATAAAAGTTATTTCTAAGTAACAAGCAGTGTCACGGACATAACAGATCATTGTCATGCCCATGCTTGTGAGAGGAGTGTCACACCTGTCTTGTATTTTTGTCTTTTTCCCTTTTTAGTAAAATAATACAATTAATTAGAATATATTAAAATTTAATATAATTAATTAGAGTATATTAAAATGTGTTATAAAAAATTTAACAAATGTTTATTTTTAGCAAAAAATATAATTAATTAAATATAATTAATTAGAATATACTAAATTTTAATAAAATTAATTAGAATATATTAAAATTTGATGTAAAAAAATTAACAAATTTTTTCCTTTTTTAGCAAACCGATATAATTAATTAAAATATATTAAAATTAATTATAACTAACTAGAATATATTAAAATCTGATATAAAATTTAATAAATTTTTATTTTCCCCTTTTTTAGCAAAACATTAATTAGAATATATTAAAATTAAATATAATTAATTAGAATATATTAAATTTTCATATAAAATTTAACAAATTTTTAATTTTTAGCAAAACAATATAATTAATTAAATATCACTAATAAGAATATATTAAAATTAATTATAATTAATTACAATATATTAAAATTTGATGTAAAGCAAAATTTTATTTTCTTCCTTTTTAACAAAACAATATAAATTAATTAAAATATGATAACAATAAATATAATTAATTAGAATATATTAAAATTTGATGTAAAGAAAAATTAACGATAGGAAATGGTTGATTAAAACAAAGAAATGACTATTATTATCATTAAAATTTTTTATTTCTCAAAATTTTCAACAAACTAATCAGTATTAATGATAATAATAGTCATTTATTTGTTTTAATCAACCATTTCCTATCGTTACGCATGTAAACCATAGCCTTTGATAAAAGCAAAACTAAACCAAAGGACCTAAAGCAATTACCAAAGCCTGTGCAGCTTCAATCCCAAGACAGGTCTTTTGCTTTTATTTTTGAGAATAAATGGAAAATAGGAGTTCCGAAGGTTCCAGTTATGAGGTTATTGTTCTTAGATGATTGCTCCTCAGTTTTAGATATTTGCATTTTCATTGCTTGTCCCGTGCTTATTGTAAAATTGTTAAGAGTTTGCTGGGAGGGTTTACTTTCTTCAACTTAATTATGAAATTGTAACATTCTATCTAATTCAACTACCTAGGAAATGAAACTTCACCATCAGTGATGAATCTTTCAATCTACCCCAATCAATGAGTATATGTTACTTGTGGATTAGAACATGAGGTGAACCAAACAAACAACTTCAATCCTGAAAAGTACCAAAGGCTTCAGAAAAAAGAATGTATAGGCAAAATAGAACTTTCTCTTGCTACTTGAGAGAGGATAAAAATTGTAGACCTGAAGCTCCTCGACATAAAATCCCATTGTAAATTCTTCTTCCAACAATGGGGTTTCGAATCTGATGCAAACGAGGAAAAAAAAAAGGAGAAAGTAAAAAGAAAAAGGTAAAAGTTAAATTATAAGAGTACTAACAGGGAAAGCTTGTTCTGGTACGTTGTGATTATCGTGGCCTTTTCTTTTACTTGAATAACTTCTACTGTCAGCATCTATACTGTGCTTGTTTTCTTTTTCACATTGCTTGCTAAAGGAAGAACAGCAGTTCAGGAGTTATGAAAAAGGCGAGGGACCCTAACCATGGGAGTGAAATCAAGATCAAAACTTGCATTGACCGCTGCTGAGGAGAACACCTGGACACTAGAGATTGGAAAGACAAATTTCACACACGGGCAGTTGGGACTTCGCAATCAATGATATTTCATTGATGCTTGGAGCTATGCCTGACAGGACTACGTGTAAAACATCTAATGATTCTGTCATCTTACAACGAAGCAAGACAGGGGAAATCTAGCTTTCTATCAGGAAATTTTCATACTCTGAAAAGAATTATATACGAAGCAAGACGGGAAATCTAGCTTTCTATCGGGAATTTTTCATACTGTGAAAAGAATTATATACAATTTGAGAATAAATTTAACACCAGAGTGTATATGTTTGCACCTAACATAACCTCCCAGGGATAACTTTAAACATGGCATATCAAGAAAAAGAGATTTCCTCACCTACATTGATACGACAAGCCTTTCTAGAATAATTAACAAGCCAATTGTCTCATACACCCTATCTTGAAAAGAGTAGTTCCCTATACCAATAGGTATTGTATTCTGTTTAGTATCGGGCTTTAGGATTTTAAGTATTGCATACCTCATTTCAAAAGACCCCATGGATAAATAAAGGAAGATCTAAGGATTGATGTTGTTTCATTCTTCTTATGCTAATCCTTTTAGGTAGAAGGAGAGAACAAGAGACTAATGCCACGAGAAGAGGAAGTATCGTTGATGATCTACCTAAAGAAAGAGGTTGAGGCTGCTCTACTAAGGAATGACTCATTGGAGAAAGAGAATCAGGAATTACGACAAGAAATAGCTCGTCTAAAAGCACAGATAAGTTCCCTCAAGGCATATGATAATGAGAGGAAATCCATGCTCTGGAAGAAAATACAGAACTCAAATGACACGTCCAAGACCGAAATGTATCCACAGAAGCTGTCAGATTCTGCCAAAGTGTCGGATCAGACCGCAGGGCACTTGAATCTAAGGCCAAACATACAGGACTTAGCAGCTAAAAAGGAAAGTTTTATACAAGTTCTCACCCCACCATCTTCAAGGCCTTCTGCAATCTCCCCTGTGAACAAGCAACTACAAGAAAAATTGCCAGCATCAACAGGACCTCCACCTCCCCCGCCTCTACCAACAAAAATGCTTAATGGTTCGAAATCAGTGCGTCGTGTGCCTGAAGTTATTGAGTTCTATCGCTTTCTTACAAGGAAAAGTGCTCAGATGGACAACAGAGCTAACTCTTCAGAAATTCCAGTAGTTACACTCACTACAAACATGATCGGAGAAATTGAGAACCGGTCAACTTATCTTTCTGCTGTAAGTATCACACTTGCATATTTTCTTGCTTGGTGTTTAAACATTAGTACTCTTAACAAGTTTCATGAATTCTCAGATAAAATCAGATGTGGAAAAACAGAAGGAATTTGTCAATTTCTTGATCCAAGAGGTGGGATCTGCAGCTTTTAAAGACATTTATGATGTGGAAACATTCGTGAAATGGTTGGATAATGAACTATCTTCCTTGATTGACGAGAGGGCAGTATTAAAACATTTCCCACAATGGCCTGAACGAAAAGCAGATGCCCTGCGAGAAGCCGCATGCACCTACCGGGATTTAAAAAAGCTGGAGTCAGAAGTTTCATCCTTTGAGGACAATTTAAAAGATCAATTGACAGTGTCTTTACAGAAAATGCAAGCATTGCAAAACAGGCGAGCATGTATAAAAATGAAATTGCAGTCGCTGCATAATTTTGCTCATGTCATCAGAATCCTGACATGGTTAACCATCAAATTTCAGGTTGGAGCGAAGCGTGAGCAATGTGGAAAGGACAAGAGAAGGTACAATCAAGAGATACAAGGACTTCCAGATTCCTTGGGAATGGTTGCTCAACTCAGGATTGGTCGGTCAGGTAGGTGGCATGTAACTAGTTTTACCATACGTTAGGACGGTTCAACCGACAATAGAAACTTACCAACCAATGAAATCAAGACGGTCAGGACTATTTACAGGTTTTAAATTTAGTTTATAGTTGCAGCGCCAATTTGCTTGAGGGATTGGAACGTTATCCGCTTCGAATCCAAAACTACAATAATCGAGTAGTTCACCATCCATACCAGAGTTTTGAAGTGTAGTATACGCCTTAGATTATTGGCATTTGTGATATCTGCGACTCATATTGATTTGAGGCCCATTACCGTCTGTTTTAACCATGAACATCTCCACATTAATTGCAATGGCTCGGGCTCTTAAAACCACACAGGCACACATGATGTCTAAAGCCGGCTATTTAAAACTAAAGACCATTTTAGTGACTAGTTTTCACTTGCATGAATCTTCCACCAGAACGCCAGTATTACATGAAACCTTACACAAGGCTTCATTTTGAGCTCTTTGTAGAAAACACAAACCTGAAGACCCGCACTCTCCAAAGATGATCTCAGACGTCAACTTATAACGTTAAAAACTGTTTGCAGATGAAACTGAGCTCTCTGAGGTTGGCCAAGCAATACATGAAGAGGATAACTAAAGAACTGCAACTAAGTGAACAATTCGGGGAAGAAAATCACTTGCTTCAAGGCGCTAGATATGCATATAGGGTACACCAGGTGAGACGAGTTCCTCAAGTACCAATCTTTGTTGCTTCTCTAAGCTTCTAACTATTGGAACGTTCAGTTTGCAGGTGGTTTTGATGCAGACACAATATGTGCATTTGAAGAACTAAAGAATGTTGCCATGACTGCTCCAAAGCAATAGTAGTAAGCAAACTATCTTGTCGCGAAACATTGTCTGAAAGCACAGGCCCCGCTTTTCAAAGAGGGGAAGGGACTCTCTGTCATAGGCGGCCGGGGGTGTCGCCTCGAAGTGCGCCATGACTGCTCCAAAGCAATAGTAGTAAGCAAACTATCTTGTCGCGAACCTGCAGGAAGAAAAAAAAGTGATATACATAATAGAAGGATAGCTATCAGCATAAAGTGTATTATGTATGTCAATTAGCAGACTAACTTCATGTTACCATTGGCATCAGGTAAGATGGTTCAGGAGGTGGAGGTGTGAACTCCATGAAGTTAAAGAGATATGAATTTATTAATTGTCTTTGAATGTCCAGAAACACACAAAGAAAAGTTCTAAGGTATGGGGTTGTTGCATTTGCAGCTAATACAGGTTTCGTACAAGAAATGAGAATGGCAATTGCCTGAAGATAATTCCCCTACTCTTTAAAAACGTTTTAAACATGCTCTTGGTGTTACAAAAATTGTACAGAAGGCACTTATTTTAATGTGCCCCATTCCAATTTTAACTTATTTATGTGGGTCCATGTCTTGTAACTTAAAAAGTACAAATAACTTTTAAATAATTCAAAAATTATCGAAGAAAAGATAATTACGCTCTCCCCTGTAGACCGATTACATCACTCTTGTTGCCCTTCCTTTCTTAGCTTCCTTTACTTTATAAATTCTTCGAACAATGAAATAAAATGTAATGACATCCTTGAAAACCAGTTAAGAGGATTCCTCTGTATAGTGATGACTCGGAAGTGTTTTATTTGTGAGGCTTTTGCGGGTTGAATTCTCAAGATTTAGCAGGCATTTCTTGTCTTTTCTTTGGCTACTGACAACCACGTATTCTATTACTGTAAGTTAGTTTAACATGTACCATAATGACATGAAATTAAGGCTATACACTCAGGATGCTTTTGTTATTACATACCGGTCCCTGTTTTGCTGGACATTTATGAAAATGTGAACTAAATGAAGGTGATTCAATATGTTTAATTCCAGTACGCATGTGGACCCAATAGATATTTATATTTTAGTATTTTTATTTATTTTTGATATTCACGTGATAAGAAGAAATGGTTATATTTGTATGGAACTATTTTACTCGGTTTACTACAAGAAAATTAGTTATTAGTCATGGACAATTACCTACAGAAATTGAACAGTTGGAAATTACCGATGAAAAATCATGTTCCGCCAATACAATATTTGGAAAAAATTTTGATTTGCGACGAAAAAATATTCATTGATAAATATAGAGGGAAATTATCCCAGCAAATATTTTGACGGAATATAGCTACAATAAGAAATATTCGTTGGTAAAGAAAGCTGCTTGGTGGAGTAAATAATACTAGAGTTTATCGACGGAAAGTCCGTCAGTAAATTTCATTGGTAAATTTTAGTCGTAACGTCGTCATTTGCTTTTGGTTAAGCGTTTTAAAAAAAAAACGTCGTTTGATTTAACACGAAATGACATCCTTTTCTTTTCCATTGCAATGCCACCGTCCTAGGTGAGCCAGCGTCGTCATCTCTGTCGCAACTGAAAGCCATTGCGCGTCGTGCCACCACACCTCGTCGCCGCTCATCGTCACCGTCGTTGTGGCATCTACTTCAGGTATTGTATAATTGTTTCTCATGCACCACACCTCGTTGCCATTGTGGTCCTATAAATGTATAGGTTGATTACGACATCGTTAATTTGGTTACGTAAATGTTGATAGTGAAATTGTTAACTTCTTTATTAGATACCTTTCAGTCTTCATTTCGAATGAATTCCATGTTTAAATGTGGAGTTGGTTATGTTTTTGAAATGTGAAGTCCATTTCGAATGAAATTTGTTAGATACCTTTCAAACTTCTTTGTTAGAGATTTTAAAATGTGGAGTTGGTTATGTTTTAATTAATGCTAAAATTAAATTATTCACATTTTTCTCTAGAATTTATTGACATGTTGAATTGTTTTGATGGGAAAGGAAACATCTTTATTCTGGTGCTAGGATGAAGTAAATTGTTTCATCACATCATCTTTGGTATAGATTTTCTTTTGGATTAATGTGGAGTACAATCTTTACTACTATGTGACTGGCCATCTAGACAAGGTAATACAGATTATTACATGAACACAATTAGAGCTAGTCTCAGATTAGATGGTTTACTCTAAGTCCTTTTTCTAGATGAAACAAAAATTTCACGGAAACTATAAGTGTTAAACGTTATGATGCAATGACACGTGCTTCCACTCATATCAGAAGACAAGTATTCAAATCTTGATTTGGCTCAGCTGAACATTGTGTTTTAGCCTTCTCCTAAAAAATGAAATGGACAAGCATGAGTTAGGAGTATTGTAAATTTGAACCACAAAATAAATTGAATTTGATAAAAGATATGTAATTTGGTTTGGTTTTAAATTAAATTGAAACTACTGATTGGTTTATATATATTATAATTTATAGTTTTTGTTTTAAAAATAAAATAAAATTGTGTTTAATTTTTATGTTAATAACTCAATATTTATAATTTTATTATTGATAATAATTAAATATTAGATATAATTAATTAACATTTATTATATAATATTTACAAATAAATATTAGAAAATTTATTATATCTTATGAAGAAAAATATTTAAATAAGTTAAAATTTTACTTGTAAATGGATGTTTATTTGTTAATATATATTTTAATATTTAATTTTAAATTATTTAAGATATTTTAAAATTTTAAGAATCTTTAATAAATATTTCTATAATATTTTTAAATAATAAAATTATATTAACCATAAATTTTATCATAAATTAATATTAAATAATTAAATGATATATTTTAGTTGATGATAAATTAAATCATGACAAAAAGCAAAAACACTTTGCTACCCAAAACTCGAGTTGAAGATAAGGCGATACCAAATTATTTAAACAATCCACCACGCTCTTCTTACGTAGCCCATACTGACACAAGCAGTGTTCCATTTCCACATTGATTAATCTGGGATTAGAACTTGCAATGTGGGGTTGACTAAGGGGTTACTTGGTAGTTCTGATACTATTTTGCTACATACAAAACTAATGGAATGCTAAGAGTATCCCCATTTCTTGATAAAATGATCTTGTCGATATCGGTATAAATTATCTTCCCCTCATGTTCCGCTAGAGTGGGACTTCTAGGGCCACTTGGCTTTCCAATCCAGTTCCAACAATGCACTTCTTGGATCAAAAAAGCGGAACCGCTTGGCATTGCATATTAGAACTCATTAAATCCCGATTCCCGTCATTATGCTCGATAAAAGGAATGAGGGAAGCTCCAATAGAAAAATATTGGAAGGACTAACCCTGTGTCAGGACCTGCGGGCCAAGGGACAATCTCAAGCAGGGCGGACCCAGGATTTGAAGGATGAAGTTGCGCAGTTTAACTGAGAGTGTATTACAATGCATACTTAAACTAAGTTCTAGATTCACATCTATAGGTAAAGCACAACATGGAAGGTAAATGCACAAATAAAGCACAACGAAGACGACACTCCACTAACCTGTTAAAAAATTCAACAATAGAGTATCTTGACCCTCACATAAAGGTTCGCTAGGTTCTTGTGATGATCTAGCCCCCAACAGCTCAATCTCCATGTCTTCATCTCCATCTTGATTATGAGAATCCTTCAAGATAACATGCAATCATTATCAAGAAACTGAAAAAACAAACAAACACACATGCGTACAAACACACTAAAAACATAACATGGAGTCATCCAAACTTAATCCTTACCTTTACTCATTGTGATTGCGACGAGGTTTCATATTTTGGAATTGTCTTGAAATATCTTTATCAAATACACTTTCAAACAAATCTCGCTGCACATAAGTGACTAAATTATCATTTAAAAATTCATCACTCATGCTATTACGAAGTTTGTTCTTGATGTATGTGATGGGTTCTCAATTTTTTTTACATTCATTGCTTAATGTAAGTAGAAGTATTAAAACAACAGAACAAAAACATAACAAGTTCTGTAGTGCAGTGGTAGTATGCTTACTTTGTAAGTAATAGATCATGGGTTTGATTCTTGCTAGGGCTGAAATATGTTTTTTTTTTTCATTTTTTTGAGTGGGGTTGCATGCTCTATACTATGTTCGCCCCTGGTCTCAGGTAGACAATTTCTATAGGGCGTAAGCCTCCTAAAAGGTAACGGAGACGTGCAAAGGTTTCCTTAGGCCGAACGAAGATTGGCCCTCGAGTGCAAAGGTAAAAGGGAGCTTCGAGTTTTGGGTAGCAAAGTAGTATAAGAGCCATCTAACTGAGCCAATATTACTTTAATAAAACCATGGAGGATCTAAACAATGCAAAACAAGTAAACCAAATATAATCATCGAACAAGATATAAACAGTCAACTAGAGCAAATTACTCAATTAGTTAATAAATTAACTTTAGAAAATACTAATAAACCTTTAAAGTTTGAACTTATAAAACCTATTATTGATCAAGATGAAATCATTTATGGATATGAATCAGATCAAGACATCTATATAAATCAGTAAAAACACGAAAACTAACCAGGAACTAGCCAAAGTGGAGAAAAACAAAAAAGAGAAAATCAAAATAAATATAATTGGAATTACAAACCAATTGAAACAGAAGAATTAAATCGTTTTGGATGTTATAGAAAAGATAATAAAATTAGAAAATTTCCTACAGAATATACACCAAAACTTATAACATTAGGACCAGATGGTATTTTAAATTTAGATTGTGTAATAGCACCAGAAAATTATTATTAGAATGGTCTAATAGATTGGCTTTAGTTATCTAATTATAAAAACCTTGTGAAGGATTAACAAATATTAGCACTTTATGGAACTTTATTAGTTATAAAATGACAGGTATTGTATTAAATTTTTTATTAGACAATAAAATAAAAATAAAAAATACTACTGAGTTTCTTAATGCTCTTAAACCAATGAAAGCTTTCCATGTTGTTATTAATGAAATTTATAAAGAATTTATTAAAAAAGATATTACTTCCTATAAACAAGAAATTGAAAATGAAAAAAGAAAAAAATGCCTCATGACATTTAAATAATATACGTATCTGTAATATCTGTTATTTAAAAGAATACATTTGTGAATTTAAAAAATAATATTATAAATTAACACGACCTGGACAAGAAATGTATATACAAATATTTATCCAAAAATTACCTTATCCAATAAATCCAACTGTCAAAGAATTATTCTTAATAAAACAAAATGCTAATTTAGTAGCTTATAACTTAGGAGGAGCTATTTCAATAACCAAAGAAGTATTATCACAAAAATGTTTAGAAGCAAAATTACATAAAAAATTAAGATATAGAGATATTCAATTACGTTGTTCTAAATATTCAGAAGTTCCTCAACAATATGGATTTGGAATTTTCTACATATACAAAACAACAAAAACAACATAACTATATCAGATATAAATGGCGAAAATATTCTAGAAATAAATATAAATCTTTTCCACCTATACTTTACAAGAAATTCTTTAGACGAAAAACCTACAGACAATATAAACCTAAAAAGAAATACTGTCCTCAAAATAAAACAAAATGTAGATGTTGGTTATGTAAAGAAGAAGGTCATTATGCAAATAATTGTCCAAAAAGAAACCAAAATAAGTTTAAAGAAAAAATTAATATCTTAAATTTAGCATTAAAATATAATTTAGAACCTATAGAATCAGAATATGAAGCAGATTCAGCAATTTGATCATTATATCAATATGATGTTCAAAGCTCATAATCAACAACTTAATCGGAATACCACATTTATTCAAGTGATTATTCAGAATAAAAAAATTAATGCTTATATAGACACAGGAGCTACTATTTGTATAGCTTCTAAAACATTATTAAATAATTGGAAACGATTAAATAAACCACTACAAATAAGAATAGCCGATGGAAGTGTTAAATATATATGGTATGTTAGCCATTATAATAATCTTCTTATAAAAAATTATACGTTTACTGTACCATCAATCTATCAACAAGAATCAGGGTTACTACTAATAATAGGAAATAATTTTCTTAAACTATATAATCCTTTTTGTCAATATTTACAATATATAACATTAAAAACACCAATAATAAAAGCATTAAATCAAAAATCTATAATTCTTAAAATTCCTATATATCATACTACGTATTATAAAACATTACAATTAGCAGCTGAAAAACTAAATCATTTACAATTTGATCTTCTTAATAATGTAACATTACAAAATGAAATAGAAACATTAATAGAAAAAGTATATAGTGGAAATCCACTTGACCCTATCAAAAATATAAATATTGAATTGATAGAGATAAAATTAAAAGAACCCACATAAGAAATTAATATTAAAAATAATATCCCATATATGCAACAGGATGTACAAGAATTTCTTAGTGAAAAGTATATAGTGGAATCCACTTGACCCTATCAAAAATATAAATATTGAATTGATAGAGATAAAATTAAAAGAACCCACATAAGAAATTAATATTAAAAATAATATCCCATATATGCAACAGGATGTACAAGAATTTCTTAGTGAATGTTCTGAATTATTACAAAACCAATTAATTTCACCTAGTACAAGTAAACATTCAGCTCCAGCATTTTATGTAAATAATCATTCAGAACAAAAACATGGAAAAAAACAAATGATTATTAATATAAAGAATCAAATAAATCTATAATCAGAGATGCATATAAATTACCTCATAAAGATTAAATTGTAAATAGATCAATAGGACTTTCAATCCCACTGAAAGGAAATATCCAATTCATGAAAAGAAAACATTAGCATGTCTTAAAACATTATGCAAGTGGAAAGTGAATTTATTACCTATCGAATTTCTAATTCAGACAAATTCAAAGTATTTATGTGGATTTACCAAATATAACATAAAAACCAATTATAATCAGGGAAGACTAATCCGATGGCAATTAGAATTAGCCCAATATAAATTTCAAATCCAATATATTACATCTATTGTTAATAGTCTTACAGATACATTGACAAGAGAATGGAAATTGTTATCTTAAGTTTAAAGGATTCACTCATAAAGAAGGAAGCAAAATTATTGGAACTACAGCAACAAGTGGGAATAGTGACTAAAAAAATTAACCAACTACGCTCGACCATCTAACTCCTTTAAAAACAAAATATTCCCACCATTTAACCTATCACTCCCCAACAAATCACTCAAGCATCCAATGTACCTAGTGTTTCAATACCAAACCTGAACCAAGCTTATCACAAAAACAAGAAGACTTTAAAGAAACCAAAACCTATGTCTTCTTTAATGGACCCACGATTGATATTTGTGACGAATGGCATAAAGCTTCAGCCCATATTGTTGGTAAATCTTCAACATTCATAAAAGTTATACTACTCGCTCTGTAGCAGAAAAAGCCTTCATAAAATTTAGAAATCCTGTACTCAAACCCCAATAAAAACAAGCCTTAGAAAACCAACCATCTGAGCCTAGAATGAAATCACTGGGTAAGTCCATCAATATGGACAAAATCAATGCTATACCCACAAAAGCCCTAAAAGAAGAAATGAAGCGGATCACTCTAGATATCTTTTATGATTGTTTTCAAGTCCTTAATGGATGGACTGAAGAATTTTTTTTTCAATATTATCCACAAAATAAAGGAAGGTATGGACCAAAAGCCATTATTTTATCCGAAGTGGATCCACTTACCACCTATCTGTTTTTTAGAGTGCTTATGGATACAATTTATTTAACAAATTTACACAGCCTGGCTGAATTTTCCATTGGATTTATCATTGTAGTCAATAATTATAAAGAAAGGTTCGCAAAAGAAAGAGAAATTTTTATAAAGGTATTCAGTAGCTATCCAATTTTCACCAAAGCAGACAACATTAAGGATTCAGACATACTATTATCCCAATTAGCTTATGTTCAGATTGGAATAAGCAACGGAATGTACCTACCAATAGATGAACCTCTAAGACATGAAGTTACTTGGGATTTAATCAATTAGTTCAATATACATTGCCTCAAAGGAGTCTATCAACAATGTTTAAAAACTACTCTAGAATCATTAGTTAAACTCAATTATTGTGGACCTAATCTTCTAATGATTTTTGCTAACAAGACTGTACTAGCTACTGACTCTCTCTAACTCATCAAACAAATGGAACAACAATTTTCAACTACCACTGGTGTATTCATGGTCTTATCTACCAAATGGAAACAATCCATTTGTCAACAACTACAGCACTACCCAACTCACCAATGTATTTATTATCGCTCCACCTCAAAAGCAAACGATGATAATTTTTCTGATGAAGTAATTATTGAAGATTGAATAATGTCGGTTGTAATTATTGTCGGTTGTAATCATCACCATGTAATCATTAAAGTATGTCGACCATATGGCCGACAACTCTTTTTTTTATTTAAAAGATGACTCCTTTATCAGAAGGAATCTACTTTCTTTTCTTTTTCTGGTTTGGACTCTTTCGTATACAAGAGTCTATATAATGTAAGCATAACCGAGCTCCTAGTTCCATGAGAAAATAAACTCTTAGTTTTCCATTCCTGTCTCTCTATCTTACTCAAAGCCTACGTATTGGCGATTAAGAGAAAACGAGAAAAACATGTATGATTATTAATGTTTTTATCTTTTCATCATTCATTAATTTTCTTTTATTTATACTCATGAATTATCTTCAAATTCATATATGTTAGTTCCGTTTATTTAGATAAACTTACTCTTAGAGATTTACTTAGAGATTGTTTAAACTATGGCTTTAGACCTATTCTCTTGCAATTCTTTTTAACAAAGTTCATTAAATTATGACTATGTGTGCTACTTGTAGATCTTTTCATTTATTAATTGTGCATATTCAAACGAAAATACATACAAGTCAGAAATGTATTAAAACTTTTACCCAAACCTATAACTTTCTTGTATCTGCTAATGCTTTTGTAACAATGCTTTAAACATTTCAAAATATTATTTATAACCATACAACCTTATATAATCAAGAAAAAGAAGAATTAAAATAACTATATAATCATTTTCAGACTCATTATCAGACGCATATATAAATATGAATAACCAGTGTACGATCTGTAATCAAATATACACTGGCATTTTATATTTTAAAAGTTTAGTATCTCAATACGAAACCAAAAAAGATTATTATGAAGAACAATATAATTATTTACAATTTTTCATAAATAACAATGGCTTATTACCTATTAAAGAAAGACTTGATAACGCAACCCATCTTTATAATTCATATAAGCAAGACCTACAAAATTCATACAATATCTTAACAGAGCATCGAAGAATTTTTCATTAATATGATATAAATAAATCCAGATAATATATTAGATATAGACACTTTACGATTAACTAAATCTACTGGAACCTTCCATATTACTACTCTATTATCAAATGAAAAACAAAAACAATTAGCTAAAACAAATTTAAATCTTAAAGCAGGACAAGATATTAATTATCACCCTTTTAAAAATATAATCAATTGAAAAAACATTATTTATTTTGGAAAAATTGTACATGAAACACCTATCAGAATCGATCAATGTAATGGACATATTTGTATCAATCTAATTGATTAAGAACAAATTTGTAAACAATTACAAAAAATTCCAGAAGAAAAAAGAAATAAAATAGGATACATACATGTATCTACTATTAAAATATTATTAAAATATACCTTTCAATAAGGAATAGATTCACCAATAAGAATGGCTATTATTGATGAACGAATGAATAATTTAAATGATCAAATAATAGGAATAATGAATGGGAGCTTAGCCTATGAAAAAATAAAATTTAACACTTGCTTGAAATTAGGAATTCCTTTACAATCACAAAACCTAAATGAAACAATTACTATTGCTCATAAATTCTATAGAGAAAACTTGATGACTGATGGTCAATATCCTTTTTCCATTACCATTACCTATCAAATTAGTTATGCTTTAACTAATTCACATGATAGTATTGAATTTAAAAATACAGATAAAATATATATTGATCAATTATTTAATGATATAGCAAAAGTAGGTACTAGTTTAAGAACTAATCTTTGACAATTACCAGAAATAAATTACCCAATCTAATTTTATGAATCTACATCATCTGCTTCACGATTATCTTTATCTGAATATAGACATCCAAAAGAAAAATTTTTGTTAAGATCACAATCTTTATGATTACAAAAACCTATTAGATTTACTAAACTAGGAATTGAATTAGATAAATCTATCAAAATTATTGATCCACAAACTGAAAAAGACAAATCAAAAGTAAAAATAGGTCAAGACTTAATAATAATTAAAAAATAACTTAATGAATTAAAAGAGCATCTTTAAAATACTTTATGAGTATTACCAATCAATTATCAGAATTATTAGATAAACTAAAAAAATATTGAAATCCAATTAAAAGAAATAGTTACTATAACACAACCTTTAATAGAAAAAAGTACTAAACCCCCAAACTTAAGTGAAATTAATGATCAGAAATGGACTAAATTGTTAGACTCAATAAATGAAAAACTTGATAAAATATTAAAATTACTAAATACAAAGTTAAAATTAAAAGAAGTAAAAGATGGGCAACAAGATTCCAAATTATTTGTTCTTCATAATAATCTTTTCCGATTTTTTATATTAAGATACTAAACTTCTTAAAATATAAAATGTCATTGTATATTTGATTACAGATTGTACACTAGTTATTCATATTTATATATGCGTCTGATAATGAGTCTGAAAACGATTATATAGTTGTTTTAATTCTTCTTTTATAATTTTCATAAGTTATGAAAATTAGGAGAAATAAACAAATAGGTGTTTTTATTCAATTCAAAAATTAAAAAAAATTGCGAACAAACTATTTTATCTTACATACTTTTGAAGATGAAGTAGATTTTTATGCCTATTGTAGTCCTTTTCAAATAGTGATGCATTGCTACCAGTTAACTAATACAAAATATTTTTTTCACATGCCCTATTTTGTGTTGAAGAGCATCACTCATCCTTCTTCTTTGTAGTCTGTAGTTTTTCGTCTATCTAGTTAAGTCATCCAACTAATATCTACCATATGTGTTGCTTTAATAATACATTAATTAGATACATATAAGTTTTGTGTGAATGCAAAGGAGGTCTTGATTTTGTGTTGTTGTTTAGAATATTCTTATAATCATTGATGAGTTTTTATGTTCTTCTTTAATAGTGTAACTAATTATGTTCGGGTTATGTTTGAATCATTGATGAGTAGATTTATGATTACATTATATAAGCATTTACTGTATGTGGAATGATTTTGAGATCTGACGGATGATTTGAGGCATAATAAACCGTTAGGATGGTGTGCTTCTATGAGGCTTATCGATGAAAAATTTCACGAGCCTAAAAGTCATAGTGAGAACTTACTTTCTTAATTCACAGGTGTAAACAATGCCACGTACCATAGTTTTGAAATTAAATGTAGGTGATTAATTCAATTGATTAATACTTCAACTTCGATATGATTATGCAAACTTAGTATTAATATAAGAAATTTATATGTTTTATAGACAGGACCGTTGCTTACATAAACAACCTTAAGACGGTATATAGGATGGAAACCCATGATGTAGCTCTCATGAGGCTTATTTGTGAAAAATTCCATGAGCTTAAGAGTCACAGTAAGAACTTGTGTTAGCCCCTGAAAAGTTTTCCACTTAACTTAAGCAAGATAGCTTATGGAATAAATTTATGAGAGGAAATTGAGGGCATTTTCGGAATATAGCTTAAGAACCAAGGGTAAAGTGGACTTTTGGGAGAGGTATGGTAGACTTGTCTTATTGGCAGAAGCAGCGTCAATGAGGCAAGAAAATAGAAGGAAGAAGAGAGTTTTCAGCTGTGAGTGAAAAAAAGAGAGTTGAGAGCTAAGTTGAA
>JANZXR010000008.1:27024734-27038128 GCA_027575705.1 Erythroxylum echinodendron
AAAAAGCTCTTCTCAGAAAAGCTCTATTGACAAAAGCTCTATTGACAAAAGCTCTACTGATATAAGCTCAACCAAACTGACATTTAGTATCTGTGTCCGCATTTCCAGGTTGTGAACATGAATGAAGGGTCTGAACTCTGGACGAAGATTGTTTTCGCAGCGTGCCGAAGACAGTCAGAGTTACGAGCCGGTACGGGCAGAAAGTACCCTAAAACAAGCAGGAAAGAATGGAGGAGGCCAACCAAACCATAAGTAGGTGTCATGTTGAGGAGTACTGCTGGTGGTTGTGGAGTCCCAGTCAAAACCCAAAAGCTCCTTGTCTCTTTAGACTTCACATGGAACCCCTGATCTAATTTAACCCCTAAGACTTGTAAAATGGGACCCCTTGCCTTATTCATTCAATCAATAAGATAAAAGAAATTGTTTTATTTTCTTATGACATTAGATGAACTCGTCACATCAACTGCTGAATTCTGCCAACTTAGCTTATTGACACAGTGACACGGTCTCACCAGCAAAGTACCATTCGGAAAGGATACATTAGTGCATCTCCCTGTTGATATTCGGATTAAAAAACTGCAACGCCCACATGATTCTAATAAACTCCTGTGGGGCCCCACCTTTGGACTGGCTTTGCTGCCGTCGCCTTCACGAGTCCTTCATTTCTGCACCTTTTTCTTTCCCCCTTCTCCTAATGCACGAGTCTCTTTAGCTCCTTGGATAAAGGGATTCGTTTTTTGACTTTACAACTACACACTCACACTTAGTCAAACGTTATTGCTTACTAACATACGCGACGTAATTGTTGTCTGATATTTGCATCTGATGAGGCACATAACCCCGTAAAATAATCCTTAATCAACGACTTCATTTTCACGTAAATCCCACACTTCTATAAAATCCTCACATCGAAGTAAAATCTAACGGCGGGCAAGAAGGTTCCTTTAGGTACCTTCTTCACATTGGCTGTTGTCTACTAGTGTATAAGAAACGTACTCGTAGTTATATAAGCTTAAGTTTAGGACTCCATATGCATAGGACTGACCACTTAGAACTCAGGATCCTAAAGAAAAAGTATATCGCGATGCCCAGTGCTTCTGAGTCAGGAGAACACAATCCACTGAGTCACTTCATGAACAGCATCTCTTCTTATGACAGCAATATAATGCTAGCCGCTGTTGTATCACTGCTTTTGGTGATCCTTTTTGTGGTGCTTCTCCATGTTTATGCCAAATGGTTCTTGAAGCAGGCACGTCAAAGAAGGAGATCGAGCTCTGTGTCAGTGTCTCAAGTTCTTGGCCCTTCAAGATTGAACCAACTCCATTCCTTGGCTTTTGACAGTACCTCCCTGTCTAGCTCTCCTTCAAAGAGCGGTCTTGACGCATCGATTATCTCCTCCCTTCCATATTTCGTGTACAAAACAGAAGAATCTGAAAACGGTTTAGAGTGTGTCATTTGCTTAAACCATTTTGAGGAAAATGAAGTCGGCAAGAGTTTGGTAAAGTGTGGTCATGGTTTCCACGTCGAGTGCATAGACATGTGGCTGAGTTCTCACTCTAATTGCCCTATTTGTAGAGCTCCGGCCACAGGAGATATTGCAAATAGTGATAAGTCCACGGCCGCTAGTGAAGAACAAAGAGAGACGACGGTATTGAGCGAGATGGGACTGAGAGATGGTGAGTCTAGAGACTCTAGACTGCAAGAAACAGTAATTGAAGTTGCAAATTCTGAGGGTACTGTTCATCTTGTTACGAATGATAACGATTCTTCACCAGAAACCTCATCATCTTCTTCTAACTCTTATCTGGGTTGTTCTCTAAAGAGAATGTTGAGTAAGAACAGATCAGAACGGAAGGTTTTTCCCTCAAGCAATGCAACTGCGTTGGATGTCTGAGGGAGATATCGAAATGAAATTTGGTGGTCCCTGTGAATAGTCCAGTTGGTGAATAATAATCCATATTGTATAGTCTCTTGGAGATTGATGTCGATATAACTCTAATATTTCTTCTCTTCACTACTTATTGTGAGAATTCAGTTATCAGACCCCATTCAGCTTTCTGTCTGGCTTTTTATGTTCAAGTTTGCAACTATTTTGCTATGAAGGATACCAACCAACCAACCAAACGGGCAAATCTTGATTGTAGAACTTATATCTACCATTGTCACTTTCTTTGACAGATGGATGTGCATATGGTTGCTTTTGACTCTTTGCACCAATTATATATATTATACACGACGGAGTGGAGTAACCAAATACTTACTACCTCGGTGGACGGTGACTTTTGAATATAATTAATTCAATTTGCTGTTCTCCATGTTCCTGAACTACGACAGTCGTATTCTCTGCAACGTGTTTTCAGCATTTCCCGAAATTTCCGTTTGTTAATCCTTTACAATCTTTCCAGCTTAGATAACACGCTTCAATTTGGTTGAATCCAATAAATTTTCTCTTGAAATGGGGACACTCAAGTTTGGCATTGTTGGCTCCTCACTCCTGACCATACTTGGGTGAATTCAACATACATTATCAAGTATAAGTCCGATGTTTTACATAAAAAATTCCCAAGTTAATGAATGGGTTTCATGCAAGTTTTGAGTTTGGTTGGATTTTCAGCTCAAAATCAGGACAATAGTATGTATGTTTCAGCCATAGTCAAAACGTTGTTGGAACGGAAAACAAAACAAAGCCCCAAAACTCTCGTCTAGCATGGTGATTAAGTTGCCAAGTTCGCTCATTCACTAAAAAGAGATCCCACGATTAAGATAAGGCCTAATTTAACTATCAGAACTATATTAGTCTTTTCAATGACTTTTTGTTAATTTCTTTCATTTTAACATCTTTAATGCTAAAGAAATTCGTCAACAATACTCTTGCATAGATTAAATAATCGTTTAGGTTATTTTAGTTATTGAATAATAGACATGCTCCTTACAAAATTCCATATTCTATTTTGTAAGAGAGACTGAGAATCACATCGACCGTTACAAGTTATTTCAAATCGCATATCGTTCATTTGATGCTCTAAACATTTAACTTATGCCCACTTTCAGGCCTTCCATTTTTTCAGTTACTCCTTAAGTTTCCTGAGTATTCTTTTCTTTGCTACCCAGTTAAAGAAAACGTAAAAAGCATAAATTTCCGTTAAGAACAAAAAGATTGGTCCCGGCGGGGCTCGAACCCGCGACCTTCGGCTCATAAGACCAACGCTCTAACCAACTGAGCTACGGGACCTGGTTAGAAATTTTATTATAATTAAAATCCTTAGTCAGTTTGCAGGCCATCTTATTCACAACGACACTCTTCTCCCATATGAAAATCTTTCTTATTTTTTCATGATATTCTTTTTATCGTTATAAGGTATTTGCCAGTAAATTAGCCGTCTATTGTCATTTGCAGATTAATTAATTTAGTAATACTGTTAACGTACTCTAATATTTTCTTGTTCAACTTAAATTGTCTACTTTAGTTTCAAAAAATATTAAATTCTTTACATTGGTTTTAAACATAAGTTGCTATGTGTAAACAGTTAGACAATTCACTTCTTTTTTTTTGAGGTTAATATATTAATTAACATAAATAAGAGTAAATTATATTTTAAATATGAATGTTTACCTATTCCTAATTTTAAAAAAGAGAAAAATACTCAATTAAATGTGTAAAATTTTTAATTTATTATAAATATAGTTTTGTTGACCATCAGGCCTCTCCAAATCTTGATTTATTGCGGGATTTCGGACTGAGTGATGATGATGATGATGGTGATAGTTTTGTTGACCATATATAATTAAGCTAACTAATTGTAGACACACACACACACACACACACACACATATATATATAGATATATACACGTGTTAATATAATTTAAAAATTAAAATAATTATTCAATATAGTTCATTTTAACAATTTTATTCGTTATAATAAATTGCTTTTCTACATGAAAGTTGACTTGCAATATACTAGCATAAAAGGGGATGCCAATTCAATCTTAGTCATTTTCAGTGTAAAAGATCGGCAAAAATTTCACAGCTCAGCAAGATGTTACATAGAATGGGACCCTTTTTTAAACCCCCTGATAGCCCATTTCGTCAAAAAGAAAGAATAATAGTAATTGCAGCGAGTTCAAACTAGAAGTGTGGAACACATGTTCAGGCTTAAAACTCCCAGCAGTTGATTTCTCCACATTCACAGGAGCAGCAGGACTGTTTGCCACAAGAACCTCTTTCTTAGGCTCTTCTTTTGGTGGTGATGGTCCGTGACTGGAGGTTTGTGAAGATGTGCATGGGAAGCAATATTTTCAGACGAAGATATTATGTTAATATTATAAAATTAGAGTGAGATTTAATGTCAATCGCAATAGAATAAATATAAAATTTTTTCCTTTCATTTCTTGAAAATTAAGAGCGCTAAAAATCTATAATATGATTAACATATAAAAAATAATAATAAAAGTGTAAATCATATTTTGTATCTTATTGTAAAATTTGACTCTGTTTTTGTTGATTCTAACTATTTATGAAACTATCTCATTTGAGTTATTATAGCCATACTCGTGTCTGGCCTTTAATAATATCTACTTAATATATTCAGAGAACTCTACAAGTAGTATAAAAAGGGTTAGACAAGAAGTGGTAACTCTCTCGAAGTCTATTTATAATAAGATTTAAACTTTTTAGCAATTTAATTGAAATACAATTATAATTTCAATTAAAATTTATTAATAATTATGATTAATTCTAATTAAATACCAATTGGGACTAAATAAATCCAATATCTCACATTGATCCTTATTTATTAAATATCTCATATTTAATCATAAAGTTTCTCAAATTTTACAATCTAGTTCAACTTAATTAAAATATATTTTTTTTCATCAACTAATTATTTGATGTGACTTATTAGGTTTCTAAATATATTGACAATAAATATAAATTATAATCCTAAATTATGATTATAATTAGATAAATTAAACTCTTTTAATTTATTTTTAATTCTTTAATTAAATAATTCACATACCTAAATCAAGATTAACATTTGACAATACATCATAATTGCATAAATATTTATAAATGTCAAAGTAGTTTTGACTAACTTTTATGTACATGATTTTTTAATATAATTCAATCCTTTTATTATATAATGTTCTGATTAAACATAGAACATGAAATTAATATAAACTCTATTTAAGTTCAATTATAATAGCTCTCTACCATTAGTAAATAATTTTATTAATGACATTAAAAATTATTCTCAAAATGTCATTCTACCTTGAACAAGAATTTTTTGAATTAATACTAATCACAAACTATGGAACATTCTTCCTAATCACTTTAGGGTGATAAATTTTATATTAATCACTTAACTATCCCTATATTCATGTTATATCTGATAACTATCGATCTAGCTACCCTTAATTAGAATATTGATATATGCATAGTTGACCATAATTTTATCTCATATTTGATGTGTTTTGCTTGATATTTTATACTTTTTTATATATTTGGTAGTTAAATTGCTATAAGTGCGTTTATAGGTTATAATTGCCTTCACATACTTAAAAGAGAAGGATTTTGACGTAAACATGACACAAAAAACAAAGATTTGACTCACAAAAGGGAAGCACGATTATGCAAGAGTCTGTGCAATTTCAAGATTTCTGGGCATTTTGGTTATGCAAGGTCTTATGGATGACCATGCTTCTCCCAGAGCCCTAAATTTCGTGACAAAAAGATGTTTTTAGGGGCAGATGAAAGAATAGTCATAGAGCAATCATAAGGAGGCGATTCCAGACGTAGAACTCATTCTCCAGGTATGATTTTGAACTGGAGAAGTGAAAACACAAAGAAATCATCGAAAGATCCATTGAAATACAAGATCAAGCCTCTATATCTCAAGAACATTTGATAGGAGACAATCATGAAGATTTAGAGTTACGAACCCATTGTTTTTATTTCATTTTTCTTTCATTGTATGTTTGATTTCGTGTTCGATAATATGTAACTAAATATCTAGTTAGTATTTAGGTTAGATGAACCTTATATTAATACTTTGATATGATTTAATTCTTTTATTAATGCAATTAGTTTGATCAATTATTACGCTTAAATTACTTATTTTATTTATGTTCTAGTAATATGAATTATTAGAACATAATATGATTTTATACGTAACGATTGAGAAATCCTAGGTTGAATAGATTCACCGTAATTAGAAGGAGTTGATTGCAACCCTAGAGATAGGATGACATAAATCTTTTCGATTATAGATAAACCTACCAGAGGGATTCATAAAACAGTAATGCAATCCTATAAAATTTAACCTGAGTAATTTGGTTAGAAACCTTAGGATTAGTTGTTAGTAGACTCAAAGTCAGCTATTAACATACCATAGAAGTCTCCACGGTCCAATAAATCAATAAAACAATTTCATAATAAAAAATCAATTTGTTAACAGTTTAGGGGGATTCGAAAACTGGATACTAATTCTCGATATCGATAATTTCCTAAGTGCTTCCTTAATTCTCTATTCAATTTCATTACTTTTTTTATTTTACTGGCCTTAGTTTTAGTTTCTTTTCATTAAAAACCTAAAATCAACCCTTAGGCTAGATAATAGGGGAAGGATAATCACTAGTATTCATCGTCTTCATAAGATCGACCCATATTTTCTGGTATTAGCTACAATTACGCCGTACACTGCGGTTATTAAAATATTGACTATCACAAAATAGATCAATCAAGTTTTTGGTGTCGTTGTCCGGGACAAAGATATTAGGAAAGTCTGAATGTTATTACGCTAATCATTTTTTTTATTTTGTTTTATCTTTTATTTTAATTTTTCCTTTTTATTTATTTTATTTTATTTTATTTTATTTGTGATTGATTAATTTAATGATCTTTTGAATTCTCTACTTGATCTTAAGTTTATGGTTTATTGTAGGAATCACGATTCATTGTCATAGCCATAACTCACAATGGAAAGATTGAGCAGACAAGACTTTTATAGGAGCCAAAATATGTCTTCCTGATCTGTATCATCAACATATTAGAGAGAGAGGTGTTCTTGCTTATTTTTAGAAGCACAACTAATGTTTAGGTCGTGTCAAAACATTGGTGGGAGTTATCACTACAATCATAAATGTCGAACACCAATATATATATAGGAACAATTGACCATGCGCTATCAACCTTATGGTACAATATACAGGAGCAACTACAGTTCAAAATGGAGCAATTCTTATGCTTATGGACTGAACGATTATGCTCTCGCTAGATATTTATAGCACCAAGTGCCTCCAACTAACAAGCCAACTTTGGAAGATATGATGCCAGATTTTATTCATGAATCAATCATAAAGCATCACAAAGAAGAGGCTTGAATACAAAATTTGGTAAATTGGATGGGTTAAATGGTGGACATATTATCTGATGAGATCTGAGGTAAAGTGCCTAATCCTATTGAAATGGATGTTAAAGAACATGGAATGACAAACACTCCCAAGAATCACGACGAGCTTAGAGATAAATTAATTGAAGTCATCGCTAAAATGAAAGCTGAACGACAAAAATTCGAGAGTGAAGATTAGGTAAAAGTTAGCTTCATGAATAGAGGGACATTCCAAAACAAGATCCCACAAGAAGAAGAAGAAGAAGAAGAAGAAGAGGAAGAAGAGGAAGCAAGTTTTAGAGATAAATTAATGGAAATCCTTATTGAAATGAGAGATGAACAATGCAAATTTGAGAGTAAAGAAAAGATAAGGGTTGGCTTCATGAATAGAGGGACATTCGAAAAAGAGCTTCTAGAAGAAGAATAAAGTCTTAAGGGGCGGTTGGTTCATACAGAGGAATGGTAATATAGTGAGGAATGAGAATAGATATTATCATTATAATTATGATGGTTGGTTAAAAGGAAGGAATGATTACTACTACCATTGGTAGTGGTTATTTATAAAAAATATTGAGAAATAAAAACTTATTATATTTTAACTAATTAATTAATTATATTTTAATTAATTAATTAGTTACAATATAATTAATTAAAATATATTAATTTACAATATATTGAATAATTAAATATTGTAATTAATTTTAATTAATTATATTGTAATTAATTAATTAATAATATTTTAATTAATTAATTAATTATATTGTAATTAATTACATTTTAATTAATTATTAATAATATTTTAATTAATTATATTGTAATTAATTAATTACAATATTTTAATTAGTTATATTTTAATTAATTATAATGTAATTAATTAATTAATAATTATATTTTAATTAATTATATTCTAATTAATTATATTTTAGTTAATTAATTAATTAAAATATTTTAATTAATAATGAATTATATTTTAATTAATTATAATGTAATTAGTTAATTAATGTTATTATTTTATATTGTAATTAATTAATTGTATTTAATTAATTAGTATTTAAAACATTTTTTAGAAAAGAACTACTAAGTTATTCATAATGGGGCACTTTACAAAACAATTATACCCATTCCTCTAGATTATGAGAGGAATGGGGTATTAACCAAAAATGGGTAATCAAAATAATAACTCTATAATCATACTCCCTTACCAAACTCAATCTTTCATTCCATACCCATTCCTCTCTATTTGAGCCTATTAATGCAACAGAGTGAAGAAAAGATAACAGTTGGCTCCATGGATGAAGGGACATTCTAAGAAAATGAGAAGGTAATTGTTGTTGTTATGGAGGAGGATGAAAATATGATAGAGGAAACAAACATGGAAGAAGAAGAAATGTAAAACCCTGAACTTTCCTTTCTATTGGTTTATAGATTTTATTCTGGATATAGTATTTCCAGATGAATAGTGAGCTCGGGTAAACAGTATTTCCACTTGAATAGGGATCTTGAGGACCCAACCCTGAATTTTTTTAAAATACCCAGAATCGGTATTATAGATAAATGACATTTAAACGGATCGAAAACAAGTCCAATCAGATCAATTTTGGGAATTTCATAAGTTTAGGACAAAAATGCCCTTTTTGGAAAATTATGAGTATTAATGATTTTAAACCCATCTAAAATTTTTGAGGCATCCAATTACTAAGTATTGATCCTAATTAAAGTATCCTATGATCAATTTGATGGTGAGACGACTGTGGAATATTTTCTAGATTTAGTCTGGTTTATAGGTGTAGTAATCCATGAAAGGACAAATTGGTTTTTTTTTTACATAAATGGAGTTAATTAATAAATTTTAAATGACTAACATTTATTGACCAATTTCAAGACTCCATATGGTTTAAGAAACATTAAATTAGATGAGATGAGTCATGACATTTATAAAGTATTAAAGTAGTATAAAAAGGCAAAAGAAGACAAAAGTTGGTTCATTTGAAAGGAGGAATCGTGAGATCCAAAAAGAAAGGAAGAAAAGAAGAGAGAAAGAGGCAGAATTCGTCCAAGGAGAAGAGGAAGAAGAGAGGTACCATTTTGGTGTTTTTGGAGTAGAAATTGAAGAAATCTTAACCTAGGATTGGTGTTCACCAATTTCCTAAGAGATTGGAAGAAAAGTGGTAAATTTTTCTTAGTTTAAGTTGTTTATTTTGTGGATTTGATATGGAATGGAGTTATTTAAGATCAAAGGTTGTTTTTGACTTATTATAGAGTAGATAATAAACTTGAAAGCATGCAAAGGTCGAAAACCAGCAAAAGTGAATCAAGAAACCAAGGTTAGGTTTATGATGTTCATAATATGGATTTGATGTCAATGAAGTAAAGAAATGAAAAGGAATTGAATTGTAATTGGATTGAGTTCATTTATGTGTAATGAAAGAAGATGTGTTAAGAAAAATGTAAGGATAGTGAAAGAGTGGTATATTTGGCCAAACTAGGTAATATTGGAGAAAAATTGTAAATTTTGGGTTGATGAGTTTAAATGATGCTTGGTATGGACCTAGTGAAATATGTTGCAAAGTTTGAAAGAAAGTGGAATAGTATATATATATGTGTGTGTAATGAGGACAATTCGGCCCTAAAGAGGAAAGTAATTGATGATGTGATTCGTTGAAGTTCAATTATGGTTAAGGTGCAAATAACCCGAAATCTTAAGGTTGTTTTTGTAAAAAATCAAATGGAAAAAGCTAGCGTGACCTATTTGGCCATATTATGATTTAAGCAGATGGGAGGATGTTAAAAAAAAACATTTTAAGTCAATTTCGGAGTTAGATTTTGAAATTGAAAACAATGAAATAACTTATGGTAGTTAAAACCGAATTGATAATTGTATTGGTTTATTTACTATAGTGGAAATAAATGATTAAATGACTTGTAAATTGTGTAGGTCAAGAAGAAACACTCAACATGTGAGCGTACTTGGTGATAAATGACAAACTGTGAGTGTATCTTTAAACTAATTTTATGAAAGAAAAATGGTTTCTATTTTATCATGAAGAGCATATTTATGATTAAGTTCATTAGTGTTGCTACTTGATTTTGAAAGCTAATTTTTATGAGTGCACTGAATTAGCTTGACAATGAAATTTAAACATGAATTGAATTGGTATAGAAATGTGGTGCACCTATGTATTAATTGTTATTTATCATGTGATATACCGTTAGGTCTCCTTATATATATGAATATATCGATTAGAGTACATCCTAACGTGCATGGCAGAGTATGGGGGAGTGTCTGTCACTAACGGTGGGTAGTATCATGTTTATTAGTATGTCTTATGAGTCACCCTATACATATATGGAGTATATATTGTGCTAGCACTGTTATGGGTAAGCGATACAAAACCAGCTTTGTAATCACTAATTTATATGTAGTGTCAGCACCGTTATGGATAAGCGATGCAGAACCAGCTACATAATAATCAATATATAGTGTTAACCTAGTGCAGATAAACGATGCAGAACTAGCTTCGTTATTAGAGGTTAGCCAAGCATGGGTAAGCGGTACAGAACCAGCCCCGTGGCCTTAAACTTAACGGGACTAATGGAAAAGAAAATTTTAAAAGAGAAAGTTTATGAAACTATCAATTGCCATCTTTGTTTACCTTATAAGGAAAGAGTAACTTGATTGTGTTTTACATGTGCATTGATTATATGAATTTGTTATTTAAAAACATTGGTTACTGCTTGGAAAGAAAAGAAAATTATCTTTGTTCTTTATAGAGGTTAATGTTTGTATAAATGTTTTGAATGAAAACCATAACACTCATTGAGCTCGTTTAGCTCACTCTTTATTTTCTGTTCTTTTGTTTTAATTTTAACCTCCCAGGTGCATGCTTAGGATTTCAATAGTCGGGATTCCATCATTTGAGTAGTTACCTTCATCACATGCAGCTGTGTAGGCAGTTTTGCTTGTGCATTTGTTTTACATGTATTGTATAATCATGAACATGTTTTGAACATCTTTTGTGTAAAGATAGATTGTATGTGCAAAGATAGATTGTAAATGTTTTGAACATCTTTTGTGTAAAGAATATGTTTTCAATTGCTTTTCAGGAATCTAAAATTTTTGGTTTTATTAAATAACAGTTGTTATGCTGTTGAAATTTTTAATGAAAGTTACTGTTAAAAAATTCCACTACTATTCCCTTTTTTCCCTTTATATTGATTTTAAAATATTTTGAAGAAAACAGAAAAGGCTTAGCTCCAAGGGAACTTTCCAGTTGGATTGGATATCGACTAGAGGCTTTTTGTGGGGTGTTGAATAGGTCGCCTAATCATCAAGAAAGGGGCCTATTAGTGTTGGTATCATAGTCAAGTTACCCTTTTCTATTTAATGCATTTGCAAAATGTTTTTGAAGTTGTTTTCGAAGTGAGGTGACCTATAAAATGTTGTGATTTACATACATATAGTTCAAGGCATAAAAGTCTTATACATTTGCGGTTTGTCAAATGCACAGTACGATGCACAGACGAGGCCATAGACATCCCCGTAAGGCCACACCATTGGCTCCTACACCTAAGGCACCACTAAGAAGGGAAGAGGAACACTTGCCAGACTCAACGAGTGCAATCAACCCCATTCTCAACCATTAGGGCTAGCAAAACCAATTGGGGGAAATTTTATCGTAGAGTAGATGGCTCAGATATTCGCTACGACGATGCGACGGTCACATGAAAATGGAGAAACTTTTAGATGTTCCATCGAGTGGGTGTGTAAACTGGAAGCGAAGCCTTTCGATGGGAATGGCGATCTAGAGAATGCAGTCGTATGGTTAAACCAGATTACGAAGATATATCAAGTTGTAGGATGTACAAATGAGCGTAAAGTGGTATTTTCCACCTTCCTTCTTGAGGGCAAGGCAAAGGATTGGTGGGAAGCTATTGAGAGATGTCATCCAGATGGGGTGTCTTGGTCTGATTTTTAGAGAGAGTTTACTGAAAGGTTCTAGTCACAGAGTTACAAAGATGCTCGAGTAGAGGAATTTTTCGGTCTAGAGTAGGGTTTGATGTCAGTGATAGAATATGAGAAGAAACTTTCAAAGCTTATCAGACATGTTTCATTTATTGCTGACAGTGAAGAGTAGAAGTGTAAGAGGTTTGTTATAGGTTTGAACCCCAGGTTGAGGATCCATTTGTCTCTAGCCTTACAGACACACTATGAAGAGTTATTGGAAGTTGCAATTATAGATGTCAATAGACCGGGCCGCCCTCATCCCGGCCCAGCCCGACTCATTCAAGGCTGACCGCGGGCTGGCCCGTGACGTACGCGGGTCAAAATTTTTTAAATTAAAAAAATACAAAACGCCCTCCCACGACCAGCCAAATTCGGGCCAAAAATAGGCCGGGTCCAGCGAGTCGGCTGAAATTGCCATCCCTAGTTGCAATGAAGGTGTAAAGAAATATAACAACTATCACCCAGATTGTGAGATCAGAACAAAAACATAGTGCATCAACTAGCTCAGCTCAAGGTTCAGTAAGAAAAAGCAAGTTAAGATGGACCGGTAGTCGAAGGTTTAGCAAAGGTGGATCTACCAGTCTGGGATCCTTTGGGTCACCTCATAAACCTAGGGATTTTCGTGACATCAGAACACCAGTGCTAAAGTGTAGTACTTATGGAAAGAGACATTTAGGGGAGTTTCTAATGAATAGAATGGGCTCTTTCCACTGTGGACACAGGGGCATTTAGGGAGAGATTGTCCCCAGTTGATTACTATAGAGTGGTCAGTGGTGAGATCTTTAGCACCTCCACAAGTTAGAGGGGTTTTCAGACAGGGCGGTCAAGGTTCTCAAGCCAAAGGGTCGAGTTTTGCTGTTTCTAGCAGAGGTTTAAGAGGTAGGGGAGTAACTGTAACACCCCATTACCCTAGGGTACGCATCGAGACGCCCGTAGGTCATTCCGACACATATCCTAAGATAAGGGAGCGCTACGTACAATTACTATGGAACTCCACATGGC
>JANZXR010000008.1:27046544-27061719 GCA_027575705.1 Erythroxylum echinodendron
AAATTATCACTTGAAATTGCATTGGTCCTTTAATTAAAATCCTGAAATAATTTCTTAACCAATTCTATATATTTTATGATTATCAAAACATAAAGGGATTTTTATTTGTCAACCACCATTGGTCCAACATAACTAACCTTTTTATGCATAATTTTTTGTTATAATTAAATCCTTTCATTATATAATATTTTCATTAGAGATAGAGTATGAAATTAGTTTCTACTCTATTTAAGCTAATCAAATCAGTTATCCACCATTAGTAATTGATTTATTAATGACATTGAATACTATTCTCAAAGTGTCATTTTACCTTGGTCAAGGATTTCCAAAAACAATACTAATCGAGAACCTCAAACCATCTCCCTAATCACTTTAAGAGAATGAATTCAATCACTTAACTACCTCTATATATTTCATACTATATCCAATGACTATGGCCATCTGAGCTACTCTTGACTAATATAGTTCATAAGTAATATCAAAAAATATCAATCCCTATACGATATACTTTCGAGATCTCAAATCAAAGGATCACTTATACAATCATTACAATGAAAATTTTTGTAGACATACAAGTAATGTTCCAAATAAAATTCTCATATGATGTCAATTCAGTGAACTTGTTTTCTAACAAGCACTCACATATTTGTTAATTATATCCATACTTTAGTTTATAAAGTCAACTACTTCCTTTATAAAGAAGAAACATAACATATTATAATCTTTTTACACTTTATTAATGTCCATTCTCAATATAACATTGACTAGGAACAATTTAGGAATATTATATTATTGTAACATTAATCTTATAATTATAATCTCAATATAATTACATTTGTAATATTATTTATACCGTTGACTTTTTCATATACATATGAATATATATCAGATAAAGAATGCCTTCAAATAATTATATCACTAAACTATTGCTAACCGATTGGGTATAAGGTATAAATAATTAGTTAATTGTCATTCTGTATAGTACTACATATACTAGTATCTATAACTTTGGTAATAATATTCACTAAAGTTGGATAAATGGTGACATTAATATACTAGTAGGCGGTACTAGTATCCAACTTCTACTTCTTAAAGATTGATCTTTGTCTGAAACTAGGAATTTAGGGTCTTGGGGATTTTTATAAATATATGCCTTATAACCAATTGGTTGGTTGTAGATTTTGTGACATAATTAATTAAAGACACTGTTTATCTTTATGCTTTTTGTTAATTATAAATTCTTTGTAATAATTGCTTTGCAAATAAAATTATGATGAAATCATAATTTTGAGATTCAATTTGCATTTGTGGATTAATTCTAAATTGTTACTTATAGTTTCATCAAAAAGGGACACAGATGAAATGGTAAAACTAACACTCATTATATGTTTTCGTATGAAAAATAATTAATCTTATAAATTAATATGTAGAGATATATAAACAAACTTGTGTATTCTTATTAAATAATAAGTTCATTGAACTTACACAATTATGAGGATCCTAAATGGAATACTACCTATGTTTCTTTGAATTATTTATGGTGGTTGTATAATTGATTAAATTAGACATCATGACCATGCATGGATAAGTTGAGTTAAATTATTTGGACATTCTTAATATTTAGGTGGTCATGATATAATGCTAGACGTCAATCTTAATCTATAAGTATAAATTGTTTAATTAGAGAATTATGTATAAATTAAAAGGGGCTTTAAATTTATTTAATTCTAATTATGAATTAAAATTATAATTTATAATCATTGTCAACATATTAGGAACCTAATGGGTCACATATAAAAGAGCACTTAAAAAGACAAATTTAAATTTAAATTAAGTGAGACTTAAACATAAAGTTTGAGAAACTTCAGGGATTATAATACATTTGATTTTATTAAAATTAAATTGTACTTATAGTTAGTGTTAAGCTTTAATTAAAATTAGGAAGTTTAATTTTAATAAGAGAGAAACTCTTCTACCTTTCTCTATAAATAGGAGGAAGCCATAACAGAGCTAGCATTCCTGCTTTTCCTTTCAAATGTTAAGTTTTTTTTCTCTGTTCTATAGATATCGTTAAAGACTGGACATATGAACAATTTTTTATTGATAGTTAGAGAAGAAAAATTTATATAGGAATTCAAATAAATTACATTTCAACATTTTTATTTTTGATCATATTTTTCATGTTATTTAATTAAGGATATCAAATCGAGAAATTATAAAAATTATTTTACTATGCCTATGAATGGATCATGGTTAGTTTTCCAACTGTAGTATCAGAGCATCCTTTAATTGTTTAACTTGATTAAAGTTACTTGTTTGTTATTAATTTGATAATATTGGGTAAAATTTATTGATGTACAGGTTTCATGATACATGAATTGCTTAATATTGATTAGGGCATTAATTAATTATGATTTATTTTAATTTTTTAAAAATTAAATCTAAAAATTGCACACCTCCTGTGTTTTGAATTTTCTGAATATTCATTGGTTTGGGACGAACATTGTCATGTTTGTTTTGTTTTTGAAATGCCATCGCTTACCTTATCTCTTTGTTTTGCTTTCAGAATGGTTTTATCACTTGTTTCGAATTTGATTTAAGTTTCTAAAATTGCTATATATTATGACTTTCTTTTGGATACACAAGATGCATATCCCCCCGTCTTTAGGTTTTTGTATAAAGTTTATAGCTTTAGATTGTGTGATTTTATTAGGTTATGCATGCTTGTTAGTCTAAGTATTGGACCTTCACCAGTGATGATGCTAGTCATTAGTGAAGCTAGTGGTGTTAATCGCTACTGGAAAAGGTGACAATAAACCCTTAGAGGAAATGGCTTGAACTGGGCATGATGGCGTTATGAAGATTGCACCCAAAGAAGAAGATGTACCAACAATAAAGTAGCAGGAGGCGGCATTGCAGGACAAAGAAAACCCTAGCTTTTACAAAAATGATAAGTGTTTATCCCACATGCACTCCTCCAAGGGGAGAATGTTTGATGGTTAGACGCTTCTAGCACATTCACACCCAGAAATGTTCCTTTCCATTTTTATTTATTTTCAAAATTTTAAATTTTAATTGAAGGCATTGACTTATATATGATAATAGTTGTCATTAGAAGAAAAATGATTAACTTTTCTTGTCAATACATGCTATGATAAAGATCATACATATTTTTAATTCATGCTGTTGAGTATTTGATATTGAATTTAGATTCAACATTATTACAATGTTCAAGGTATGATTAGAAATATCTTGTTGAGTAAAAATAACTGATCCAAGTTTATATGTGTTAGACCAAGAAAGACTTATAATTAATATAAGTGACAAGAATAAAATGTTAGATAACTAAGATGATCCTTTTATCTTAAGTTGGTTAAATCAGCATAATGAGAATCTAGGGTCACACACACAAGCATATGAACACGCACGCGCACACACACACAAAAACATATATATATACACATACATACATATATATTCTTTTAATTATGAATTGTATGAAACTTGTTAAGTTAAAGAATGACCAATTCAACCTTTGGTGTAAAGATGATAATGACATCAAATTGTTAAATTTATATACGTGATATGTTGGATGTAATAATAATTCATAAAAGGATGAATACCTATATTTCATTATATCTATTAATGCTTTATATGATTGGGTTATATATATTAAATGAAATATAGATTTAAAATTTTTTAAAATTTTGAAAAGTTTAAAGCGTTTAAATCTGATAGAAAAATAAGCATCAAGAATGCTAAAGTACTTCAATGAGATCAATATAGTGGAATTTAATTTTTATTGGCTTTTTATCGGGAATGATTGTAAATTTATCATGATTACAAGAAGTTTAATGGTGGTATAGTTACACTCTTCAGTGGAGAACGTAGAAACATATTGCTCATATAGAACAAAATTTCATATTTTTTAATTGACGAAGATAAGATTATCCAAGAACAACTTTAATTGAATATGAAAAGGTATCCATTATTTTTTAATGAGTTAATATTTGAGTTTGAAATCATATAAACATTAACTTTAGAAGTAAATCCTAGTCGAGGTATATTTTATTTAGAATAATATTATTTTCAGATACGAAAGGTTTCAAAGTAGTATTAATTACTAATTAAGCTATAATATATTTTTTATTTAGTAGAAATGATTATTTGGATCAATAAATTCTTTAATGAACCTAATATAGTTTCTTTCATTGTTGAAACAGTAATATATTGCAGAACATTAGAGAAATTATACTTGTGAAAGGATTAAAGATTTTATCAAAGATCCAAGTATGTATTTAAGTAATCTCTCTTAATAATAATAATAATAATAATAATTAAGATGAGAGTTGTAAGGTTTAAGCAAGTTCTCACTATAGAGAATCTTGGAAAATTCTCTAACAAAACCATTGTCCCAATAGAAGCATGATTGTCATATAGAAAGATGGTATAAGATACTAAAGTGATTGTCTTCGTGCAAGTGGAAAATTATTGATGTATGCCTTATAGCCAATCATTCGGTTGTAGATTTAGTGATATAATTTATTAAAGACATTATTTATCTTTATTGATAATTATATTTGATATTTTGAAATAAAGGTAAAATTTTTGGAATAATTGCTTTACAATTGAAATTATAATGAGATCATAATTATGAGATTCAATTTGCATTTATGTATTATTCCTACATTGTTCTTTGTTGTAGTTTCCTCAAGACGGAATATTAATGAAATGATAAACTTAGCATACATTATATTTTTTCTTATGAATAAAGCAATTGATTATATAAATTAAAACATAGAGATTCTTAAACAAACATGCGAATGCTTATTAGAGAATAAGTATATTAAACTAACTTGATTATAAGGATTTCAAATGAAATATTACTTATTTATCTGCAGATTTCCTCATTATGATTATTGTATCATTGATCTTTAGATTTGATATTACCAAAGTATCTCATATGAGAATTGCTATGATTTGATGCTGCTTTTGACCTATTTTATTTAGGGTAGCTTACTCAATAGGACTTTGAAATAGTATAAACCATATAGAATATAGTTGAGTAAGTTAATAAAGAATTTACCATTATTAACTAATTAAGGAGAATGTTCCACTATTTTTTATTAATAATAATTTAAGGAATTCTTTGGTTAGAGAGAATTAAGATTTGAAAAGGTCTTTCAAATACTAATTGTAATTCAATTACTAACTAGTAATGACAAATATGATTGGATTTAAAAGAGTAGACAATAAATATATACCTTATGTTCAATTAGAATATTAAATGAAGAAATGATTAAATTATGCATCATACCATGCACAGATAGGTTGAATCAAACTATTTTGACATTTTTAGTATTTGACTAGTCATTACATATTGTTAAACATCAACTTGATCTATGATTATAAATTATTTAGTTAGAGAAATCAAGATAAATTTTCAATTATAATTATAATTTATAATCACTTCCAATATATTAGGAACGTAATAAGTCATATGTAAAAAAGTACTTACAAAGAGAAATTTTAATTTAAATTAAGTTAAACTTAATTGTAAAGTTTAAAAAACTTCAGGGATTAAATATGAAATTTTATTAAAATTAAATTGTAACTAGAACTAATATTAAACTTTAATTATAAATAGGAAGTTTAATTTTAGTTATAAATAACTGGAAGACATAAGGGAGCTAGCACTCTCACCTTTTCTTCTAATTATTGAGTTCCTTTTTTAAGATGTTAGAGGCTAGACATATGGATGACTTGTAGTTGAAAGTTCAAGAAGAAAAATTTATATATGAATTTGAATCAAGTATCTTTAAACCTTTTATTTATAATTTTTTTTTTCATATTATTCAATATAAAAGATTGAAATGAAAAACTATAACATTTTTTTTTTTTTTGCTACACAGATGATTAGATCATGATTAGTTTCCCACCAATTTGTTAGAATAGCTTTAAATAAGAGTTCGAAAGGCTTTGTGATGGAAATGAAATGGATTTAGATGAGAGGGTTACAATAGCTATAGATCGGTATTGTTACTCAAACCTCGGGTAAACAAATTTGGTTAAACAATTTATGACTAAAAGTGGGTTATATAATATATCCATATTCAAATTAACATCTTTAAATCCAAATTCATTTGGCGTGAAAAGTTTTATAAAATAAACCATTTATGTCAATCTGTCATCCATTGTGCATTGAGATAAAGTGAAAAAAAAAAATAAGAGAGCTGATTTTGCCACAACAGGAGCACGGAAAGTGTAATTTAAGTGGTTCCATTAAGATATTAATTAGTTGTATCATGTCTATATATTATAATCTTGATGCTGTCACACTCGGCAAGGAAGTGCAATGTAGCTAAGTGCAAGGTAGCTGTATAGTATTTTACTAACTACGAATTCTAAAACAGTTATAAGGCATTAGAACAGACAGAAAATTTCGGAATGCTTTCTGATTCAGTGAGATTATACGGAACAATGCCATTGAATTATGGTCCCAATACTGTGCTACTTTACACGATTTACAAACTCCAAGTGAAGTTGAGACTTGTGGAGCACAATACTGTTTCTTGACCTTTTGTAGTTAACACGGTTGAAGATGCATTATATTATTCTGCTGTAGCTCATTTGTGTGTTCAAGCCCAGAGGGCAAGGATAGACATGAAAGTGGAGCCGATTGTTAAAGCAACGTATGATAGCTTCTTCAAGCTGGGAGCAGAACTCATCAACTTGTTGTGGAAAAAGTCAACAGCTATGAGATCAACGAGACCCATGTATATAAGCACACCAGAAGACAGGGAACCCAATAAGCCTTCCATAATCAAGGCATTTGGATTGCTATCATCGTAGCCTGTCAATGAGAAAATTATCATTCCTAATACTATCCCCATTGGTGTAGTTACTGAAAACAGGAAGCACATGTAGGCCACTGTTCCAAACCCAAATCCTGCCTGCAGTTACAAGTAGTAGTGAGAACTTTAGAGAACAGACATAGAGGAGGGATATTCCAATACAGAAACTATTGGAATACAAGATTCCCCAATATTCAGGAAATATGAGATTCTCAATATGCATGTGTAGTCGGTAACTAAATGAAACAGATGGAAGAGGGTTAATGCAAAAGCATTTCGATGGCAACTTCAACACCAAAATCCAAGTCCTGAAGCTGACATTCGGCAGTGGCATCATTGTTCAGGACGGAACTCACGAAACGATATTGAGGCTTGCAAAACTTTTAGCACGACCTTTTGTCAAACATGCTCATAATTCAACTGATTATGCGTTATAGAGTAAAGGAAACAAGTAAAACCAACGAAATATGCGTCTTTATACTACAGTGAACTTCGAACATTCACAAGACTCGAAACAAAACCATGACACGCAAACAGTGAAATAAATCACAAGGACCGAGATTTTTCAAGATGAAAGGTCACAACCGATACACATCATCAACCCATTAAACGGGCAGGCGTCAAACACCGTAACTTTTGAGTCCTCACAGTATTAAAGACAAACGTTGTGGCAGTGTAGTAATTTACCTGTGCAATGCAGCCACCGAGACCCATCCCCTCAAAGATCTGATGAAAAGCAAGAGCCGCAACAAGTGGCCTAATAGTGCACTGATTCTGAGACATACCCATCGTAACCCCAATTATTACCGAGTGAAATATTATCCCGATCTCCAAAACCTGCGATACCAATCTCTGCTTTAACTTTATCAAGTCCTCATCTTTCTCACTTCTTTGCAGCCCCAGTTCAGCATTCTGCAGTTCGCCCACCTTCTTTCCCGCCAAACCCTCTCGTGTCTCCACCAAGGAGTACTCACTGGCGCCACCGTGACTGCCGCCGTGACCCTCCATGTGGGCACTTGCCGTTACGTCAACTAACAGACCGAGCAAGGCTCCGATGAGAGTGACCAACCCTGCAAAAGGAAAGTCTTTCCACGGGTGTTTGGAGGCCACCTGGCAATCTCCGAGAGCAGCGTAAGCATCGGGAAGCACGTGAACGAGTGCGGTGGACAGAATTACGCCGGCGGCGAAGCATTTGATGACAAGAATAACCTTGTCGTAGAAAGATTTTCCTTGGAAAAAGCGAGCGAGAAGCACTGGAGAAGAGATGCCCAGAACGCTAGTGAAGAAGATAACGAAGATGGAAATCAACTTCAGCTGGGAGGCTGCTTCAGAGTTCCGGCAGCTCAACGCTCTGGTGGCGTCAATTTGGCAAGCCGTAGCCATGAAAGTACCTTCCAGTAATAGTATTAATTCTTAAAGGCTTGGTGCCCTGGGGTTTGAGGTTTTGGTTTGGTGCGTGCGTGAGTGTGAGAGAGATGGTTGACTCATGAGAGAGAGAGAGAGAGAAGAGGGGTGACAAGTAAACGGCTAGTTACTCTGGTGTTTTAAGGAGAGAGTGGAGCAATTGAGGACTTGAACTTGGTGGATGATGGGATACGAATTGGTGGCCCTTTTTGTGTTGGAGTAATGAGTTAGAATTCCATTTACGCCTCTTCACTTTTCTTTAATTATTAGTTAATCACAGGCGTACATGTCATTGCAATTTGCACAAGAAGGGTGGGTTCCATTTCTGTGTTCATCGTAGATTCATTTGGTGAATACTTCATTAGCTTATATGCCACTATTTATGGCCTGTAGGAAATAATAATATCAAATAGCCTAATCTTGACTCTGTCACAAACAGTTTTCGATAAGTGCCTTCTGATTAATATATCTACCTCACTTACCAGAAAAATAATAATATCAAATAGACCCATCAATGACAGCCTCTGAAAAAAGAGGCTTCCATCATTTTCTAAAGATAGATGAACCTTGATTGTATCAAAAATTTAAGGAATCAAGTCATGTTGTCTTGTTATTATGTTAACTTCATGCAAGGTTATTACAATTGGGATAAAAGTTGTTCAAATCTTCACCGAACAATCACATGTAGAATACTAAATTATCAAATATTCAAGCAATAGCATTAAATTTAAGGAATCAAGAACTAAATCCAAAGCTTGTATCCTTTTTTAAATTTTTTTCGCAAAAAGTTTTCAAATGTTACACTTTTTTCACTTTGATTCTTTTTTTTTTGTTTCAATTGAAAACTTATCCTGTCTAACTAATATAAAATATTAGATTTTGTTAATTCATTGGTAGTTAATTAATACCAAATGTTGATTTGATGCAGTTTATATAGATTTTGGGTTCAGTGAAAAATGAAATATATAGGGATAAGAATATAAAATATAACAATTTTTAGTTTACTACTCTTTTTATCAAAGAAAATTATTTTCCCTTTCCATTAAAATTGGAATTCATAAAATGATGAGGTGAAATGTAACATTGCAAATCTTTTATTTTAATTTACAATTCCTAATAATTTGTGTTTTGATTACAAACATAAATTTAAATTATAGTTTTTAGATTAAATTGTACGAAATTATAACCCAATTTTCTTATCAATTTCATGAACTTCTTTACTACCATCTGAAAAAGAGCTTGAAAAAAATATGTGCAATAAGACTTTATAACCTTAGTTACATACAAAAAAGAATGCTTAAAATGTAAGAATAAACTTAATATGAATAAAAATATCGAAATAAAATTTCTAAAAGCTCATAATTTTTATTTAAATCCTATTTTATTTTTCTTCAGTACATCGTAAATGTATTTAAAATCTATTATGTTACATCAAAAAGTTAATTAAGGAAATGTACTTAATAAAATCTAGCATTTACCACTTATTTGATGTATTTTCAAATAGAATTAGGGCCATTCAAATAAAAATAAAGATTGGAATAAAAAATTCAAAAAATCTTATGAATTATTAAGTAGTTATCCCTTTATTTTATAACATTTCATCGTACAATTTATTTTGAACTAATAAAAATTAAATATATAAATTCTTGGCATCTCTGCATTACTTTTTCTTTCATCTTTGATGGATATTGGAGAAATACATCTTATTTGTTTAAATACCAATTTTAACAAATTTTTCATTATAAAGATTATGGTTAAGTATATTAAGGTCTTTTTTTGAATTTTATTGTTATTCCTCATAGTTAAAATCCTTATAGACCTTATTTAGTTAGAGATTGATTCGGTTGAGTGTGCCATATAGGAAAAAAAAACCACATCATGTTCTTACCTAGAGATCAAAAATGGGTTGTTAGTTCAGTTTGATTTGAAGTAAACGAATTTAACTAAAATTAATCACGATTTGAGTTGGAGTAAAACTTTAGTTCTTTTTAGACTTCAGGTTGAGTTTAAATTTGGGCTTTATAGTTTGGTTTGACTTGAAGCTTGAAATAAGTGCATGTTATAGTATGTATTATAGAGGTTTAAGTATATTTTTAAGCATTTCTTAGATGATAATAATGTGTTTAAGAAACGGGAGATGTTGATCAAAGAAAATTTCCACTAGAATAGTCCTCCAGCTAAATGCTCTTTCTTCCACTATTCAAATCTCAGGACAGACAATAAGCTTGCCATCTATCTCCATGGGAGGCTTGAGTATGAGGCTCAAGGTTTGTTGATCCTCGACTACTTGTTTCCAGTTCTTCTAAGGGGTGAAGGTAAGAGTTGAAGTTATAGAGATGGGTTCAAGTTGAGCATGGCTTGGTGGAGGGTCAGGAAGGACATGAGAAGGCAACGCTAGAAACAACATTGTTAATGTTAGCCAAAGGCTGCATTGTTAGGAACCAAAGATAAAACAGAAGCAAACAACTTTGGCAGAAAGGAATGGCTAAAAAGAAGTGGTTTAGAATGAAATATAAAGGTAGCGGGAGAAAGAAATTGTTGTAGTGAGAACAAAATGCCCGTAGCACAATTATGGTTTTTGAATTGTAGGAAATGGGAGGAAGAGGGGAAATAGGATGAAACTAAGTAGGGCTAGAAACACGTACCCAAGTCATACTAGTAAGCATGCAACTCGCCATGCATGGTGAGTGTCAAAGATCCTACCAATTTAAAATGAGGCCACTTCTCTATGATTGTTAAGGAGTTTGAAGAGTTTAGTAATGTTGTCAAAAAGAATCTCAATATTGAAGAAATACATAAAATATTAGAGATGAATGATCAAGACTCCTCTAGCTTTGATGGGCTTGCTATCACCAAATGGATGATGGGCTTGTTATTGTAAAGATTATGAGAATAAATAAAATAATATGAAGGCTTTATTCATTACTTCATTTACAAAGATATTACTAAGAGAAGAGAAACTTTTAGTTACAACAGAGTCCTATGAATAAGCAGTTTAAATTCAAAATAGCTATGGTTATCTTGATACAAAAAATAGTACGTGTTTGAACTGGTCAATGGTCTGGAGAATCTTTTGTTGGTTGAGTTGTATCCTTATCCTTAACACTCCCTCGCAAGATTGATGAACCATTAAGGAGACCAATCTTGGATCTGTTGGGTTGAAACTGGTGCTTAGGAAGAGGTTTGGTGAGTGAATCTGCAAGTTGATCCTCTAAAGATATGTGTGAAACCCGAAGAGCACCTGTTGAACCAAATCTCTAACAAAATGTATTTCAATTTCTAGGTGCTTTATCTTAGAGTGCAGAACAGGATTATGACAGGCATAGGTGGTCAAAATATTTTCTCAGTAGATAGTGGGAGGAGGAACCTTAACTCCAAGCTCTTGAAGAAGTGACAATCCATTACTTTTGGAGCTCCAGCTGATGGGAATATTTCCAAAATACAAAATGAATCCGAATGTTGAAGTTCTGTATAAAGGATCACCTGTCCAATCGGCATCCAAGAAGGCATGAAAGATAAGAGAAGACTAAGGTGTAATATGAATGTCAAATTGAATGGTGGACTTCAAATATTTAAGGAGAAGTTTTAAAGTAATCCAATGAGAACTATTTGGGCAATGCATAAACTAAGAAAGTTTGTTCACCGTGAAGGCAATGTCCAATCTTGTGAGACTCAAATACCTCAAGCCGCCAACTAATTGACAATAAGTGGTAGGATCAACTGCCTGATCAAAAGAGGTTGATTTGAGCAAAGAAGAGGCAGTGGCAATAGGAGTAGAGACCTCTTTAGCACCATCCATATTAGTAAGTTGAAGAATTTTCTTTACATAGTGATGTTGAGATAGAAAAATACCCTTCGAAGTCTTGTGAATATCAACATTGGGAAAGAGAGATAACTCATAGGGATCTTTTAATGAAAATTTCTCCATCAAGTGCTTGTATGAACTGATTGTTAAATGAAGAATTATTTCCTGTCACAATGAGATCATCGACATTCACTAGAAAATAACAACAAATGGAATCATGGTGGTATATAAATAAAGAGCGATCACTTTGAGAAGACTGAAAGATAAATTGTAATACCATGCCCAAGGTACTTGTTTAAGGCCATAAATTGCTTTAACCAATTTGAAAACATGATGTAACCTCTTTGAATCAGTAAAACCTGGTGTTTGGCTCATGAAGACATCTTCTTGCAAGGGACCATGCAAGAAGGAATTGTTGACATCCAATTGTAGCAATGACCAATGGTTTGTCACTGCCAAAGTAAGAACAATATAAATAGCGATCGGTTTGACGACCGTGCTAAATGTATCACCAAAGTCAATTCTAGGGCATTGACTGATACCTTTTGTTACCGAACGAGCTTTGTATCATTGAAGAGACCCATCAACATTTCTTTTGAACCTGAAAATCCACTTACATCCGACTAAATTTTATTGATAGTTTAGAGGAACAAGAACCCAAGTTTGATTTTTTAGCAATGCATTAAATTCAGCTGTCATGGTAAAGCGCCATTTAGGAGAAGAGAGAGCCTGTTTGACTGTAGTTGCTTTTAGTACTTCAGGTAACGGGTGTTTGGTAGCATTGTGGAATTGTTTAGGTTTTACAATGTTGTTTTTGAGCGGGTGACCATAGGATGAAAATTTTGAGAGGGATTTGAAGCAACAGAAGGTAAAATATGTAAAGATGTAGTTACACCAGTTTGCATTGCAATGAGATTAGGTTATGTTTTAGTTAGGATAGAGTCATTGATGGGAGGGGTAGTCATTGTAGGGATTGGAGGTTTTGTAGGTTAAAAAAGAATTTGGGTGTGGGTAGGAGTATGTGAGGGAAGGTCATACCAACTTGAATTAGGTTGGGACTCTGAGAAAAGTTGTGTTTGATAAGGTAATATGCTTTCTAAAAAAAGAACATAACGGGGCACGATGTATTTTTGGAATTTAAAGTCATAACAGATGGAGGGAGTAACCAAGTAAGACACAAGGGACAGACTTGACATCAAATTTTGATTTCATGTAGGAACGTAGACAAGGATAACATAGACACCCGAAGATTCTAAGAGACTAATAGTTGAGAGATCGATTAAATAACTTATGATAAGGAGATGTGAGATTGAGTAATGGTGTAGGTAAATGATCAATAAAACAGGCTGTAGTTTGAAAAGCAAATGGCCAAAATGAATAAGGAAGAGACGCAGTTTGCAACAAAGTGAGGCCTGTTTCAACTAGGTGACGATGACGACATTCGGCAAAACCGTTATGTTGTGTTGTGTGAGGTGGGGTTTGAAGATGATTGATACCACAAGATTGAAAATATCTTTTGAGAGCAACGTATTCCTCACCCCCTATCTGTGTAAATGGATTTAATTTAGCATTGAAAGTATTTTCAACAAGTTTTTGAAAGGTGGGAAAAACAATATAAACATCAAATTTAACTTTTAATGGAAAGAACCAAATTTACTTTGTGAAACGGTAGACAAAAATTATGTAATCTCGAAAATCATCTTGAGATTGCATAGGGGTAGAGCCCCATAAGTCTGAATGTAAAAGTTCAAGAGGGCAAGTACTTGTTAATGTAGAAACGCCAAATAATAATCTAAGAATTTTATTACATTTGCAAGGATTACAAACATTTTCTTTTATTGAAGAGACATGAAGAGAAAATTTAGACAAGATAAATTTGAAAATTCTGGAAGTTGGATGACCAAGTCGTTGATGCCATGAAGTTAAAGAAAGACAGGTATAAAGACAAATTGGAGATTTCGAGTTGTAGGGAGTGAGCTTGTACAAGGATTGATCAAGTTGGCCTTTGGACAGAATCTCCCCCATGAATTGATCCTTCATAAGAAAATAGTTAGATAAAAATTCAATGGACACCTGATTAGAATAACAAAACTGGGATATAGAAATAAGTTTAATTTTGGCAGAGGGTACATAAAGAACATTGGAAAGATGGCATGATTTATTGGGTAAGGTTATAATGTTAGACCCCGTTTTTAGAGTCTAACTCATATTTGGAATACAGATATCCTAACCCAACATATAATCGAAAATCTCATAATACATTAACATCATACTCTTTAATACATTAAAGACAAACTAACTTTCATCAATCACAACAACCTTATCCTTGTACATCTAATTTCAACTCTCATCATCTATATATAATCCATATTTCATTAACATCATAAATGCAAGGCTTTACAACTTCAATGGGCATTCCAAGCCGTAATACCAAATTTCACAAAATTCGAAAATACATAAAATACTGAAGCTAATAATACTTGAAATGTAACTAACATCATCATTGTTACAAAATATAGCTTAAAAATATAAAAATGCAACTTGAATCGATGCCTTGACCCTCTTTCACTTCATCTCTTAATCATCGCCTGTAAGTGGGGACAAGAGGGGTGAGCTTGACAGCTCGTAGGTAACAGTTTATAATAAAAGATAAGTAAAAACTTTTGAAATCATTTTACTTGTCATTGAAAACTTTCATTGAGTTCATAAAGCACACTTTCTGCGAAATTCTTGTCAAATTCACAATATAGCAAATCATATATGCATTCATCATGTAAAAAATATCAAAATGCAATGCGCATCAAATGGCTCGAGGGTTTTATGGAAACAGAATGGAGGAATTGAAGTTCACACCATGAACATAATGAGTCATCTTTTCGGAGCTCATATGCCACAAGTGGGCATCTGGGAGAAGGCTTTTGTCAACGTGCACGTGACGAACAAAATAGTTCCACTCTCGCCTAAACAAAAGCACATATTCATGCTCAAATCAATCATGGTTTTATAGTCTCATGCTTCTTATGCTTTTCCAAATATACAGAATGCCATGACATTTTCAAGGCATAACATAACATGTTGCCCAAATGGCACATTTTCAAAACATGTCTTTTTA
>JANZXR010000008.1:27061819-27087091 GCA_027575705.1 Erythroxylum echinodendron
CTCATATCAAGATCATCTTCTCTACTTCATTTTCAACTCCATATCATCTATAAAGATATTATAGTCCATGATTAATCTTGAATATCAATAACAGAACATATATATATATATATATATATATATATATAGATACATACGTGTTCTTCATCACTTTCGCCCTAATTCTTCCCATTTCATAGTCTCCCACTACCAAAATCACCAAAGCAAAACATGAACCTATCCTCTCATGTACTGCTCAAAATTTTCTAAGAAAAATTTCAGGTTCCAACACTCCTTGTGTTCCTTCCTATATAAAAGTAGTCAATTCTTACCCTAAATTAACATCAAACATAAAATAACAACAATGGAAATCAAACTAAACGAAAATATACAAAATGAATCCGAAACTACAACAATAATCAACAATTATGCAAGAAAACACATGCCAGTTACCTAAAAAACATATACTAATGCACAACTATCAGTGCTCATTCTGCACTCTAAAAAATCCAAAACTATGTTCAGGTTCCTTGTTGATAAAATAAAAAGCAAATTCCAATAATGGAAAGCCAATAACTTAACCTAGCTAGAAGGATCACCTTAGCCAAGCTGGTTCTTTGCGCTATTCCCACTTATACGATTCAAACAATTGCCTATTCTTGTAAGCACTGGCAATGAAATTGTCAAGGTGTGAGAAACTTCATTTGTAATGGCTTTCATAATGCAAAGAATCTACATCTTGTTAAATATGAGACGATATGTTTAGCAAAGGGATGGTGGACTCGAAATTCACTGCATGAGATATTTAAATGATGCTCTTATTTTAAAACTTAGTTGGAAAATCATTCAAGGTAGACCTCAACCATGAATCAAGACTCTAAAAGAAAAGAATGTGAAAGAATCTTTAATCCTTATTTGCCTAATAAGAACAATTTCATGACATAAATATCAGTACAACATAAATAAGTAGTTATCACAAATCACTTCCATCATTATGCATGCTATCAAACATATGCACAAACTATCTAGTCTATTATATATAGTCATTTTCTTATTTTTCAAACCAAGTAGAGCAATGAGTAAAATTAGTTATAATAGTTACTGTGATATCCTCCTTATAGAGTATATTCCAGAGTCTATTATGATAAGTGGGCCTAAGATCGTGAGAGAGTCTCGTAACATCTAGGTTGAAATTCATCAGAAAAACATAATATATATGTAAGAGAAGAATAGTAAGAGAAAACGGAAGAAATTGATCAAAACTTATCTTTTTCTCTATTGCTCTTAAACTTTATTATGTTTCCTCTTTTTTACTTTACTCCATTTTCTTTCTTCTCTCTCACTTTCTCACTCTCTCTCTAAACCCTCTTCTCTGTAAGATCTTAGCTCTATTGCTAGTTATCTTTTGTTGCTCAGTGGTATGTAGAATCTGTGGAGGCAAATAGTCTCATCATCATGGCAGCATCATAGCCTTAAATCTAAGAAGGAAGATGGTGATTCAACCAAGACTAGTTAAATGTGGGCAGTGGAATGGTTACTTAAGTAACTACTAATACATTTAACTGCCTAAGTATAATTATAGAGGTGGACAACTCTTGACGCATCACCATTATTAGATCACAAATTTGACCAGCTTTATCCCATTAATTCACCATTCTTGAGACCTAACTTTAATCCAATTTAATCCAGAAACATCCAGCCTCATCAATTACTAAACTAACCCAGGATCTAATACCAAAACTACCCTCATAATTATTGTTAATATGATAACTTGGTATCAGAGACCCTTTTTGGCAATTGAGCAATACATTCCATAGCCGATCGTGGTGGAGTGGTGGAAAGAAGTATGTAGCAAAACCTACCAGAGTTGGAGCAGAAATTTAAAGAGATGAATGATGAATTTATTGTTCAGTTGAGCGGTGTCTAACAACATATTCTCATAGATCAACTGAGCATAAAATGGATTAGTTATTACTATCTGTTTGACAATTGGCTAACAACAAAGGATCTAATAAGATTGGAGGGGGTTTAACCTTAACTACCATTTCAAAAGGGATCTTACCCACATCAAATAGACCACCATCACAGGCCAATCCAAACCCTGTGAATTTTATTAGAGCCATAACTAGTTGGGGTGTGGAGTTCATAGATGTGAATCGGGTAAAGCCTAAGATTGATTTAACCCATTGATATGTGTTTAAATGTTGATTCATTTGATATACTACACTTAGTGATTAATACCTTAGAAATGCTTAAGATACTTAATTTAGCTCATGTTTGATCTTAGATATATTTCGGAAGTGAAAGAACTAAAGTGACCCAAAAGCATGTCCACTAACACTATCATCTCAATTTCTATATTCTATTGATTTATAAAGCATAAAGAAGAATATGATGGAAAGAAGAAGAGGCAAGATAGAATTTCAAGTGAAGAAAAAAGAAGGAGAAGCCTCACAGCCATATATTAGATTGTAAGGGTAAAAGAAATTAGCACCTTTCATGGCCATGAGAGATCTCTCATAGCCATGAGAGGGTCATGTATGGCCACTACTGTGAGAGGGCCTTTCATGGTCGTGCAAGGGTAACTTAACTCTCATAAGTGTGAGAACACCTCATGGTTGTGCAAGGCCATCATGGTTGTGCAAGGCCATGCACGACCTTGAGGTGTTCTCACACCTATAAGAGTTAAGTTACGGGCATGAGAAAGCTAGGTGTCCCTCGGTTTAAACCTAAATTTTACTACATAAGGAAAAGATTGTGATGGCAGAAAGGGACATTTGGGATAGACCCAACTGAAAGAATATTTCTCTCATTTCTTTTCAATTTTTCTTCATTCTTCAACATTGATAGTGGCAATGGATAGGATGGTCGATGACGAGAGCTTGAAGATAAAGATGGATGGCTAACTTTCCTGACACCAGTTCGGAGGTGGAATCTAGGCCAAGGAGCATATTAAACATATCATTATTGTGTATCACTTTCTTTCCCTCTTTTCAAATTGTTTATATTAACTTTTATAGATTGACTGGGTATTGTATGAGAATAATTTTAATGCTATACTGAATCATTTTTCATGAAAACCCATAGCTAGAACTTGAATGCAATATGTAATAGTCGTGTTAAAAGTTGTTTTTGGCAACTAACAGTATTAAATCGTTAAGGATAATGTAGCATAAGTAAAGGATAACGGAAGCTTGTGTGATTATTGCTTAGATTGATATATTTTTTATCACTTATGATGTGGCTATACGGATAAACTTAAAGGGCTTATTCTAGGCTTCCTGATAGTTAGGGTTAATTAACTAGTTTTTCTTATTTAACCACAACCTAAGGAAAAGCTCTGATCAACAGAGCTCATTGTCAATTCATGATTAATAGTCTTAAAGAGGTGTAAAGACGATAATTCAATGACGTATGTGAAATTGTGCTTGGACCATGATAAAACCAAAGAACCTAATTTCAATTAATTCATCAATTTTATCTGTTTGCGACTGTTTAATTTGAGTACTTTAGCATATTCTAGTTTTATTTTATTTTCTAATTTGCATCAAAACAAAAACAATTTTTTACTCATACAAATAATTTAGAAAAGTAATTAGATTTAATCTCTGTAGCAGCGGCCTACACTTGCCACTGTTATAATTGTAGGTTTAGTTATTTTGGTAGCGTTACAATGAAAAATCAATTTTGACACCGTTGTTGGGGATTACTATCCTTTACTTTGTTGAATTTATTTGTTTTATTATTTTTATTTTTATTTTTATTAACTTCTTTTCTTATTTGGTTAATTATGGTATATGACACGATCTTCTCACACTGGTGAATTGAAATTTGATCCAGAATCTGAAAGAACAATACGCAAAATGAGAAGACAAGTTGTACAAAGTTCCGAGGATCTATTATCATCTAACAGAAAACTTGATCCTTCACCATGAATTCAAACAACTTTACATTTACTTTCTAATTCTTCCAGTGATTCTATTTCTGAATTTGATCACACTTTTAAGCAATTGGCTGCTCCTAATTTTAATCATTAACCCTTGTGCATTGATTTTCCTGCTATTGATGTTACTTTTGAGCTTAAATATGGTCTAATTCATCTTTTAACTACTTTTCGTGGGTATGTTAAGTGAAGATCCTTACAAACATCTCAAGGAGTTTAATGTAGTGTGTTCTAAAATGAATCTGACTGGGATACAAGAAGAGTATAATAAATTTTGAGCATTCCTATTCTCATTGGGGGACATCGCTAAGGATTGGCTTTACTACTTGCCATTTGGATCAATCATTACTTGGAATGAAATACATAGACTTTTTCTAGAGAAGTACTTCCTTGCTTCTTGAGCTATAAATATTCATAAGGAAATCTTTGCAATTCAACAATATCATGGGTAGACATTATATGAGTACTGGGAGCATTTCAAGAGATTGTATGCTAGCTGCCCGTACAATCAGATCAATGAGCAACTCTTAATCTAATACTTTTATGTGGGGCTTCTTCCACAAGAAAGAAGTATGATAGATGCAACAAGTGGGGTGTATTGGTAGATAAGACACCTGTTGAAGCTAGAAATCTAATTTCCAACATGACTACTAACTCTCAACAATTCAACGTTTGAGTAGATTTGTGAAGGAGGAGGATTTAGTGCCATTGCAAGAATTGTTTCTAGATGAGTAATTACTAACACTTCAAGGTAAGGTTCCATGGTATGCTGATAGTGTGAACTATCTAGTGAACCATGATTTGAGTATGTCTAAATGGAATAGGATAAAGAGTGAGTTGAAAAATTATATTTGGAATGATCCTCAATTATGAAATTTTTGTTCTGACCAAGTGATTTGGAGATGTGTGCCTGAATATGAATATAAATCGATTTTGAAATTTTACAATTCATATGCTTGTGATGGTCATTTTCGGCCTAATACGATTGCTAGGAAAATTCTTAAATGTGGTTTTTATTTTCCAAATATTTTTCGAGACTCCTATAGTTATGTAAAGCATGTGAACAATGCTAGAAACACAGTAATTTATCCCATAGAGATCAAATGCCTTTATGTCCAATACTTGCATGTGAAATTTTTGATGAATGAGGCGTCGATTTTATAGGACCATTTCCTTCTTCTTTTAGTTTTTTTTACACTTGTTGGCTGTAGATTATGGTTGAAGCAAAAGCCACTAGGACTGACGATTCTAAAGTTATTGCATAATTTGTCAAGTATAACATTTTTGCTAGGTTTGGAACACCGTAAGCATTGATTAGTGACAGGGGTACTCATTTTTGCAACCTATTGGTAAAAAATCCATGTCACTAATAAGGTGTCTACGACCTATCATCCATAGATGGACGGGCATGCAGAGGTGTCAAATAGAGAAATCAAGTCCATCCTTGAGAAAATGGTGAGCCCAAATCATCAATATTGGAGATAGTGACTTAATGATTCTCTTTGCGAATATAGGACCAAATACAAGACACCGATTGTAATATCTCCATACCAATTGATTTACAGAAAGTTGTGTCATCTTCTAATAGAAATTGGACACAAAGCCTTTTGGGCCATTAACCAATGGAATATGAAGATGGACGTGGCAGGTGAACAATAAAAATTGCAACTGCAAGAATTATAAGAGCTTAGGCTTAAATCTTATGAGAATGTAAAAATTTATACGGAAAAGATGAAATGATTTCATGATAAGATGATTGTTAGGAAGAATTTTATGGTTGGAAAAAAAGTTCTTCTCTACCATTCATGACTTAAGCTTTTCCCAAGTAAATTACGTTCTCGTTGGATTGGATCTTATGTTGTTACTAATGTGTTTTCAGATGGTGCAGTCGAAATTAAAAGCTTACGGACAAACAAGAGATTCAAAGTCAATGGTCATCGACTAAAACCCTTCTATAAAGGATACCAAGTGGAGGATGTGGAAATAATGAAAACCCTCATTACGAAGACTAAGTAAAGTAGAGTCGAGCCAACGATGATAAACAAAGTTACTGCTTGTAAGATAACCCAAGGGAAGTTAATTTCTGTCTCTTTATGTTTTCACAATTGTTTTTTCCCCTTAAATGTTCCATTTCTTATATTTGATGTTACATTGGTGACAATGTAAGTTTTAAATGTGGAGGTGGTTGTCTTAGTTTGTTATTAGCTTTTATGCATGCATGGAGCTTAGTTGTTGCTTTTGTGACTTCTTAGGCGGTTTTCTGTTGTGTCTAGCTTCTATTGGTTTAAATTGCCTTCATATCTTTATTTTGGTTACAAATCCTTGTGTTTTGATCCAAATGTGAGACAAATTGAGTGGAAATGGTGTGAATATTGCATAAACGTTAATTGGATTATTTTGTGAATTTTGCATGAAGGTTGAAGGGAAAGTTCACATAAATTTGCATGAAAAGAAAAAAGAAGGAAGGTGGTGACATAATTTGTCACCACAGTGACTAACACCAACGTGTTAGTCACGGTGGTGACATGGGTCACGGGGGTTACAAGTTAAGTCACCCCCATGAGGGCACTTGTCATGGTTAGTCACGGTGGTGACATCACAAGTCAACACTGTGACTAACTGTGAAAAGAGACAGACATTACACTACCATACATTTCATTATACACATCTTTCACACCACATTGACGGATTCGGGGGTAGGGGGAGAAGCAGATAGAAAGAAAGAGGGCAAAGAAGAGAGAAAAATAGTATAGAGGCGTAAGCTTAGGATAGAGGCGAAAGTGAGAGTTAAAGCTGAATCCTAGTAGAGAACTTGAGGAACCATTTTGCTGATTGACAACTAAGTAGAAGCAGAAGGCGAGAGCTATTGTAAGAAGCTTGAGAGTGGCAGGACATCAATACGACTCCTTCATCCGAACTCTTGTTTGCTTATTCTGTTTATTATTTCTTTGTTGCTTTACTAAACTCTGTTAGTTGATAGACTCATACTTTGTTAACTTTTGATAGTTCATTTCGATCATTGACTTGGTTTACTACTTTAATACTAATCAAGATGGGATTAAAGTATTTAAATATGATGGATCTTGTTATTTCTATGATAGGCTAATATCTTTTTCATTAATGTAGCTATTTTAGTGAAATATGTATGATTAAGAGGTTGTGTTGTTGTTTTATGTTTTCCATAGTTTCTAAACTGAATGGATTTTAGGAAATTTGAAAGTTTAGGACTTAAAATGCCCTTTTTGGAAAGTAATGGATACATATTCTTTTTAAACCCATTCAAAAATTTTTAAAGCATCCAGTTAATACATATTAACCCAAATTAGATTATTTCATGGTCAATTTGATGGGAAGACGGTTGTCGAAAATTTTCAAAATTTAATTCGGTTAGTTGATGAATTAAACTCGTTAAGGGCCATTTGGTCTTTTTATATGATGTAAGGGCAACATGGTCTTTTTACAAGAAATTAATGGATTGATAACTCATAAAAGAGGACCAATTAGAGAGTGCCATATGTAATGCACTAAAGAAGTGGAAAAGCCATAAAATAAGACAACTTGCTTCATTCTTACCAAAGAATAAAAGAGAAAAAAAGAAATAAAGGTGACTTATAACCAAGAAGAAGGAGAAGAAGGAAGCTGCCATTTTTGATGGGTTTTGATGGATGTTTAAACAGATAAAGGTGCTCAATAAATAACCAAAAGATTGAAGGGAAAGTAGTAATTTTTTCTAGCTTTAATTTCTAATTTTGTGGATTTTGCATGGAATGGTTTTAGTGTAAGATCACTGGTAATTTTGACGTGCAATGAAGTAGATAATAAGTTTGGAAGTATGTGAAGTTGAAATCAAGAAAGTAAACTAAAGATCAAGCTGGAGAGAATCTGCCATGGCTAGGGTTTTTATTGTGATATGATCCAACAGTCAATTTTGGTTGAAGATGATAAGAGAGATAACCACGTTTAGTGAAATAATGTCCTAAGTTGTCGATTCAATTGAACCAGTCCTATTGTTTTGGCCATAACTCAGCCTATAGACCTCTAAATTTGGTGATTCCAACTCGAAATGGAACCTAATACATAAAACTAAAAACATCTGGAGAGAACATGACCTAATTCTGCTAAATGACATTGATATTTGAGATTGAAAATGGTAACTTGATACTGTCCATGTGTTGAAGTAGCTTATGATATTTCATTTATGTTTCATGTTTTAGAAGCTGAAATGGCATGATTTTTAATGCTATGGAAATTAGATACATAGGGAAATAATTGTTTAGAAGACCTCAGATCCTAATACGAATGTTTGATATATGAAAACTATAGAACAAAGGGATGTGTGAATTATGGACAAGGTTCATGATCGTGACACAAGAGTCACGATCAATTAAACCGAATATATAGTGTTAATGCCTTGTTTATAAATTGGGAATAAATGACTAAGAAAAATGAGCTTTGTTTAGGTAAGGGAAAGGCACAGAACATGTGAGTGTGGTCGATGACAAATTTACAAAATGGTGAGTGTATTTTAATTGTTTCACTTAAATAACTTCTGTGCCAAAAAATTGGTGGCATTTGATTATAAATTATGCATTGAATTGTTTGATTATAAGATTGAAAGAAGTTGAAAATTTTGAACCCATATGGACTAAAGGTAGTGTCACGATCATGATACCCTTGTCACGATCATGATAGGCTCCAAACACCTCCCATTTGTTTTTTATTTCGAAATTGTATAAATTACTTTACAAAATGGTTTAAGCATTATGCAACAAGTTAAAGTACTGAGAAACATGTTTTTGTTTTTAGCCTATAGATCGTTAGGCTCATTACATGAAATTGTGTCGGTTAGAGTATTCCAAAAGTGCTTGGTAGTGTCCAAGGGGCGTAAGTTACTAACAGTGGGTAGTATTGTGTTTGTCAGTAGTTCGGTCCAGTGAGTGGCCCTCTACACTTGGAGTGAAAAAGATGACGTTTATTGCATGAAATAATGTTTTGAAATTTACATATGCACGATCGAGCCATATTTGCCACGTGTATGTATCCTTTTTGGCTTAGAGCCATCACAAGGTTTCATTTCATAGGTTGGACCGATGCCTTACTTGATTTTATACTTAAAATTTGAATGTGATTTGTTTTTTGATTGGTGAGGTAACGATTGACCAATCATGTGCTGGGCACAACTAATTTAGCGACCCTCGTATCTTTGATGTTGGTATATAAAATTTGAGTCCCCGTATCGATACCATTCTACGAAACTTGCATGTGATTCCACACCTAAGGTCTGGACACCAACGAGTGCATCACCTAGGGTCATAATGCTCTTATTGACTATAGTCTGGACTCACCACGGATGAAGGCGAGCTAACACCAAGGATCAGTGGATGTGCGTGCTAGTTTGGCCGACTAGTGGTGTCATACATGATTGTTTTGGCTTACCCTGATATTTGTTTTTCTAACGAGATTTGATTTACACATGTGATGTTTTTATGCTTTTGTGTATTGGATCTGGAACATATGTTCATCAGATGAGTGAATTAATAGGCTAGACCTATATAGTTCCTAACCAATATACGTTGAGTCATAGACTAGGCCTATATGTTTCTATATGCTATATGTTTACCTTATGGGTTATTTGTACCGTCTTGGTGTGTATCGAGTTCTATTGGTGACCTGCTTACTGAGTACACAGTGTACTCACCCCCCTCTGCTTCCTAACCATACAAGTTAATTTGGTGAGTTTGAAGTTTTGAATGGATCATACGGTCTTTTGATATTTTTGGGATATTAATGTATATGGGCAGTCTCTGTTTTGTACTTTATTATTTAGTGGCTTATGATTATGTCAATATGCTTTATAATTTTGTAAGATAACTCTTGTCTGTCTTGTTATTTGTAAATGAGTTTATGTATGAACATTTTGTATTGTCGTTGAGATTGATATTCAGTTAGCCTTGCATAGTTAGGTTAAGGGTACCGCGAGTATCCTTAGCCCAGGTATGTGACGGTTGTCATATGCTCGATGTGATTCCGGATCGTGACAATTAAATTGATATCAGAGCAAAGGTTTTTATATTTTCAAAAGTATATTTTTTGTTTTCAAAAGAGTCATGAGCCTTTAGCGTTGAGTTTAGGTGTCAACAGTCTTGGGTCGAGAAGTTGAGTCTCGGATCATTAAGTTGACGTCCTTAATGGTCGGATGATTTCGACCTTGGCAAAAGTACTTATCGACATTCCTTGGGGTGTAAGGGACATTAGATAAGATAGGCTTAGTCCGATTTATTTTATTAAACAATGTCTCCTTTTCTTTGATTTTATATTATTAGCATGGTTAGATGTGGAAGGGGAAGTCGTCACAAGGTTAAACCTTTATGACCTGAGCTAGAGGAACACAACATTTAAGTAGTCATAGAACATGCGGTTGCTAACTCGTAGTTTCTAAGGTGTTATGTGTGTTCTCGGTAGAGACGCTAAATTTTTGATTGATATTGCACGCAAAGGTCCTTTGTTAGTTTGACCTTCGCTGAGGACGATAGCTGTCCCCTAAAGCTGTTAGATTTTCCCCTTATTATAGTCACTCCTCTAGGAGAGCAAATGGCTTATGATGAAGCATAGACGACTTGTGAGCTAAAGGTCAGTGATGTTGAGTTAGAGCAGATCTTATTACCTTCAATCTCTAGGATTTCGAGGTGATATTTAGGATCGAATGGTTAGAGAGTCATTTCGCCAGGGTTGATTATTATAAGAAAGAGTTGTAGTTTGACACTCAGGGTAGAGTCCAGATTAAATTTACCGATAACTGATGGGTGTTCTTGAGTTGTTTAATATTAGTGGTCAAGGCTAAGAAATTGATTCGTCGGGGATGCCAGGCATACCTCACGTATGTGATTGACACTTGGGTATAGAGGATCGAGCTTAGAGATATCCTTATTATATGCAAGTTCCCCGATGTCTTTCCGGAGGAGTTATATAGATTACCACTTGATCAGGAGTTTGATTTTACTATTGAATTAGTCCTCGAGACAACACCGATATCTTTACCATCGTATTGCATGGCACCAGTTAAATTGGAAGAGCTAAAGGTTCACTTGCAAGAGTTATTAGACAAGGGCTTCATTAGACTAAATCATTCACTATGGGGAGCACCAGTATTGTTTGTCAAGAAGAAGGATGGGACCCTCCGCTTATGTGTTGGCTATCGACGGTTAAATAAGATTACCATAAAAAATAAATATGCACTCCCCAAGATTGATGAATTATTTGATCAGTTGATAGGAGCTATAGTATTCTCAAAAATAGATCTAAGGTCTGGGTACCACTAGTTGAAGATTGCTGAATGCGATGTACATAAGACTGCTTTTTGGATGAGGTATGAACACTATAAATTTTTGATGATGCCTTGCGGATTGACAAAAGCACAAGTAGCATTTATGGATTTCGTGAACAGGATGTTCCATCCTTATTTAGATCAGTTTTTCATAGTCTCCATTAGTGACCTTCTGATTTATTCTAAAGGACAGGGACGAACATGCTAGACATCTCGGGGTTGTGCTACAAATACTTTGCGAAAGACAATTGTACGCGAAGTTTTCAAAGTGTGAATTTTGGTTGAAGGAGATAGGATTTCTTGGGCATGTGGTATCAGGATAAGGTATTTATGTATACTCAAAAAAGGTGGAAGCCATACTTGAGTGGGAACCGCCTAAGAATATGACAGAAGTTTGCAACTTTCTAGGGATAGTTAGTTATTATCGGAGAATTGTTAAGGACTTCTCAGTACTTGCAGCCCCTATATCAAGGCTTACCCGGATGGGGGTAAAATTTCAGTAGGATGACAAATGTGAGGCGAGTTTTCAGGAATTGAAGAAGCAACTGACTTCTGCGCCAGTAACCCCATTTATTTGTGTCCTTAACTTAGGAGTTTCGAGGATGAAACTCTTTTTAGGAGGGGGGGAGAACTTGTAACACTGGACTGTCTGAGCTTTTTGTATTGTGCTATAATTGGAGATACTATTGTATATTAATATAAACATGGTTATGATGAGTTCAAAGATGTATTTGAATCATTTTGGTACGTATTCTAGTGTTATAAAATATTATATGCCCTTACATAAACTTAGAGTTCATCGATATGCGAAATCTTGTAGATTTATGACATATAAGCTTTTAAGTGTGAAAAAAAGAGTCCATTGGATAGATATGACCATGGTGGTCGAATTAAATGTGTTTTAATGCCTTAGAGGTGATTAGACATGATTTATAGACATTGGACAATTAAAAAGCTTAATTGGAAAAGTTGATGTGCATAAGGGCTTATTTGCAAATTGTTAAAAGTTAAGAGACTTAAATGTAATTGTTCAATTTTTGGGGGAGCAATATGTAATTTTATAAAGTTAAGGGGCTTATTTATAATTTGCAAAATTATGAGGATCAAAATAAAAATAAAATCTTTGTTCATTCTCAAAGTTTGGGCTTAATTACAAATTTAGGAAAGTTTGGAGGGCATAATGGTAATTTCACATTAACTAAGGGCAAAAAGGTAAATTCACCATATTTGGTCAAAGAAGAGTCAAATTCTTGACTCTTTTTCATGGTGTGGCCGTGCACTCTTCATTAAACACTAAAACACTTTGTTTTAATTAAAAGAAAAGAGAAGAAAGGAGAAGAGAGAAGGAGAAGATGAAGCATTCAGCCATCACCTATCTTTCACCACTTTTTTGATTTTTTAACCCAAACCTAGGTGTTCTAAGGTAATTTGGGGTCAATGAACTCAAATCTATCATTATATTTGAGAAATTCTCAAAGAATTTAAGATATCACTAAAGGAAAGTTTAGATAAATTTTGTCTCATCTCTCTCTACATTATGATTTTAAGTTTGGTGTTAAGATATGTTGTTCTCCATGCTTGAATATGCATGAATCATAGTTTATGTGAATGAAATGTGACATAGAGTTTAAGTCAAAACCTAAAATGCCCCCTTTTGGTGAAAGTTGTAAATTTTTGGATACCTTTTGAAATTGATGATTTAAATGAATTCGATGGTGTTAATTGTGCATGTATAATGTGAATTGATGATGAAGAATGAAGAAGATGTATGTTGGTTAAGGTTGGGCTGAAATGATTAAGAAGAAGTGGATTAATGTGATAAGTTTATAAATATAGCTTAAATGAAGGGAGTTGGTTTGAACGGAGTGGTGGAATGTGTCATTGTGCAGAAGTATTACTATTTGACGTGATAGGAGCGTGAATTATTATGATAAAGTCTTGAAAATGTGACTTGAAAGTTATGCACATTAGTTGCTTAGGGTTTAAGGATTTTGATGGTGTGCATTGGAAAGAGGCTTTCATGTTTACTTAGAGTAAACTTGAATTGTAGCTTAGATTGATGAGTGATGGCCTAATATGCATGGATAAAGATATGTTTAAGTATCTTTCGAAATGAGCAAGAATTGGGTTAAAGGCATTAAATGCCTTAGAAAATGAAAAAGAGAAGCTAATGTGAATGGTAAGGAAGTAACCATGTGAGAAGCTTAATGGTCGAATCCTATAACTTAAAGGGAATGATATTGTATTTTATACACTTATATGATGGTGTATAACTATAAAAGAAAAATTATGTTTAGGAAGTAATTTCATTGTATGTCTTTTTATGTATAAAGGCTCAAGAGCTAAGAATCAAGGAGCTTGTACCGAGGATTTTTTAAGGTAAGGTAGTGCACATCTTCTTTTAAGGTGAGTTAGGGAAACTATATTTTTCAAATAGAATTGGAACATCCTAAGAAGTTATTAATGAATTATATGTGAATTTTCAACCTAGGCAATGTAGGGTAGAATTAAACTTCAAATGGATGCTAATATGCCTATGTTTTTAAGAAACAATATTGTTTTGAATAACATTTTGCACTTGAAGTGCAAAAGATGACGTTTATTGCATGAAATAATGTTTTGAAAATTACATATGCACGATCAAGCCATATTTGCCACGTGTATGTTTCCTTTTTGGCTTAGAGCCATCATAAGGTTTCATTTCATCGGTTGGACCGATGCCTTACTTGATTTTATACTTAAAATTTGAATATTATTTGTTTTGTGATTGGTGAGGTAACGATTGGCCAATCGTGTACAGAGCACACCTGATTTAGTGACCCCCGTACCCTGACGCTGGTACATAAAAGTTGAGTCCCCATATAAACACCTTTCTACGAAACTTTCGAGTGATTCCACACATAAGGTCAGGATGCTCTTGTCGACTGTAGTCTGAACTCACCACGAATGAAGTCGAGCCAACACCGAGGATCGATGGGTGTGCGCGCTAGTTTGGCCGAATAGTGATGTCAGATATGATTGTTTTGGCTTACCCTGATATTTGTTTTTTTGACGAGATTTGATTTACATTTGTGATGTTTTTATGCTTTTGTGTACTGGAACTGAAACCTATGTTCACCGGATGAGTGAATTAATAGGCTAGGCCTATATGGTTCCTAACCAATAAACGTTGAGTAATAGACTAGGCCTATGTGTTTCTATGTGTTGTATGTTCACCTTATAGGTTATCTATACCATCTTGGTGTGTATCGAGTTCTATTCATGACATATTTTTTTTCCTGCTCACTGAGTACATAATGTACTCAGCCCCCTCCGCTTCCCAACCATGCAGGTTGATTTGGTGAGTTTGAAGTTTTGAATGGATCATTCGGTCTTTTAAAATTTTTGGGATATTATCGCACATAGGTAGTCTCTGTTTTGTACTTTATTATGTAGTGGCTCATGATTATATCGATATGCTTCATAATTTTGTAAATTAACTCTTGTCTGTCTTGTTGTTTGTAAATGACTTTATGTATGAACATTTTGTATTGTCGTTGAGATTGATATTTAGTTAGCCTTGCATAGTCGGGATAAGGGTACCGTGAGTATCCTTAGCCCGAGTATGCAATGGTTATCATGTGCTCTATGTGATTTCAGGTCGTGACAAACCTTACCAAAGGATGTTTTCCCATCATAAGCAATGTCAATAAGCTATTTTCTCACTAAAAGTATATCTACAAGCTTTAATCTTACTAAAGGTGTTACAGGGACTATGACAATGTACTTTTTTCTCATTGACGGTGTTTTACGACCAAAGGTATGCCAATATGTTGTTTTCTACTTGAAGGTGTTAAAGTGATAGTGCAATAAGTTATTTTCTCACCAAAGATGTTAACCATGCCAATATGTTGTATTCTCATTAAAAGTGCTGAGTGATCATGTCGACAAGTGCATTTCCTGTTGAATATGCACCAATAAAATATTTCTCATTGAAGATGTGCCACAAGATTGTTTTCCTTAAAAATGTTTTACCACAATCATGCCAATGAATTGTTTTCTCCCTAAAGGTGTTTGACCTAATGGTGTATTTTCTCACTGTAGGTATGCTAATGGTTTGTTTCTCTCCAGAGTTACTAAAGCGATCTTTAAATATGCCATTTCTTCCTAAAAATGTTGAAGTAATTCAGCTAATGGATTGCTTCTCAATGAAGGTGCTAAAGATATGCCAATAGGTTGTTTTCTCATTGAAGGTATGGTAACATGATTTTTTTCCTCAAAAGTGCTAGCATGACCATATTAATAGGTTATTTTTTTCATTAAAGGTGTTAATAGGTTATTTTCTCACCAAAGGTGTCGACTAGCTATTTTCGTATAAAAAGTGGTAGAGAGACTGTGTAACAGGCTATTTTATCCCTAAAGATGCTAGAGAGACTTTGTTAATAGAATTTTTTTATAAAAGATTTGTTAATCGAATTTTTCTCCTTAAAGGTGCTAAAGAGAATGCCAATTGATCGTTTTCCTATCGAAGATGTGATAATAAACTACTTTCTTCCTGAAGGTGCTAAAATGACCATATTAATGAGCTTTTTTCTCGTTAGTGTGCTAATGAGTTATTTTCTCACTAAAGATGTTAGAACATTTGTGCTGATAGGATGTTTTCTTCCTAAAGGTGTGTCAATGGTTTAGTTTCTCTTTAGTTATGCTAGAGTAATATGACAATAGACCATTTTCTTATTGAAAGTGTGCTAACAATTTATTTTTTTACTAAATATGTTATAGAAACTATATCAATAGGCTATTTGCTCATTGAAAATGCGTTAATAGAATATTTTCTAGCTGAAGGTATTAGTGCATTTGTGCCATTAGGATATTTTTACAGAGAAGGTATACTAACTGTTTTCTTTTCCTTAAGGCACTAGAGTGATTAAGCCAACAACATTTTTTGTCCATGAAGGTGGTAAAGTAACTTTGCCAATAAGTTTTTTTGACCATAAAGGTGCTAGAGCAGCTATACTAATAAGTGATTATGAAAAAAGACTTGTTTTCTTATAAAAAATGTGTTTACATGCTATTTTATTCTAAAAATACTAGAACGACTTTGTTCACAAACTATTTTCTCCTTGCGTTACTCTTTTCCCTACCTTGAATAGACATTTAGGTTCTCTATAACTATAAGAATTCCCTATTATAAAGTCTTTAGAAATAAGAGTTGTTTAATCTAGACAATTAGGGATTAATAAATAGAACCTAAGAAACTAAAGTGAAGAGAGAGGTGAAATCATGGAGAGACTCAAAATTAGAGTTGGAATAAAAATTATTTTGTAACAAAAAACAACTTAAATAAATTTTGGATATATGAAATTACTATTACCTTGCAAACAATACCATCACTCTATATAAACAATACCATGTCTTTATATAAAAGTACTATCATAATTAACAAATAGGTTATAAACATTACTTTAATATATAAATAACACAATAATACCATTATTTAATTAATTCAAAACCTTGCTCAAAACAAACAATATGATGACTTCTTACCAATAATATTAATTTCCTGATATTCTATTTTTCTATGAAACATTATTAGTTCTCTATTAATTATTTTAACTAATAAATTAATAAATATTTAAATTTTATTTACAAACAATACCATCACTCTATATAAATAATACCACATCTCTATATAAAAGTATTATCACAATTAACAAATTTGTTATAACCTTTACTCCAACATATGAATACACATCTGAATTTAAATAATACCATCATTAAATTAAACCAAAACCTTTCTCAAAACAAACAATATGATGGCTCTTTACGAATAATATTAATTGTCAGATATTCTATTTTGCTATGGTACATTATTAGTTCTCTGTTAATTATATTAACTAATAAATTAATAAACATTTAAATTTTATTTATGTAATTATCTTCTTATATCGATTAACAATATTGTAGCTTTATATTTATAATTCAAAATTTTAATAAGCATCATCCATTGGTGTGAATCCCCTTTAATGATCAAACTCATATAAGTTCTCCTCTTTTTGCTCCTACATAGAAACAACAATCATGAACAAGAAATTAGGTATATGACATCAATTCACATATAAGTAAGATTAATGACATGTAAATTAAAGAATCCCTAAAAAAATATAGAATTAGATGTCAATTTAAGTAACTAAAAATATTTATTAAAAGTGAAGGAATAACAGTTGAGATATGCTAATATAGAGAAACATTGGTAAATGTATTTAAAGATATATTCCTTATCATAATCTCAATTTTTGACAAGAAACGTAACAAAAAGTTACACTAGCCACTCTTGCCTTAGGAATTATCTCTTTGTCTTTGTTATGCCCATCATAATCAACTATTAGGATAATAAAGAAATTTTGTGTACTAATGTAAAAATGATTTATATACTATAATTTTAAAATTTATATGAAATTAGGTCAATAACATGAATATTAATATGGCCATATAAAAAGGAAGCATAGAAATATGAACTTGATAAACATATTAAAATGGTTACTAACACGCATGTATTTGAAATCATGTTTTATAGCTCATCAAGATTGTTTTGTTGTTAGTCATGTATTGGAAAATGTAGGCAATCACACGCTTGTATTCGAATGTATGTCTTTATACAATTAGTACCATACTAATACATGCTTATGTACATAAGATGTAATTGAAAAGAGTTTTCTACCTAAATAACTAAGTCTTGCGTGTTAAGCCAAAGCTTTCTTAGGACTTAGTAAAATATGGATCTTGTTTTCTTCCCACTTTTAAATAGAGGGTTATTAAATTGAGTGGGAGCTTATAACTCTTAGTAATAAGAATGTTAACACTTTTGCATAATATTGTAGATTATGGCATCCATTCCATCCAATAACATGTCTATGCGATCTATCCTAGAGAAAGAAAAGCTTAATGGAACAAATTTCCTAAACTAGTATAGGAACTTGAGAATTGTTCTCAAGCAAGAAATAAAGCTTTATTTCTTACAAGAACCCATCCCTGAGCAAACGCCAGCAAATGCACCTAAGGATTAAAAGGATGCTTACATGAAGCATATCAATGACTCTACAGATGTATCATGCCTTATGTTAGGAGCCATGATCTCTGACCTTCAGAAGGATTTATAAGAAATGGAAGCCATAACATGCTTGCTTAACTAAAATCTAAGTTTCAAGAGCAAGCACGCTAAGAGAGGTTTAGAACCACTAAGGCATTGAATTTATGCAAGATGACTCCTGGCACATCTGTGAGTGCTCATGTTCTCAAGATGAAAAGTTATATTCATCATCTTGACACCTGTTAGTCAAGAATTGGCAACTAATCTTATTCTACCATCTTTGACTGATGAATATGATCAGTTCATTCTTAACTACAAAATGCATAATATGGAGAAGTCCATTGATGAATTGCTTGGGATGCTCAAGATTGCTGAAGAGAACTTGAAGGGAAAGGTTAAGACCAACAATGAAGTTCTTATGGTTCAAAAGGGTAAGGGCTTCAAGAAGAAAGGCACAGGCAAGGGCAAAGGTAAAGTACCCAAGTCCAAGCCTAAGCCTAAAGCTAAGACTAAGGCACCCAAGGAGGGAGTTTACTTTTATTGCAATGAATCTGGTCATTAGAAAAGGAACTGTAAACTCTATTTGGAAGGGCTGAAAGAGAAGAAGAATAGTGCGATTACTTCTTTAGGTATGTTTGTTATTGAGGTCAATTTTACTCCTTTTACATCTTGGGTATTGGATACTGGAGGTGCAACTCACATTTGTACTAATGTGTAGAATCTAAGAAGGACTAGAAGGTTGATTGCTGGTGAGATCGACCTACGTGTGGGAAATGGAGAAAGAGTTGCTGCATTATCTGTGGGGACCTATGATCTTACTTTACCTACTAGACTCATTTTAGAGCTTAGTAATTGTTGTTATGTACCTACTATGAGTAGGAACATTATTTCTTTTGCTTGTTTAGAGAATGATGGATTTAAATTTTCTATTGAGAATAGAAGTATTTCCATTTATAAAAATGACATTTTATATGGCAGTGCACATCAATTAAATCTATACTCTAGACACTGAGTCTCTTACAAATGAGTCCATCTATAACATAAATACCAAGAAGTTTAAATCTAACAATTTGAACCCAACCTATCTCTGGCATTGTCGTTTAGGCCATGTAAATGAAAAACGCATCTTAAAACTCCATCAAGATGGATTCATTAATTCTTTTGAATTTTTTTGAGACATGTGATTCTTGTTTACTGGGCAAGATGACAAAGACTCCCTTTACAGGTAAAGGGGAAAGGGGCAATGAGCTATTAGGCCTTATACATACGGATGTATGTGGTCCTTTTAGCATATCAGTGAGAGGAGGTTATTTGTATTTCATTACTTTTTTAGATGATTTTAGTAGATATGGCTATGTCTATTTAATGAAACACAAATCTGAATCTTTTGAAAAGTTCAAAGAGTATAAGAATGAAGTACAAAATCAGCTTGGCAAGATAATTAAAATCCTTCGATCTGATCGAAGAGGTGAGTACTTAAGCCAAGAGTTTGATGATCATCTTAAAGATTGTGGAATCGTTAACACTCAAGACTTAGTTATTTAGGTAGAAAACTCTTTTCAAGACTTAGTTTTTATATATAGGCATGGTATTGAATAAATAGAATTTTCAAAACGTTGGCTTTATACAGTTAGTACCATACTAATACATAAAAAAGTCGTCACTTACAGCAAATAAGTCATACCTTCACTTTAGTATGAGAATACATGAATAAATACGAAGAATACCATCCCTCAATATATCCAATACTTGCAATCTATAAATAAAAACCATGCAAATATATAAGAAATATCGTCACTTGTAATAGATAAGTAACAGCTTCACTTTAATACGAGAATACCATGAATGAGTACAAAGAATACTTTGCCTCAATACAATCAATACTTGCAATCTATTTATTCAATACCATGCCTACAAAGAATACCATTTCTCAATAAAGCCAATAAATGGACTCTGTACATTCAATTTAACCCAATGTAGAAAGAAATAACATTACTCATAACAAATAAGTCTTACCTTCACCTTAATGTAAGAATACCTTAAATTAGTACAAAAATATAATGCCTTAGAATAACTAATATAAGGACTTTGTATACTTAATAATGTATCTTTGTACAAAAATACGATCACTTATAATAAATAAATCAGACCTTTACTTTAATATAAGAATGTTATGAATGACTACAAACAATACCTTGTTTCAATACAACCAATACCAAGACTCCATACATTTTTTACTATACCGTTTTAAAAAAATTATCAGCACTAGTTAAAAATAAGAAACACCTACACTTTAATATGGGAATATCGTGATTGAGAATAAAAAATACCATGCTTCAATAAAAACTATATTAGAACTCCATTCACATAATAACATGCTTTATAGATTCTATATTATTTATGAATATCTTACATTATACATTTATAAATACTAAATATTATTTATCCATTTTCTCAAAATAAGAGAAATGTGATGTTTAAAGCGAAGTCAAACATGAATAATTTCTTATCAATTTAGTTATTTTTAAAAACTTTAATAAATTATGGGTGGTACATTACGAATGCAAATAGTTCTATCTTACCTTAAGAGAGTAGTTTTTTAATGACAAGGAGTAGTGCGTAAATGATAATCAAATGTCTTACTTTTATTCAATTAACAATTTTTTTGTTTTATAAAATATTGATTTGTTACAACAAAGTGAGGTATAAATGTAATTAGAGAACAAAATATCTTTATCCCTATACCCTAAATGATTAATCATTAAACTGTTAAGTCCATAAATTCCATCTTTGTAAGCCTCAATTCATTATCCCCATTTGATACTGCACTATTCTTATTATATGATAGTGATGATAACTTCAACCTTTTATCTCTTCACTCTCACATTATCATTAGTTAAGGTACATCTTTCATTCCTTTTAAATGATCCCATGATTTACATATTCTTCATCCTTAAGTCAATAGCATGAACTAAAATCTTATATTGATGCCCAAACATTTCATAAAATAAAAAAATTTGTGATTAGAAATACAAAAATATATTATGTTACAAATTTGTTCAACATATATCTACTTATGACTTTAGTAGTTCATTTTCTTTACAAATTCTCTTGTTAATGTCTCTTTGTATTGAAATTTTAGTTATATAACAAATTTTGGAAAACAACCTAATCTTATATATTTGTCCAAAATCACATGCTTTTATCGATGAGGTGGTAAAATTTGAAACATGAATACCACATCATAGTATTGTACTTAATATACTATCGTATAATATGTATTTGACAAAATTGATCATATATTTATATATTTATATATATTTACCTATTATATCCATCAATGAACTCATAGTTTCTTTCTTTTCTTTCTCAGATTGTGTAAATAATATTGAAACCTTTTCGATGACTTTATGTTGGACCCCATTTCTGAAATCCAACTCGTATGCAGCACATCTTAATACGTGAGTTTATCTCCCAAAGAGAGAGCACCTTGACCATTATCATTTTATCATCTCTTCTCTGATACCACCATTATCGCATACTTATTACACATATTCATCACCCATACTTGCCTTCAACAACTCTCCTTCTTAGTTCACTCCGCTCTTCAACTATCCATTTATCCATTTCAACCTGAAGAACCTCAAAGAACAGCGTTGGTGAGTCCACACTTTACATATACGTGCTTTAGGGTTATTAGCATAACTTTTGCTATAGACATCCAAATCAGGGTTTCTTTGGCTAGTTCAAAAGAGGATTTCAAGAACTAATACTTTCATGAAGACCTCAAAGGCCAATTATATCTTTTGGAGGGTCAAAAATAAGACAGAAGATAACCATGAACAGTAACCCAGACGATAGCGCGAACAATAACACAGACGTAGCGTGAACAGTAACATAGACGATAGCGCTAACAATAACATAGACGATAGCGTGAACAGTACCAAAGATGATATTTTCCGATTTCATAACTTTCTCTAGAGGGATCGGGTCAAGGTGATCTTTATATGGTTTGAAAGAGGATTCCAAAATCTATAACTTCCATGTAGACCTGCGAGTCCAATTCTATCTTTTGAGGGGTCAACAATGGGATAGAAGATAGGTATAGACGAACATAGAAGAAGCAAAACACAGAAGGAGTTTATGAACATTAACATAGACGAAGTTCATTCGTCCGTGAACAGTAATACAAACCAAACGTATGAACAGTAACATAGACGAATTCATTCATTTATAAACAGTAACACAGACGGATCCTTGTGAACAGTAACATAGACGGATCCTCTACAACTAATATCACTTCTTAACTCCTTCTTATAATCCTTGGCCTATGTTCTATCCTCTGTAGTTGACTTTTATCTTCTGTGTTGACCCCTTATTGTCTGTGGTCTATCCTCTGTGTTCTTACGTTCTCACAGATGATCCTTTTACTCTCAATTCATCCTTTTCTCTGTATTTTGACGTCAGCACAGACGATACTTTTCTTTCATATTTTCCCTTGCCTCTGTATTCTAACGTCAGTACAGAGGATACCTCTCCTTTCTATTCCTTCTTGCCTCTATGTTCTGATGTTAGCACAGATGATTGTTTTCATCTGTGTTTTTCATATGCAATCCTTCCTACTTACGTGCTATTCTAAAAATAACACCAGTTGGCAAATTCGTCAAGCCAAGCATGCACATATACATCTCATTATCCAAACCTTTAATACAACAGAATCATACCACAAAATCTAATTTCATTATATTCATTTTAAACATCCTTTCAGAGTTACTACAGAACATATTACACATCAAATTAATTCAAAATACAAAAATGCCCCATACTGATATGCTAATTGTGCTCTTATAGGACTGAATTAGTCCAAATGTCTTTAACTAATAAGGAGGTTTCAATGCCTTGCAGGGATCACTATCATCTTGGTTTGCACCTGAGGAGGGAAGAAAAGGGGGTTGAGCTACACACCTCAAAATACATTTATAGCCAGTGATAATGAACCATACACAACATATATTCATATTACATCATCACAAAGAACATATTGACTAAAAGTTATCATCAAACATTACACTCAAATTTCTTCATAACTTCACATATCAAAATGCAATACACAACACAATGGCTCGAGAGCTCTGTGGAACAAAACGGCGAAACTGAAGTTAACACCTTGAAACGAAACGAGTCCAATTTCTCAAGATCTTGTGGCCACAAGAGGGCAGCCGAGAGAAGGCTATAGGTCAACGTGCATGTGACTAACGAAACAGATTTCTCTCTCACCCACATAACAGGTTTTTCCATGCACATTCATATCATAATATATTCATGCTTTCATGTTTCTTAAATTTTTCTATTTTTCATCCACAAAAAGTAATAAAATCCTCATCAAACCACATGATATACATTTAAAGAAAATAAAACAAGCATAGTTATCATACATACTCATGAATATTAGCTCATCATCACAAAAACATAAATATATTACCTACCTATTTAACTTGATATTTTCCAAAATCAAGCTTGGTCTTCTCCTTGCTCTTGTTGTCGGTATTCTTGGTTACCTAAAACAAACATATTTCATTTAATCAACACACATGCATGAAACTACATGCTATCCATAAATAAACTCTAACTTGATTTATTCTTGATTCTATCTAACTAGAAAAACTAAGACCTATGCAGATCTAAAGAAAACACCATCCTTTTATTCTTCTTCTTTCACCTTCATCATATAAAACCTAGTTTTTCCACTTCCTTCTTCATTTTCTTCACGTAAAACCTACCTTTTCTACTTCCTTAATCTATCAAATCAATTAAAACTAGACAAACAACTCACCTAAGCTTTTCCTTCTTCTTCTTTCTCTTTTTCTTTCTTTCTTTCTTCTTTCCTTTCCTTCTCCTTGCTTCGGTGTCTCCTTCTCTCCTTCTAGGTTCTTCTACGATTCTCCTTGTAACACCCCACTCCCACCGAACCCGAACCCGATATCGATAGTGATACCCGAATCCGTGCTCCGCGAGGGTGGCGTGTCACATCACTTAACACATCACTTAACAAAAGTCGGTATAAATTTTTTTTTACACGCTTTGCACTTATCACTTATTTGTGCCCACTTTTTTTTTTGAAGCACTTTGTCTACTTAAACAGAAAGCAGAACATATTCAACACAATGAAAAACACAAAAACTTTTATTAGCCACTTGGGCCCATTTCCAATTTCACAATACAATTCTTTCAATAAAAATTTCTCTAAATTAACTGTAATAATTAATTACAAATCAGTACAATAATTTGCAGAAAATACAATCAAATAAATAGACACAATGCAGACGCGAACTGATCCCAACCTCTTCTTCTCTCTCTCATGCAGTAGACATACTCCCGTCTCCTAACGGGGTATTCTTCTGAGTCCTGAAAAATAATTGCAAATTGGGGTGAGTTTTGCGAACTCAGTGAGGGACCATCATCGATGGTTCACTCAATTCATGCATCACATCAGGCATGTAACACTTATAATTTTACATAATCAGAATTGTCACATTTCACATAATCAGAATTCTCAAAATGAACACACTACACATTGGTCACACAGTATAAGGCATTAAGCCTTATCACATTTCACATAGCCAGAATTATCACCTTGGGCACACATCACATTGATCACACAATATCACATCATTGTAAGGCATTAAGCCTTTCACACACTGAACACATTAAACACATGCATATGAGGTGCTATGTGACACTTTTCAATTCACTTTATTGTTGTGACCGAGCGCCTAAACTGTCCCAAAATTGGGCGCATTAATCGTTGAGCCATAAGCTCTGGGGAGCTCGAAGCTCCGAATAAGAGTTGAGCCATAGGCTCTGGAGAGTCCAATACTCTAATATCACACTGGGCTCAAAAGCCCTAACGTTGAGCCATAGGCTCTGGGGAGTCCAATACTCCAATATCACACTGGG
>JANZXR010000008.1:27094351-27112743 GCA_027575705.1 Erythroxylum echinodendron
CTTTCTAATGATTGAGTGCATTAGCACGCCATCCTCACGGGGCACGGACTCGAATATCATCAAAGATGTCGGGTTCGAGTCTTGCGAGAGTGGGGTGCTACACATTCCTTTATTAACTTCAGCTTGCTTTGCAAGATCCAATCTAAAATACACACTAGGATTCAAAAATGTCTCAGCTGCAAACAACGGAGAAGAAAGTTGTCTTTCCCTTCTCTCATTAATGATTGAGAGACATGGTGTGTATAAAAAAGGCTTATTTTTCACATTGGCCTTGATTTTTTCGGTCGCTCTCTCCATAGCATCAAAAATATAATCCATTGTTAGCTTTTTTTCACTATCAACCAGCTGAAGCATCCTTACCAAAGGCTCACAAACTCGGATAACAAATTGACATTACGACCAAAATTCTCTATCTTCTAATATAATACTACAAATCTCCATTCCAGCATTAGACCTAGCATGTTGAGATGCAACCCACTTATCACTTGTAAATATTTGCTTTAACTCCTTCTTCTTCGAAACAATCGACTGAAGTGATAAGAAATTTGTTGCAAATCTTGTCACAGCAGGGTGACACAAATTCCTACCATTAGTAAATTCCATTCTCATCAAATTCAAAACCCATCAACGATTATAAATGAAATTTGTCACCTTTTTAGCCTTCTGCATAGTCTCATCAATAACAGGAAAATACCTAGGATCTTCTATATTCTCTAGCATTAAGTCAATGCAATGTGCAATACAAAGACTCCAAAAAAATGAATTATAGGTATTCTGCAACCTTTTCCCTATCGCTTTATAAGTGGAATCATTGTCAGTAATAAATTGAACAATATTTTCCAGCCCTACTTCATTCACAACTTCATCAAATATCCCAAACAAAGTCTTAGCATTTCTAATAAGGCCAAATGTATCAATAGATTTCAAAAATATAGAGTCATTTAAAGAATAAACCAAAAAATTTATAATAGGCTCTTGTCTCCTATTTGTCCAACCGTCACACATAATTGAACATCCATAAGTACCCCATCTCACTCTTTTTTCAGCCAAATAAGTTCTAATTTCAGAAACAACACAACTCAAAAGTTTACCTCTTAAGTCATCAATTGATGGCCCTTTGTATCATGGACCATAAGAGGCTATTCCATCTATCATAGGTTGACAATAATAAGACTGAGAAGCATTGAATGACGAACCTGTATCATACTACCATCTAACTACTGCCATATCGACAATGTGAGTTGCATCTCTTAATTGCATTGCACTACGAATTGAAGGTTGGGCTCCAGTAGTTGTTCGTGGTGCAAAAAAACTAGTCACCTGCCTTTTTCTCTTCCTCACATCAGATTCTTCATGATCCTGAGATGGAACACTACTAGTACCAGTACCAGTACCACTTCCACCTTCAACATTTCTATAATCACCACGAAAACCAGAAAACGAACTTCCACTACCAATTTCAAAATTCAATCTTTCCCTTCTATCTTTCTCAAATTGATGCTCATCAAGCAATGTTTTCATCTGTCATTTTATATCATGACTTACTTTTTTACATGCTTCCACATCTCCTTTAATCCCAGCTAAATGCCTTTTCAATCGGGTAATTCCTCTACTTTTTAAATACTTGTTACAAAATAAGCAAATGGTATGATTCTTTTGACTGGGAATCGTACCAGCGTGAGCCCAAGCTGGATCACTGTATCTTCCTGAAGTAGGTTGATCGGGAGTATTTGAAAGTCCTTCCATTTATCTGTACACAAAAACAAATAATACATAATTTCAGTACACAATAACAATATGCATATCCATCATATATAATATAACTCATTTTATATAAGTCAAAATCTAACAATTCAAAACATTCAACATATATAATAAGTAACACAAAATATACTCCAACAACCAACAATTTCAGCAATTACAAAACAATTGTAATGTCATTTCCATTTCCTTCTATTTCCAACAATTTTCGATTCTAACAATCACAAAACATTCATTATTGTTTTTCCATTCCTAACAATTTTCATTCATAATTCCATTTCCATTCCACTAATAACCAACAATTTTCAATCCTAGCAATCACAAAACATACATCAACAATTTTCATTTTTTTCAATTTCCAACAATTTCCAATTTCCAACATTCACAAAACAATGAAACATATATCAACAATTTTCATTTCCAACAAATTCTAATTACAACAATCACAAAACATACATCAACAATTTCCATTTTTATCAATTTTTAACAAATTCCAATTACAACTATCATAAAACATACATCAACAAATTTCATTTCCAACAAGTTCCAATTTCCAACAATCATAAAAAATATATCAATAATTTCCATTTTTATCAATTTCTAACAATTTACAATTTCTCACAATCACAATTCACAAAACATACATCAACAATTTCCATTTTTATCAATTTCTAACAATTTTGAATTTCCAACAATCACAAAACATACATCAATAATTTCCTTTTTTATCAATTTCCAACAATTTCCGATTTCTCACTACCGTAAAACAAACATCAACAATTTTCATTTTTATCAATTTCTAACAATGTCCAATTTCTAACAATCACAAAATATACATCAACAATTTCCATTTTTATCAATTTACAACAATTTCTAATTTCCCACAATCACAAAACATACATCAACAATTTCCATTTTTATCAATTTCTAACAATTTCCAATTTTCAACAATCACAAAACATACAAAAATAATTTTCATTTTTATCAATTTCCAATAAATTCCAATTACAACAATCATAAAACATACATCATCCTCAAAACATACATCAACAATTTCCATTTTTATCAATTTCCAACAAATTCCAATTATAACTATCACAAAACATAGGTCAATAAATTCCATTTTCAACAAGTTCCAATTTCTAACAATCACAAAACATACGTCAACAATTTCCATTTTTATCAATTTCCAACAATTTTCAATTTCTCACAATCACAAAACATACATCAACAATTTCCATTTTTATTAATTTCTAACAATTTCTAATTTTCAACAATCACAAAATATAAATCAACAATTTGATAAAAATTGTTTGTGTATAATTACAAAACATACATCATCAACAGTTTCATTTTATTATAAAACCAATATTTAATTTGATAAAAATCATGTGAGAATTCAAAAATTATATATATGTTATTTATGGTATGATAATTTTAAAATTAAGAGTTACAAAATTTTCAATTTGATTCCAAGGATCTTAACTTTTAACAATAGCTCTTTTGTATTGCCAACCGAAGTACCGAACCAATGCAAGTTCAATTTCTATATTTGTTGATTTAAAAGGGGTTTTCATTATATTCTAATTTTGTGCCTTAAATTGCAATTTTTCTGGTCAACTTTGAAGGTAAACATGTTTCATTATCTTATAAATTTATGTCCTTAATTTGTAATTTGCAACTTCATCTTGACCAAACCAAATACCAAACTAAACATCCATGAACCAAAGCAACACAAATGACATTTATTTCAGATTTCAGATACACAAAACATAACCAATTCAATTCAGTATTCAAAATTTCAAATCACATTCTAACTCCAACTAAATAATTTCATACACAAACACAACCGAACCCAACCAATTCAATATCCACATCCACTATCTAGATTCCAGAATCCCAATTCCTAGATCATGCAACAACACAAAAAACACCATCCAACACTCCATCCAACTCCATGTCTCTAGCATTGTGCATCATCCAACCAAAACCATCACAATGATCCAATATTCCAATGATGATGATCCAATCCAACACAACAAAAATTTTAATTAAGCATGAAAATTTTGAAATAAAAAATCAAAAAACCAACTTTATGTCTTCAACAAGTCTTTAGGTTTTGTCACGGGTCAGAGTCTGGACGTGTCTCTGGTGGCTTCGGTGAGGTGTAGTGGTGTTACGGTGCAGTGGCTTCAGGCGGTGAAGGTGGTGGTGTCTCCGGGTCCGCGTGGAGGAACAAGGAAGCGTCTTCTTCAACCAACGAGAGAAGGAGGCAAGGGCCAGAGCAATGCGACGACTGTTAGACGCGACGGCGATAGTGAGAAGAGAAGAGCTGGGCGATGACACAAGGAGAAGACAGAGGAAGAGAGGAGGCGGCACAGAGATGAGGGAAGAGTGTCTGAAAAACAGTCCGGGGCTGGCAGGTTGGGGATTTTAGGGTTAAAATTATGAAATTTGCAAATAAGTCCTTGGAGTTTTGAAAATTTACGGTACCGGATGGTACTGAACGAAAATCATCGGTACTGATCGGTATTTCAGGCCGGTACTGATGGTTGCCCGTACCGTTCCGTCTCCCGACCAGAACAGTACAGTATTCTAAACGTTGCTCTTTGTAGTTAGATAAATTTTGAAAAAAACTCCTACAATTTAGAATTATCGGAAAAAAAGCCTCTCTTACAATGTTATAAATACCGCACCGGACTTGGTATCAGATTGAATTTTGGTACAGTACTATATCGATACTGGTTAATACTGGGCACTATTTTAGGTAATGTTTTAAATTTATGAAATAGTCTATGAATTTTTTAAAAAATTACAAAATAGTCCATTATCATATTATACAGTTGTACTCTGTCTCCAAGAATCATAATAATAAATAATAATCACAATTTTAATTCAATTTATAAAATTAATTTAATAATTATTAATAAATATAATTAAATGTAAATATTTTTAAAATATATAAATTTCAAATAAAATTTAATTTAATAATTAAAAATATATAAAATAAATAAAACATTGAAAAAAAGGGAGGAAAGAGAGGTAGGAGGGAGGGAGGGAGATTTTAAAATTTTTTGAAAATTTTGCAGAAAAGCCCCCTATTTTTTAAAATTTTTGATACCTACCAGTATTGCCAATACCAGCTGGTACCATCTGAAACAGGTTGGTACCGAACGGTATTTAAACTTGATATTACCAACTCTTTGTTTCGTACAGATCTTGGTCCGGTACGGTATGTACCGGTATTCATAACCATGCTCTCTTATTTAAATTTGTCCAGAAAAAAACCTCCTAGAGTTACTTTCATTAAAGAAATTTTAAAAAGTTTTAGCATCCACGTGAACCAATTAGAACTCAATCTTACCTCCAAATTAAACCTGATGCATTTTATTCGACCGATCTGACTGAACTACCAAAAACTAATTATCCCAAATCATGTTAGCCTTTGTTGTGCTCACTGTAACATGTAGCATAGACCTTATTAGGTGCTCTAGATCGTTCATGAAAAGGTAAAAATGAAGGAAATGCAGAATACCTAATTTTGGTTCTATCCCAACTTCCAAAGCAGTTTTCGTGGCCAAAACGAGCTCCAATCTTCCGAGACCTTCACAAGAATCGTATACCGTCACGTGGTCAACGTCTTTCTACATTTTTCTCAAAACGTAGGCGCTCTTAACCGGTCAGAGAATCCGTATGCTTATGAATGATATGAGCAACTGTAGGAGACCTTAACTTTTTTTATATAACATCCATATCGGGCTTTCCCATCATAGACCCAATATGGGTCCGGTCCACACTAATCGAGATTTATTTTCCTCCTGAACTTTGACCTATTAATTTAGATAATTTATTGGATCACTTTATTACCTTTATCTAAATCAAATTATGTAACTTAACCGATAAGTTATTAAAAACCAAAAAAATACAATTAATGGTTATCCAACTTTATCGGAAATGACTAAATTGTCCAATATTCTCCCCCTTGGACAATCATCAATTGCAGTTTTGACTCAAGTGTAAAAATAGTTTGAAAACTTGGTTAAGTCACGCTATTGTATAGGTACCAAATTTAAAAATTAAAAAAATTTGATCTACAGATGATGAAAGTCCAACATTCCATCTTGCAAGGCTTTCGATATCAAAAAATATCAAACACATATGTCATATATGACACAGGTCCAATGTAATCACGAATATTAAAGACCTTAATAATATGAATTTGAAAATGGAGTGCGGCAAATTAGGATGATACCTGTATGATCTAATATGTATCATCTTCGTTTGTAAGTCTCGATTTCTTCAACTTTATGTTAAATTACATATGCTAAATCGCAGCAGAGAAATCCTATTTTCTCTCACTGAATGCTAAATAGCATTAGAGAAAACTTGTTTTGTCTCATCAAATGCTAAACAGCATTAGAGAAAACCTTTATGTTCTTTAACTGAATGCTAAACTGTATTAGAGGACCTTTATGAGATTAAACCTTATATCCTCCTATGTCATGTCAAATTTATGGATATCCGTACTAAACTGTATATGTCTAAATGATATAGAATCAAAGTCAATATTTATATATGCCCAATGACCTTTGAAATGCTTAAGATTAACACAAATCTTAAGACTTCATATGTATTATAATTGTACACAAGGATAGTTATTACTAAGAATAAAAAGATGATCGTCTATATTAATAAATAATCATAACGTCATAATACTATGTACAAACATCGAAAGAGCAAATACAATGATCCATAACTAATACTATTTGAGAACCTTAACACGCCTGTACTGCATACATGTTTAACAAATACTAGTGGGTAAAGTCCTTTAGTTAATTGATTAGCTAACTTCTCCTTAGTCCTGATACGCTCTACTTCGACGTCACCTTTCTGAATCAACTCCTTTATGGTCAAGTATTTGATCTCTAAATAATTATACCCTATGATATTCTTATTGTTGTTACCGAACAACACTATAGCAAGATTATCACATTACAATAAATGAGTCTAGCTACTGAGTCTACCACAGATAACTCAGAAATTAAGTTTCTAATCCAAACCGCCTGTATAGTAGCTCCATAACATGTAACAAAATCTGCATGTATGGTTGAGGAAGTTACCAGTGTTTGCTTGACACTCTTCCGCAATACTGTATCATCTGCCAATATAAAAATGTATCCTAAAGTGGATTTGCGATCATCCGGACACATAGCAAAATTAGAATCTATATACCCTATAAGGTTTAAATCATTGACTTTTATATATGTCAATGTGTAATCCTTGGTACTCAGACCTTCATCCACTAGATCTGATTGTATGAGGGGCAGATATGAAATAATTATAGTATCCATCCTGCTATCTCTTAGAGGGTGCAAGGATTCACCCCCATCATGGACATTGTATTCTAGAAACTTAGCTGTCTATGATTCCACTATTTTGGCCCCTTCTTCTCTACAGTAAAATCTGTAGCCCTTAGAGTGATTGAGATATCTTACTAGATAGTAATGAGTGGAATGAGGTTGCAATTTGCTCTCCTAAGGATTATATAATTGTACTTCAGCAGGGCAGCCCCACACACAACAATGTGTGCAATACTTGGTTTCCTTCCAACCCAGAGTTCAAAAGGTGTCTTAGGTATTGACTTATTTGGGACTCTATTCAAGATATACAATTTCATCTTAATGGCTTCACCCCAAAGGTATTCAGGTAGGTTAGTCCTGCTCTACATTGACCTCATTATGTCCTTTAGGGTGTGATTACACCTTTCGACCACATTATTTTGATCAGGACTACCTGGCATAGTGAACTGAGTCACTATTCCAACTTATTCCAAATACCTAGCAAACAGACCCTTTTCTTGTCCTGCAACTCCATGTCTGCCATAGTATTCCCCTCCTCAGTCAGATATGACGATCTTTATTTAATTTTCCATTTGATTCTCAACCTTAGTTTTAAAGATCTTGAACTTATTAAGAACTTTAGACTTTTCCTTAAGTAAGAACAAATGACCGTAGCGGGAATAATCATCTATAATTGTCAAAATATATCTAACATTGCATAACATTACTGTATAGGGACCATTAACATCTGTATGTATGAGATCTAATAAACCAAAAGAAAGAGTTAACCCCTTTTTCTTCATCTTTCTCAACTTAGGCCTGCAAGAATCAATACATGTTTCCAGATCACATAAATCTAGAGTTCGGAGAATGTTATCCTTTATCAATCTCTTAACCCTCTCCTTGAAAATATGACCAAGGCGTTTATGGCATAACATGTACGATGTTTCCTTTATGAAGGCTCTTTTATAAGTAACAGTTCGACAATATAAGAGGAGGCATACATTTCGTTAGGAGTAAGACACACTTTATATAATCCGTAGGATAAGAAGGTAGTTCCGATATGTCTTGTATTGATAGAAATATTTACAAAGGAAATATTATATATAAAATGATAACTCTTTTTATCCAAAACTGATACAGAGATCAGATTCTATCTAAAAATTGGTATATACAAAGTGTCTCGTAAAACCAGTACAAACTCCATATCGAGGTTCAAACTTACATCCCATACTTATAAAACATCCACTCTTCATTATTACTGACCATCAGCTTCTCCTCTCCTTTAGTCATCCTTCTCATGGATTTGAACCCTTGCATTCTGGAAGCAACATGATTAGAACCTCCATTATCTAGCCATGAAGAACTTGATGTGGCTATAGATAAGTTGGATTCATGAATCATGTATGCCAAGGAGTTACCTGATAGTTCCTGTTTAACCTTCCAAAGTTTATACTTCGGGTAATCAGCTTTCTTATGCCCCTTCTTTTTACAGAAGAAACACCTTATAATCTTCGTGTCATGTGGGCTCTTGGTAATACTAGATTGTCCATTTTGAATATGTGGAGAGGATTTGGGTTTCTTACCCTTACCCTTAGACTGTTGGGGCTTCCCCTTCCCCTTACCTTTGGTAGCTGCATATAATGTATGATGTTGCCAACATCTTAAACTCTCGTGGGAGAGTATTAAGTGCCTAATGCACTATGAGTGTGTCAGGAATGGGTACATAAAGTGCGTTCAGTTTACTTTGAAGGTAAAACATCTTGATGATGTACTCTTTGACTCCTCTTTCTCTTGTGTACCTCATAAAGAATAGCTCTTTAATTAAGGTGGTCTGTTCTACATGGGAAGACACTTTGTACCTCTAGAAAATATTGTCCATAAACTCTTTTGCTATGATCGTATCTGGTAATCCATTAAGTACATTATCCGGGATTGACCTTTTAATGGTCAAATAACACATCTTATTTGACCACTCTCAGATTGCCATAACCGCCTTATCAGCTTTTGAGTTAATATAGTCGAGAAGGTCTCTCTATATGCATCGCCATGTTGATGTCGACTATCTCCAGGGCAAACTCAACATCCTTTTTCCACTTCTTGAAATTAAAACCAGATAAGGTCTCAATCAGACAACATGGTTATTTACAGAAAACATAACAGCAAAATAGAAAAGACAATGTAAAGATCAACATAAATGTAGGATAACAATGATACTTAAAGCATTAAAGTAGTATCTATACTAAGAATCTGATCACACATATTATGAAACACTATTGGGCTGAATACATATTATATATAATTAAACCTCCATATAAAAGTGATTAGAATACAAACTATCAACTCTTATAACACCACCACTTTTGGGTAAATAGATCACTTAAGCAATGACTTTCCTCCATCTAATGCCTTTATGTACATCTCAAAACCCTATGTAAGGCTAACACCTTTGAACAAAATAACCGAACATAAGACTAGAGACATCCCCCGATATATGAGTAGAACAATCCAAAATACTTACTTAAAAGGCCACTTTGGTGACTGCATTTTTATTAGTACTCTAGAAGGTCCACAAATACAAGGGATACGTCCTTATGTTACCCTCGTATTCTATATAGGCATACTGTATGTGAAAATTAGCAATAAATATAGAAAAACTAAATGCACAGTTAAATAATCACACACTGGTACTGAAAACATTATCTTTAAACTTTACTTGAGACTTTTATCTTAAAAAATCTCAATAAGAATGACTATCGTGCTTTCTCCCTTATGTGCAATTCGAAGCATGAAAATTTGCTCAAAATTAGCTTTCAAAAGCTTTAAAACCTTTTTCTAGAATCTAATTACCAACATAATAAATCCAGAAAAATAAAAATTTCACTTTAAAAATGTCCCCTACCCAGAAACTGACCTACAAAATCCTAGGGCACCTTTATAGGAATTTTAATTTTTTTTCATTTTTTTGGGCTGACATCAACAACGCACATGGGCGTGTTGATGCATGCTAGACGCGTTTAGAGGGTGCAATGCACATGTCCCAAGCACTCAGTTACTGTGGGCACGTGTGAAACAAGTGCCACCAAGCACATACACGCTGCTACTGTATAACGCGCGTGTTGCACGCGTCGACATGTGTCTCCATCCTTGCCACACACGTTTAGGATGCACATCGCATGCGTCCCCCTGTCCCCACTAATGGGAGAGTAGGTCACATGAGGCGGGTGTGTTACATGCTCCAACAAGTGTTTACAGACCCGTGGTGCCACGTAATGCCATTCAAATTGCCCGAAAGTCATTACTGTAGCACCGTTGAGCAAGTGCGGTGCATGCGCTTGGCAATGCAATCACCCTCTAATGGGGAGTGCAATTTTCGGCGATCCTAGAGCCCATTTTTTCACTTTTTGGCCCATTTTAACCTATTTTTATAAGTAGCCTCAAGTATACCACTTTCACATAATTATATACGTAAAAAAAATGAAAAATTCAAAAACTAACGAAAACTAGAATGGATGAAAACCCAAAAAATCTTCGTTTTCGACAACCTGATCATATAATCGCTCTGATACTACGTGTAATACGTAGCATAGACTTTATTATATGTCCCAGATCGTTCATGAAAGGGAAAAAATGAAGAAAATGTGGAATACTTGATTTTAGTTCCATCTCGATTTTCAAAGTAGTTTTCGTGGCCAAAACGAACTCCAATGTTCTGGGACTTTCATGAGAATAGTACACCGATACGTGACCAACGTCTTTCTATAGTTTTCTAAAAACTTAGGTGCTTTTAACGGGTCAAAAAATTCATATGTTTACGAATGATACGAGTAACTGTAGGAGACCTTAACCTTTATATATAGTATCTATATTGGGCTTCACCATCACAGGCCCAATATAGGTCCGATCCATACTAATCGAAATCTATTTTCCTCCTAGAATTCGATCTATTAATTTAGATCATTTATTGGGTCACTTTATTAACTTTATCTATATCAAATTACGTAACTTAACCATTAAGTTATTGAAAAATCAAAAAATACAATTAATGATTGTCCAACTTTATTGGAAATGACTAAATTGTCCATCATGCACTCTAGGCAATGGTGAGGGACAATGGAGGAAACGGTGGAGTAGGCGACAGGCACAGTAGGCTATGGACACATGATGACACATAGGTAATGCCCTTGGAATTATTACCATTCCCTTGCTAAAGTATCACTACAATAGAACAGACCATTAGTTACGTTTTTTTGTGTGATGAAACTAAAATCATAGTTAAATGACTACTGTTTGTGATGATTTCAAAATTGGTCGCAAAAAGAAGTAATTTTGGAGATGCTATAAGGTATCATCGGTGAAGGAGTTTATTTAATGACGACTTTATAGAGTTGTCACAAAAAATGCCTAATCTTTTGACGATTTCTTATTTCGTCACCAAAGGTTAAACGTTTGGCGACAATAATTGGAAAGAATCTTTTGTGACGAAATACGTAATTTGTTACAAAATGTAAACTTTTTTCCATTATACCTTTGATTCGTCGTCAAAAGTCGATATTGAAGAATTTATAATTAATGATGTTAATTTGATAATTTTTTGATGGTAAGTGTGCTTAATAATCCTAAGGTTAGTTATAATTGACATTTATATATGATTTTTCATATTTTTTCATTTGTCTTCTTTATAAATTTGTATATATGTATGTATGTATATATATATATATATATATATATATATATTTATAGTATATCAAGTTATTGTATATATATATATATATATTTATAGTATATCAAGTTATTGTATTAGGGTCTTTCACATATTTACCTTCACCATGAAATTGTAATCTAAATGTTTCAACTTTTATTATAAAATTTTCTAGGTCAGCATATATCGATTGCTTAGTTTCTTCATTTAAAATTTTCCAAAATCTTTGTGCACTATTTAATAATGTTTTTTCCATAAATCCTTTAGTAGTTTCAAAATCCATTTTGTTTACTACAACAGTTATCCTTAAAGCAGTTTCTCATTTATCTATTGCTTCTTCAATATTAGTAATACAATCTAAATCTAAATAAATTCCAAAAGGTTTTATATTATCATCTTTCATTTTTTCATATGGTGTATATTTATCTAAATTGGTTCCAGTATACATTAATCCTGCATATCCTGTTACTGGCCTATTGAAACTCTATCCTTGTCTTTGACATGTATAAGGTTCTCTACTTGAACTTGGTATATCTGTTATGTTAGGATTTTCAATCTTTATTCCAGATGGTTTAATATTAACAAAGGTATCATGAAGATCTAAATTCCCTATTTGTATTACTAAAGTATCTAATTAAGGTGAAATATATTGGTCGTTATCTGAGCTATTTGTTGACATCCTTTAATTTTGCTAAAGATTAGTGAATGGGCATTTATTTATCTTAATTTCTCTTTGTTCTTTAATTATTATTTGTTTTTCTTTATCTTTTTCATTTAGCTTATGGTTGATTATGGATTCTAAATCTAACATCATCTGTTCACAATACTATACTAGCTTTTCTCCATAATATATTATAGTCCTTTGGATTTCAATTATCTCTTTATCTAATTTTAAAGAATTTTCTTGTTCCTTTAATATCCTAAATTCTTTATCCATTAATAGTTTTATGAATCTGATTCTTCCTCATCAAATATTTTATTTATGTATAAAATAGTACAATATAAGCAAAATAAAACTTAATTCAATACAAATAATATAACAACATAAACATATTAACTTATATATATATATATATATGCATTAAAACTATAAAAATATCTATTTGGATATAAAAAGCTAAACATACATAAAATTTTAATAATAATAAGATAAAAATAATAAATCTAAGTTTAATGCTATTCTTAAATCTAAAAATTGTAAAATGTTTTCAAAGGTTTAAACATATTGTTGAAAACATATGTATAGTAGATAATTTAAATTTTGGAAAGTGAATATTTTTAGACATAAAAAGATAAAATACATAAAATTTTAATGTTAATAAGATCAAAATATCATAAATTTAAGTTGACTTTTATTCTTAATCATTAATATTTATGAAAAATAAAATAATAATACATATAAATATTGGAATATGGTAAGTAATATAATATGATGATGATATATATATATAAGTAGTACAAGATGTTAATTAGAAGTTTAACAATTCTTGCAGACAAAATAATAAATAAAGTTCTACATCTAATGTTCCGTTGGAAAGGAAAAGAAATAATTATTTTTTTTGGGATTCCAAGTGACATTAGAGTTAGCAGAAAAGGTAAAGGGGTTTTTAATCTGGATTCCCAAGAAGCCTCCTTACATGTTCCAAGCTATTAATTGAAACAGTGAAAGATTGTCTCTCAGGGTCTAGTGAATTGACACCCTCTTCTAATAACTTCTTTACTTTAACTAAATTGGGGAAGATACAGTGAATGATTTCCCATATCCAATACGGACGGTACTGGATGATCCACATGTGCTAAGCATTTCAGATAATGAGTAAAGGAATAGAGCAATCAAAGCTAAATTAAATGGTATTAGGAAGTCAAATTTGAACACATCCATGATCGTCACGATGAACTGACATAGTTTTTGCAATCGACCACTGTTCCGAAACAATCGATTCCTATAATCCTGTATGAACCATCTAGACATCACCATCACCTCCATTTCCATCTATGTTATCTTGAAGATTCTCGGAAGCTTAACATAATATATAGTATATGCAATCAAATGTTCATACAATAGCTTCATAACAGAAAATGAGATACTAATAATAAAGAAAGAAGGATAGTTTGGATAATACTAAAAACCTTCAAGAAGAAGAATATTGGCCATAGAAGGCAAGTGGTTATTAGTGTATGAAGAGGGGATTTGTTCTGCATTGTTGTTCTTCATTAGTGACAATTTTGCTACATTCCTTCTAATAAAGCTTATTTCCACCAACAGAAACTAGTTACCTTGTCTACATTCCGTGATGAATTAATGTTAGCAGTTTAATTTTGAAAAATCAATAGAAGAATTCTTATTTGAATGTTTCAACATTCTAGCAATGTTAATTATGATTTAGCTTTAATTTTTCTTAATAATTAGCTTGTTAATTTTGAGCAATTCCATTATATATATGTTTTCAAATATGTGTATGCTAAAAGATTTGGTCTTTGAGAATAAGAGTAATAGGTTGTTAGTTTTCAGTTTAATTGTTATATCTAATACAAAAACATAATTGATCATATTTTTGTTTTGGTTTTGACCATTTGACTTTTAATTGATATGTTTAATCACAACCTGATTACATTTTGAAATAAAGTTATTTTGATAGATACATCTTTATACTATAAGTGGTACAATCAAATGTAAATATGTCATTACAAAAGTAGGCTTCATTCAAGCATTTCATCAAACAATTAGGAGGCTTTTGTCAAACAAGCATGAAACGTGGGAAAAAAACATCGACCTATACACATCTTACATAGGAACACAAGAAACTATCTTCCAAACACAAACATAAACACAAAAAAAACCCATACACCATAAGTAGAAGACAAAACTCACAATAAACTCCTAAATGTAGCAGTAAAATAGAGCATAAGAAGGAGGGTTTGAAATAGCAAAGAAGAACAATGCCAACATAAGTAACAACGACAACACAGGAGACGACCATAATAAAGGGGACAATGCTTATTGGATGGTGAATGAAGAGGAATGTTGATGGTTAATACAACAACGAAGAGAAGTTCATATTCATGTTAATAATCTAGTAGAAAATGACGTCGTTTCTTGTCAAACAAAACAACATTGTATTCGATTAATTCGAAATAAATATACCAGTTGACATTAATTAAAAAAATCGTCACAAAATGGTGGGTCATTACCATTTGGTTTCACCTTTGGTAATGGCATGAAGATAACACTATATTAATTATCATATATAATTATATCTATTGCAATGCAATTCAAAAATAATTACAATATAGTAAACAATGGAAATCAATATTAAATATTAATATGATATTCTTAATAATCAAATTAAATATTATTGACAATGATTGTAAGTGTAAAAATAAATTTAGTAAACTCTTAATAATCAAATTAATTATTATTGACAATGGTTGTAAATGTAAAAATAAATTTAGTAAAAAACAATGGTATTTTAAAAATTTATAAAACAAACAACAAACATTATTTTTTATTAAATAAATCAATTCTTTTTATTAATCCTTTTTAAAATATATGATTTGACAATTTTATATGCTATGACAAAACGCTAATTACTATATATAAATTGGGTTAAATTTTCTAGAAATTTTATATTACAAAAGGAAAATTCTATAAATATAAAATCTGAAATAATAAATTAATTGTTCTTATTAATGTCTTTTCAAATATATTATTTGACAATATATAAATGGTATCACAGAATATTATTTACTATATATAAATTATATAATATTTTGTATAATTTATATATTACTAAAAATTTTGGAAAATATAAAATTATAAAGATTTGGTGACTAATAGGGTAATTCGTCGCTAAATATGAAATTAGTGACGAATTACATATAGCGTCCTTAAAAGGTTAATGTTCTATAAAGGTTTGGCGATGAATCAATTATATCATCGCTAAAACATTTAGCGACGAATTACATATAGTGTCGTTAAAAGCTTGACATTGTATAAAGATTTGGTGACGAATCAATTATATCATGGCTAAAAGGTTGAAGTTGTATAAAGATTTGGCAACTCATTGCTAATTTTTCGCCAATTATCATCTTTAGCCATCAATTAGTAATAGCGTCATAAAAAGGTTGATTGTGTGTAAACAATTTGCGACTATTTTTCAAAGTTTGTTGTTGAATATTTTGTTTAATGATGACTTATGCATAATGTCGCTAAAATGTTGACTGTGCATAAAGATTTGGTGACTTTTTTGTAATTCATCGCATATATATGAAAAAACGACTCGTTTCCTTTAGTTTTTTTAATTTTTTGTTGTTTGCATACATTTGTCGACATTTTTGAAAAGCATTGCCAAATGTTGTACGTTGTTTTACTATTTGTGTTACCTCAAAGACCCAACCCCACCCCCCATTTTTCCTACTCTCTGGCACCCTCATTTCTTCTTTGTTTTCTCCCGACTAGATGACCTTTTGTCTTCTGGGTTTTCTGTGCTTCTGTGTTCTCCCGTCACCATCGTTTTGATTGTCCATCGAGGTAAGTCGTGGGTCCTTTTTTTGGGATTGTTTTGTGCTTCCATTCATTTGTTTTGAACGTGTGATGTCCGATTTTGAAGTGACCATTATATATGCATTCATTGCTTAGTTTTGGATTGTATGTGAATGGATGTAGTATGGAATGTGTTAATGTTAGTGATGAAAGGGAAAACACGTTATTTCCATTTGAATCTTGCGACAAATTTTTCATGTCTATAAGGTGTTCGATGAAATGCTTGTAATGACTGTGTTAAGTGTTGTATCTGTTCTGCTTGGTCGGCTTTGTTTTGAGATGATTTTGTTGACTTTTAATTACCCATTTTATGCATAGAAATCAATAGACCATATTTGTAGAGTTTTCTTGCAAACATGTTGAAGGATTATTTGCATCATTATAGGAACAATCATTAGTATTTGGATATTACAAAACTTCAATTCAAAATTTTATGTTTCAACGGTGACAAAACTAATTGGAATTTTCTATGTTTGTATTATTAAGCACAAAAAATAGTTAATAAATAGATATATACAAAATCCAAGAATTTAAATAAGTAACTCTAATAATTTTGGATCATTTACACAAACAAATAACAGTTGATTAAATTTTACACTGAAGACATGACTATGTCATATCACCTCCTAATTAGTGACGGTGGCCCAAAATTAAAGAAAAAGATTAATTTAACTTTTTTGTGAGCTTAAAGGTGAAACTCTTAAATAAGTCATAAACTCTAAATTATCTTTATCGACATAATTAAAGAGATGATTTATACATTTAACTGACAAGGTTATTTAAATAAAACTAAGGAGTATTAATGAACATTCCTTGGATACAATCTACAATATTATTACTTGTTTAAAGAATCAATTTTCTAATTCAACAAAGAATGCATGACTCAAGTTCAAGTCTCAATTTATCAGTATACGCAATTTTCCATGTTAAATTATTAATAAAAATATAATAAATATCTAATTCTAAAAATATAAAAAGTTAATTCTCAAACATGACATAAGTTAAATAACACACACTATAACTTTATGAACAAGGGTATTATATTAAATACAAAATTGTATTTTTTGCATGCCGTGTTTTACCTTGAAGAGATTGACAGTAATCGTTCAACCTCTTCCTTCTTCCTTGTAGTCTACGATTATTTGTCTATCTAAGTAAGTCTTCCAACTAATGTCTACCATATGTTTTGCTTTAATAGTACAAGTATTTGGGTTTTGTGTGAATGCAAAGGAGGTGTTGGCTTTTTGTTATTGTGTGCAAAATTCTTAGAATCATTGATGAGTTTTTATGTTCTGCTTTAATAGTCTAAGTATTAATGTTTGGGTTTTCATTGAATAGTTGATGAATAAATGTAAGAATTACATAACTATTTACTACACGTATCTTAGTACATGGAATTTTATAATTAAGGATGATTTGAGGCATAATAAACTCCTAGGATGGTGTATAGTATGAAAACCTATGATGCAGCTCCAACAAGGCTTATCTGTGAAATATTCTATAAGCCTAGAAGTCACAGCGAGAAGTCCCTTTCTTGATTCACAGATGTAAACAATGTCATGTACCTTAGTGTTTATTTGAATTCAAACTTAGTGTATGGACTTGTATAATTAAGGATGATTTGAGGCATAATAAACCATTAGGATGGTATATAAGCTAAAAACCTGTGATGCAGCTCCCATTAGACTTATCTGTGAAAAACTTCATGAGCTTAGGAGTCACAGTAAGAACTTGCTTTCTCAATTCATGTGGTGTAACAATGTCATGTACCATAGTGTTTGTTTAAATTCAAACTTAATTTATGAACTTGTACTAATTAATGGAAAAGTATTAACATTAAAATTTGATGTGTGCTTAATTGATTATGCATTTATTGCATAACACTTAGTGTTAGGCCCCGATTCCTTTTTCTCACTAAATAAGTATGTGTTCAGTTTATTTTTGAGATTGATTTTGATTAATTTGTTTTTGTTAGGATTTAATTAGAATGTTTATGGGTGGAGGAAATTATTTCTAGATTGATGGAAATAAAAAGGAGAAATTAAGA
>JANZXR010000008.1:27121092-27133856 GCA_027575705.1 Erythroxylum echinodendron
TGATTTTGAATATGTGAATGTTTGGATGACTGTTTGAAACAGTTGTCAACTTATATCCTGTTTAGTTTATTCCCCACTAAGCTTTATGCTTAGCATAGTAGTTTTGCCTTGTGTAGCTTCAAATATGAGGGTTTGAAGATAGGGACAATAACAACCACAGTAGCCAAAGAAGATTGTGTTTTGTTTTAGAAATGTTTAGTTTTTTTAAGTTTTTCTTCAATGTCATGAGATATGTTGTATTTTGCTTTTTGTTTAATGGTTTGTATAAAACCTTAATACAGTTTGGATTTGGATTTAATGCCCATATTTAACAAGTTACATGTGTGTTATGTTCTACATATGACCCAACCAATGACGAAAATGAAATGTATGCTTCTTGAGTTTCTAGAAATGCTTTAGTATGTATTGGATTACTTTGGTTCTGTTTTGTGTAGCATCTGCATATCCTCCAGGGGGTTATTTGGGTGTTATAAGCCCCTTATAACAACTAAATCCCTCAACCTCATTTAAGCAATTGTTGAAACAAAAAAGGCCTTTCATAAGCTATTGATAAGACAAACTTTGGATGATTTTTTGCTTATGAAGAAAAAAGGATTTGTAAATATTCCTAGGAACTCTTACAACAAATTTTGATTAACCTAAGATCTATTTAGTTTCTTCCTAACTTGTCAATTCCCACTTTGCATATTTCTCTAAGTGAAAAAAACTCCCCTTTAATCTTTAGTTCAGTTACCTCAATATTATAAACACATTCTCCAATATCCATATTAAAATTCCTTAAGCAAACGTTAATTTAAGTACATGAAGAGAGTAGTTAAAATCACTAAGGATGATCTAAGGGTAGTCAATAGAATGATCTATATCTTTAAGGTTATTCTAGAAGTCTCTCCTCTAAAATGCAAAGTTATAACCACAAACGAAGGAGCCAAAGAAATTAGTCTTCTCTTAAACCAAAGAAACGTCTAGATGTATGATTTAATATGAAACAAGGATCATGGAGATATATATTTTATAAGGATCATAAGCAATATGCCATTATGATGAAATTATTGTTACTAAGAGTAAGCCAATGTTTTTTTAAAAAAAACTTCATGTTTTAACACTTATCTACATTGAGCTTGGATTCCAAAACACCTATCAAAATACATTTTGTTTTGAAAAGGAATTCTCTTAGCTATTTTTGATTTTGGGTAGTTGATACCGCTCATATTAGAATAGACATTAAGGGATATTCTGGCTCTTTAATCCTTTAAAATGATGTTTCCTACTAGATCTTCTCCACTTGTCCTCCTTATCATCCCTAATCAGATTACATTCCTTTAAAATAAGCTAAGGGGACCTTTACAAATATTCGTTTAAAGGAAAGTATTATCCACTAAAGTACTTGAGGGGATGAATTATTAGGTACTAGGATTGAAAGAAATCTAAAAAGTTATTATAGGATCAGGTTCAGGAAAACTAACCAAGAAAGGAGTGGTCACACTAATTTCCTCATAATAGATATTAACCTCATTGTATAAGATCTTCGAACTCACTCTATCTCTATAAATTAAGGAAGAAGGATCAGAATTATAGATACTCATGCGCATAAGCTCCTCATCTTGTTCCCCAAACAGGTCCAAACTTATAAGCTTAGAGGAATAACCTCTTTTAAACATCCTCCCTATAGGTTTCCATTATCTCTTTGAATTCTCAAACATCATATCATTTAGTAAGCCTTAATAGAGATACCATGCTTGGTAGTTCTTGTTTGAACTTATCTACAATACACAACCTAACCTAACCAATTTTTTTCTTAGAAGTTCTTATTTAATCCATACAAATTGTTCTACCGATATAGTTGGTCAAGAAACTTAATCCTTTTTAAACTAGTACTCTAAAGGGGTATAAGTTAATCCATATATGGATTTGGTTTTACTTACACTATCCAAATTTGGGCTAGATTTCTAAAGTTGGAGAAAGATAGGGACGTTGTAAACATGCCAAGGGCCTGCCATAATAATATTCCGAGATATTGCATCAAAGTGGAAAGAAAATTACAAGTTGTCCTCATTCAATAGTACCTCCCTCATCCCCAAACACTTATAATGGTCAACTACCTAGGAGTTGACCAAGGAAATAGTTCATTTCTCTAAAAAGAACTTAACTAGAGTTAAAGATTGAGAGTTTACTCCTTCTTTTAAAACCTCGAAGCGAGGAGTAACTATAGGGGAACCATCTGAGAAGGAAGAAGGGTAAGATAAAGCCTAAAATAAGGGTGAATCCCCTATAACTTATTTTCAAGTTAGCTTAGAGTAAATTCTGGTATAAGAGGTAAAGAGGGATTTGGTTGAGGGAGTGGAACAGGGACCTGTTAGGATAAAGTAGGAATCTATTAGGAGAGACAGGTCCTCTAAGTAGTAAGGGGTAAAGGAGGAGGATCAATCAGGGACTAGCTAAAAGCAATCAAATGAGCAAAAGAGGAGCCTGAGGAGGGTTAAGATGGAGGGAAAGAGGGATAAAAATGGGAATGAAGAGAGTAAAGAGGAGGATAAGAAGAGCTAAAGGAGGGACGGAGAAGTGGATGACCAATAGCAAAAGCTGAGATTAGTTTGTTCATATCCCAACAGGATGGAAGACACATTACTACTAAAGGAAAAAAAACAAAAAAGTCAACCAAAAACATTACGAAAATCATTCTAAAAATGATAACTAGAAAGAAATGAGAGAGGGTTAGGTGTAGAAAGATAAAAGACTGTAACCAACAACAGCTTTGAAGGATGAGAGAGTTGCCAGAGCAAAGGATTCTTAAAAACTAGAAGAAGAAGAAGAAGAAGAAGAAGAAGAAGAAGGGGACACCTGAAGATAAATGGGAAGGAGGAAACAAAAAGTAGAAGAGATGAGCTAAAGGGAAACCATTGGAAGTAGAAGGCATAAAAAGGAACACTAGACAAAGCAGCAAACCTATAAAGAAAAAGAAAGGGAAACCTAAAACAATTAATAGAGGAGAACCAGAGGAATACATAAATAAGAAGAAAAGGAACCTTAGAGGAAAAAGCTATGGAGAATCAAAATGATAGAAGAGAAAAAGGAGCTTCTTATTCATTATTCTCATAATAATTACTTTCCTAATAGTTTCTAACTAACTATTATGTAAATTTTTAAGGTCAAATTGGAATTATTATTATAAATAGTATCATAACAAACCTTTGCTAGTACGATGCTGAGATGAGATGACGAAGGCAAAGAGTCGCATTGGTGGTACAATTGTAAACAATGAGTGACTCCTAGCAAACTTTTAGTTCAATTATTTATCAAAAAAAGAACAAATTCTAAATTGTATATTGAGCCTTAAGGAAAACATTAAGAGTTCAAGGATGGGAAATAAAGAAATCTCAAACATATGGGTGGGTATCATAATCTCACATTTGGAAAGAAGAGGGAAGGTGAATGCCTTTATAAGCATATGAAAAATTTTGATAATTATTTTGTAACTAGGCTTGGCATGTAAGCCCATATCCAACTCAGACCGAAGCCGAATCTTTTTAAGAAGTGTAATGTCGTTTTACCTAATTTAATGTAACGTCATTTTACACTAGGTATATTCTCCTTCAGAAACGGCTGTCTAAGAGTCATTTCCTCCTCCCTCCTACTCTTAGGGTGTGCTTGTTTAGTGGGTATGGAAAAAGAGGAATGGGTATGGAATAAAAGATTAAGTTTGGTCAGGGGATATGATTATAGGGTTATTATTTTGATTACCCACTTTTAGGTAATACTCCATTCCTCTCCTAATCTAGAGGAATGGGTTAATAAATTACATTATAATTAATTAAAATATAATTAATTAATTAAAATATTATTAATAATTAATTAAATACAATATAATTAATTAAAATATAATTCATCATTAATTAAAATATTGTAATAAATAAATTAATTAAAATATAATTATTCATTAATAAATAATATTGTAATTAATTAATTAATTAACTACAATATAATTAATTAAAATATTATTAATAATTAATTAACTACAATATTATTAATTAAAATATAATTATTCATTAATTAAAATATTTTAATTAATTAATTGATTAATTACAATATAATTAATTAATTAATTAAAATATGATAAATTTTTATTTCTCAATATTTTTACAAACCAACCACTGTCAATGGTAATGGTAATCATTCCTTCCTCTTAACCAACCATCATAATTATAATGATAATATCCATTTCCATTCCTCACTATATTCATTGTCATTTTTATTATCATTCCTCCATGCGAACCAACCGCCTCCTAAGATGGGGGCAAGCATCAATGTTTTTCTCGAACTTATTCAACGCTAATTCGAAAAACATATCCTAGAAACATAAGCAACAAGAAGCATATTGAATCCAAAAGCATATAATGTTTAGTTTTCAAAAATTTTAAATTTAAGTTGAAGCATACTATATTAGCTTTCTAGGAAACACAAAACAAAGGGAGTTTTTATTTTCAGAAAATTAAAAAAAACTATTTAATTAGTGCCCTAATCAATATTAGAGAATTCATTAAAACAAGTTTTAATCCTTAATTTTAATCCAATCAATACCAATCATGCAATTTAATTAACTTAAACAATTAAAGTAGACTTTGATATTACTGTTGAGAAATTAACCATGATGAGATGAAAAAACTAAAATTTTATTGTTTCTTGATAAAATCTCAATAATTGAATAGCTTAAAAAACATAATTCGTTAAAAGAATTGAATCGTACCTAATCTAAATTCCTTCTAAGACCTTTTTCAAGAGATATCAATCACGAGTTGTTCAAACATTCAGTCACTGACAGCATCCATGGAGTAGAGAAAAACAACTCAATATTTGAGAGATATAAGTAAAAATGTTAGCTCCCTTATGTCGATTTCCTATTTATAAAAATATTTTTCTTATTAAAATTAAATCTCCTAATAATTAAAGTCAATCTTGAATTATATTACAACTTAAATTTTAATAAAATAAAATATCTCATATTTGATCCTTAAAGTTTCTCAAATTACACAATTAAGTCTAACTTAATTAAATTTTATTTTTTTCTTTTTAATTTTTCTTTACATGTAACTCATTAGGTTCCTAATTTCTTTCAACTTTAAAAAAAGTCATTAAGTTCCTAATATATTAGAAATGATTATAAATTTGTAATTATAATTAAATAAATTAAAACTTCTTTTAATTTATCTTTAATACTCCAATTAAATAATTTACAATCATAAATTATGATCCATATTTAGTAGGATGTAATGACTACCCAAATATTAAGAATGTCAAAGTAGCTTGACTCAACCTGTCTATGCATGTTATAATGTATAATTTAATCATTTCATCATCTAATGTTCAAATTAGATATAAAATATGGATATAGTATCCACTCTTATAAATTCGATCATGTTCGATCTTTCTAATTAATAATTAATTTATAATTAATATTTGAAAACACTTTTCAAATATTAATTTACTATAGCTAGAGGATTCCTTAAATCATTAATAATCAAAAACACTGAAACATTCTCTTAAATGACTTTAAAGTGTCGATCTCCTTATAGTTCATACTTTATCCATGTATTACCGACCAAGATACTTTAACTAGAATAGGTCATGAGTTGCAGTAAAATACAGTAATTATCATATGAGATAATTTGATAATATCAAATCTAAGGATCAATTATATGACTATTATAATGAGTGAATCTACAAAAACCCAAGTAATATTCAATTTAAGTTCCTCATAATCGAGTCAATTCAATTAATTTATTCTTCAATAAGCATCATACATTTGTTTAAGTATTTTCATACTTTTATTTATAAGATTAATTATTTTCTTCGTAAGAAAGAAACATGACGTATGCTAGTTTTACAGTTTTATCAATGTCTCATCTTGATCGAATTACAACTGAAAAATAATTTAGGAATAATAGATAAATACAAATTGAATTTCATAATAATAATCTTATCATAATTTTAATTACATATTAATTATTTTAGAAATTTTATCTATAGGATTAAAATATTAAAGGCAATTAAAATAATAATGACATATATAAAATTACAACCAACAATTTGCGTTAACTCCTATCCCTTTCATTAGATCCTAAAATTTTCATTATTGTTCTTATTTATGCATTTTATGCAAAGCTTGTGGTGACTACAAGAAAATGACAAAATGCATCTAAAAGCGTGTCATTACACTATGTAGGATACATCGCTTTCGTGGTTTCGGCTTTCTATATGAAATACCGAATTCGAAATTCTCATGTAAACAAATATTTAAAATGTAAAGTATGTTAGGAGTGAATTAGTTCCACGAAGCCAATCTTTGAACAAACTACCATTGATATCCATAACCTAACCTTATCCAACATAAAATTACACGGAAAGGCTTTATTTTCTTCGAAGAATAAAGGAAACTTAAAAACACAAAATTTATGGTTAGTAAAACGACAGTTCAATGTGCACAAACTGACTAGAAAACTTGGGTATCAGGCAATCAACAAAAGAAAAATCTGGGCCAAGTTGCAGCCTAGTCCAAACCCTAACAGGTCCACAGGGAAAGAAGATGTGTTTTACCAATCTCAGCCAATCAAGCCGGTCCTCAGGACGCAAACCATGGCCAAGATTTTGTCATCAGCAAGTCGTAGAAGCCCAAGATTCGATGACCTTTTTATTAAAATTGCAACCTTCCCATGCACACAGTATCTAATGTAAGCCTGGGTCTGGCTTATACAAATCTGTGTTTACATTCTGAACTGATGTCAGTTAAGTAAAAGCCGATACATTAATAGAAGTAAAAATACACCTAAAGACTAGTAATACACGCGAAATGAGTCGAGCCTTTTTTTTATGTAAATATGATCTTGAGATTTCAAATATACTCTTATTCCAATTTTTAGAAATTGTTTTTGGACGTAAATTAAATGAGTCCAACCTGGAAAAGATTTCAAGTGGTGACTATGATGCGGTTGGTAGATATTTAATGTAGATCCCTTGACACAGCTGTGTAGGTGCATCTTATAATATCCAATCTAAAAGAAAAAATTATGCACGATAGCTAGTTTTATAGAGAATATTGTGTTTTGCACCCTTAACACATGAATAGAAGCTTGGTCATAAATAAGAAACAAGAGCAGAGTTTGCGAGTTAGTTTATTTAGCAGAGTTGGTCATAGTTTTACCTTTGTCTTCAACTAACTTGTTGGGACGTAGTTGCTTCACTGCTGTTCTTTAAATACAAGAACTGATAAAGATTGTTAATCTTTGCAGAAATCAAAATTTATAGAAAATTAAAGAGATCAGATTTTACTTAGTTCGATAGTGTATCACTATCTACATCTAAGATTCTCACATATGATGGTAAAGATTTCACTAACATGAAGAATAACAAGAAACAAAGATACAGAGATTGAGTGTTTCACTGAACACTTGCAAAGAGGCCTCTCAAAACTCTCTTAGTATTCACAGGTGTACTTTAGCACTCTCTGAATATTTTATCTACTCTATTTTTGCTCCTTCAAAAACACTGGATACGATGTAAATTGAATGAATAATTTCTATGTTGTTCTCTTATCTCTTCACTGATGCATATATCTTTTATACAAGTCTAATGCATGGTGGTGCTTTTTGGATGGATCTGCATGTTTCAGATGATGATCATATGATTCCCACGAGAGTCACTTATTCTCCACCCTTTTGTACGCAGCGTTTTAACTGTGTCCCTTGCGTTTTTGTTTATGCTTCTGCCGTATTCTCACTTGCTTCTTTAATGTCTTTGCACTTCTTAATGAAGATGTGCATTTTGTATGGCTTGTGAGCTCATATAATACGACAATGTTTTGATTTTATTTACTTCAAACATGTTGTCGTCTTATGTCCCCACGTGTTTTTGGCTGAAGGTAAAAATTAAACTTCTTTTGTGTTAGAATTTTTGTATCGAAATTAAATGGATTTTTCTCACCTTGTATATTTTCCAAATTGAAGGTTCCTTTGAAGATTTGGTCTCTGACAAAATGCAGATGCACATCTGTGTGCTTGGATCGTTCATGGAGGACTGGATCTCTGCTCAGGTACCACGCACTCTGACTATCCGTAAATAGTACTGATGTTGTGATTTCTGTATTAATTTCTTTTAATATTCCTGATAGTCATGCTAGTTCCTTTACTCCTTCTGTTATTGCATAATACTCTGCCTCTGTTATTGATAAACTCACTACTGATTGTTGTTGTGATTTCCAACTTATTGTGTTTGCTAATAATGTGAATATGTATGCTGAAATTGACTTTCTTGAGTCTTTATCTGTTGTATAATCAGCATCCACATAGCTATGTAGAGACAGATAATTGCATTTGATTAGCTCCCTGTTAGAGAAGCATAATCCATAGTTCACTGTTCCAGATACATATCTGAGAAAATTTTTAAGCCCTTGCTAGTGTTCTAGACCTGGATTGGCCATGAACTTACTTAGGATACTTATAGCATAGGCTAGATCAGGCCTTATGCATAGCATAAGGTACATTAAGCTTCCATCACCTACATCATAGGGATAGTGAGTCACAGCCTTCTGTTCTTCTTTAGTCTTAGGACACTTGTCAGAAACCATCTGTAAGTGTGATCCTAAAAGAACTGAAGTAGGTTTAGCTTGCTCCATATTGAATTGAGCTAGGATTTTCCTTATGTAATTCCTATGTACAAGCCACAATTTTCCTTCCCTCCTATGTCTGATAATTTGCATTTCTAAAAGCTTCTGTACTTCCCCTAGGTCTTTTATTTCAAAATGAGAGTACAATTCAGCCTTAACCTCTTTAACTTTATTCAAGTCCTTCCCTGTGATGATTAGATCATCTACATAGACTAATATGAACACTGTTTTAGTCAATCCTAGATCTTTGTAATACAGGCAGTAATCATATGAGCTTTTAATGAAGTTCATACTAGCAGCAACCTCATGGAACTTCTTGTTCCATTGTCTAGGTGCTTGCTTGAGCCCATATAGGGATTTTTACAACAGGCAAACATAGTCTAGCTTAGTTTTGTCCTCAAATTCGATTGGTTGCTTCATGTATATAGTCTCCTCAATATGAACACTTCTGTTGGGATCTAGTTTCTTTACTGCCGTTCTTTAAACACAAGAACTGATAAAGATTGTTAATCTTTGCAGAAATCAAAACTTGCAGAAAATTAAAGAGACCAGATTTTACTTGGTTCGATAGTGTATCACTATCTACATCTAAGGTTCCCAGCTATGGTGGTAAAGATTTCACTAATATAAAGAAGAAGAAGAAACAAAGATACAGAGATTAAGTGTTTCACTGAATACTTGCAAAGAGCCCTCTCAAAACTCTCTTAGTTCCCACAGGTAAACTCTAGCACTCTCTAAATATTTTCTCTACTCTATTTTTGCTCTCTCAAAAACACTAGATACAATATAAATTGAATGAATAGTTTCCGTGTTGTTCTCTTCTCTCTTCACTGATGCATATGATCTGTTCTTTTATACAAGTCTAATGCATGGTGGTGCTTTTCGGATGGATCTGCATGTTTCAGATGATGATCATGTGATTCTCACATGAGTCACTTATTCTCCAGCCTTTTGTACGCAGTGTTTTAGCTTTGTCTCTTGCGTTTTTGTTTATGCCTCTGCCGTATTCTCACTTGCTTCTTTAACGTCTCTGCACTTCTTAATGAAGTTGTGCGTTTTGTATGGCTTGTGAGCTGATGTAATACGACAATGTTTTGATTTTATTGACTTTGTTGTCTTATATCCCCACGTATTTTTGGCTGAAGCTAACTCATTTGTCTTTGTCTGATAGAACCATTGAGAATTTCTCATTCTTCGTCTCTTTCACGTACTTCACACACATACACATTTTATCTTCAATTTTTCCATGCATTCTCGTCAAATTTGAGTGAAGTTGGTGAAGTAAATGTGATTTCCATCACATAGCTAATAACTAATGAAGAAGTATATTTGAATTGAATAGTTTGTATTCTAAATCCAAAAAATGCATTGGTGATATGAGGATTCATGGCTAAAACGACACGACAGCCTGGCAAACAAACCATCTAGTCAGGTGATAAAAAGTTGAGGTGTGCAAGAAGAGCTTGATTTTTTTTGTTTTATTTTTATCTTTTCAATTGAATTTCACTTAAGAGAGAGTATAACTAGAGCTTTTTGGACTCTCTGACTGGTATTTTATCGCGGCGCAATGAAACCAAAAAGTTCATCCTCATCGAAATTTAATTATATATGGTGAATTACATCGAATCCAAACCCAATAACAATATCTAGATCATTACCTAAATATTCGACATAAGTAACATCACCAGCCCGTCAAGAGGTTTGAAGAAAAAATCAACTGCCTCTTCCGTCTCTAGCTAAGTTTCGGTGATGTCACAATATTAGAGTCATTGTAACCCTTTTTTGTACCCAGCCATGTGAAATGTTAACTTTAGAAATCTACATCAGCCGTCTATTCTTGATATTAGGGTAACTCAATGACCTTTTCTAACACAAAGTTGCTTACCAACATTGGAAAAAAGCTGCAGAGATTTTGTCAAAGACAGCTATTGAGGAAGTTGACTAGTACTATGTAATTCTATGCGAAATGACTGATCTAAAAGTAAGAAAATCACTTGCTTCTTGTTTATCAAAAGAAAAAGAGTGAACAACAAAGAAAACCGACGCCCTTGTGGCTAATTGGTGGAGGCACTGGGCTTCAACCTTCAACGCATGGAACGTTTATCGGAGTGCGATGAGCAGACGTGTACTTTTGATTAAATGGTCTCTAGTAAATATAAAAACTGAAAATAAGTCTATGATTCTAAGCTAACTAACGATTAGTAATTTTGCTCATCTTCAATCCGTTTATTGTCATCCGAATTTCCTTTTGGTATAATTGTTTGGAAAAAAGAGTCGGATTAGGTTTTACAGATTCTGAAAGACGAACGTTCCAATCACATTTTAGCTACGAGCTAGCCACTTATAAAGGTTTGTCAAGGCATTAGTTCATGGATGTTACTGCTCATAATGCTATGTCAATTTCAGTCACCAAAATAGGTTCGATGTGTCATATCAACTAGTACTCATTTTATACTGGAATTAAATCAGAGTACGCATGATGTCGCTCTTTTAAACTAGCTAATATGGTTTCTCCACATTAGTCTAATGATATCTTGATTAAATTTTTATTTTATCTACTTTTCTAATTTTGAGTGTTCTTGCATATTAGACTCTAAACTGATGACTAGATTAAAGCTGAAGAAAACTTATATGTGGTTTAGAACCCATATTTAGGAAAACATGTTTATGTATTGCATATGCATAACACTGGAAAAATGAGAGTATTAGTTAAACTGACCTGAACACAACTGTAGAATTGGACGAAATGAATGAATGGGCAAGTATTGAAATTCATTTAAACCACTTTTCATAAATTCACACCACTTCCTGGGGATGCCTGACACCAATAATGCTCTCCACCCGCTGCAAAGTTTTCTTTGAAAAACTAATCAAACCCCTCTCTTTCTACAATCCAACTCCATTTTTTATCCAAAACATAGAACACTCCAACTCCATTTGATGAAACAAAAGAAGCTGACGTATAACCCTTCTCATCATTTGCCTGCAAGGACCATATACACCTTTGATAAAGAAAAAAAAACCAATAAGGTCATAGATTTAGTGGCACTACACCGATCATTAAGTTCATCCTTCCAATCATAATGATGATGATCTAGTTATAAGTATATACATATCATAAAATTAAAACAAGAGAAAGACATTTCATTATTTTGATATATAAATTTATTTTTTACTACCGTAACTAAGGTCAGTTGTTTTTTATCATAGTTCAACTAAATTTAAAATATTTAATTAATAATTGAACTATTTTTATCAACTTTTAAATTGCACAATTCTAATTATTTTAGTTGATTATCTATCAATTTAATCAACTTAATAAGTATCAAATAAATATGTCATAACATCACAATTTATTTTTTATACCTCAATGACATTGACACAAAAGATTAGAAATGTAACAATTAAGACATATATTAAAATTCAAATTAGTTATTGTAACAATCTTAATCAATAAGTCATTTTTACTATCAACTCTCACAAAATTTGTGATTGTAAGTATTTTAATTGCAATAATCCTTGCATTAGAATTAATAGTTAATAATTATTTTCATATATGTTTAACATGTTATGAATAGCACGATCGCTGTGCTCTATTTGTACTAGACTACAAAAAATATTATCTAAAGAAATATACGGATTATGGGTTGAAAAGAAGAGACCGAAAATGTTTGCATATAAAATGGTTTGCCTATTTAAAATTTTCTTTCACGTTAGAATATATTTAATTTTATATTTTATTATAGGAATCCTCTAGTACGAATATGTTCAGTGAAAATATAATTTGTGCTCCTTATCTGTTTCATATTTAATTTGAATAAGTTAATCTCTTTCTTTTAAAATGTTAACTTTTTTTTTCCTAATTCATAGTTAGGGTTGTACAAACTGGAAATAAGAGAAACAGAGTTGTGGAAGAGTTTGTTGTCTATTGCTCTTGCAAACCGTGGCTGTTAAATAGCCATTTACAGGAGATGAATTAGCTACAAATTAAGAAATACAAACCTAATCAAATCAAAGGAAAATCAACGTAAATTACAAAAATCAAGGAGTATAATATATTACAGAAACAGTAAAATATTAACAGCATGGATTTGAGCCAAGAATATATCTG
>JANZXR010000008.1:27141443-27169235 GCA_027575705.1 Erythroxylum echinodendron
TTATCTCCACTAATTCACCATTTGTCATAATGACAATTTGTCATACTTACCCGGAAATGCCAAATGAAAGCATATATATATATAATTGAATGGCTGTGCCAAACAATATATCATAACTTATGTCTAACATTCATTAAGCTTAAGTCATATAACTGTTTCACATAATTACGTGTTCTTAGCATATGCATAGGTGACGGAATGTTACAATCAACACAAGAAAGATAAAAAGCAAAGCTTGAATTATGAAATTGGTAGTGGAAGTTCATTTTTTGGTGTTAGGATGATAGTGGGAATGTTGAAGGTGGTAGTATTCCTACCCAACAAGAAGTGACTATTGCATCTGGACCTGATGTTAAGAAAAGAAGAAGACAGGTGTCTAATTTTTTTGCATAATAAAAAACTCCTAAAGTTTAGCCTTAAATTCATAATGCTTTACAGTCAAGAGAAGCGACTCATAATGTGGATATGGCAATGGCTAGATGGTGGTATGATTCAAGTGTAGCATTCAATGCTTCCTAGTCTTATTATTATCGGCTTATGGTAGATGTTATTGCCTCTTACAGTTTAAGATACAAAGCTGCTTCAATTGATGACTACAAAGGTAAACTTTTGAGTAGCTCTATTTATGAAATTAAAAGTTATTTGGACGAAATAAGAATGGCTTAGGCTACTTTTGGGTGTTCAACCATATCTGATGGTTAGACAAATAAAAGACATAAGCCTATTATCATTATTTTTGGTTTATTTTACAAAAGGGCTCAATATTTTTGAAGTCTATTGATGCATCTAACCTTGTTAGAAATGTTGATACTTTATTTGAAATATATCGTTGAAGTTGTGAATGAAGTTAGGCCAGAAAATATTGTTCAGTTCATTACTGATAATGATTTCCTTATAAAGCAACTAGAAGAAAATTACAAAATAAGTATAATTCTTTTTTTTGGACTCCTTGTGCTACTCATTGCACTTTGATGTTAGAAAATATAAGAGATGTTAGGTATTTTCCTATTATTAATGAGATTGTGTAGAAAACAAAAAAGGTGACTAAGTTCATCTACAATCATGTATAGGCCTTGAATTTAATGAGAAAGGATTTAACTAATGGTAAAAATTTGTATCGTTCTGCTGTTACAAGATATGCAATAAATTTCTTGTCACTTCAGTGTTTTAACATGGTGAAGAAAGAGTTGAGATAGGTGTTTACAAGTTATAAGTGGGTTGCATCTTAACATGCTAGGTTTAATGTTAGATTGGAGGTTTCCTGAATTATGCTTAAAGATACTGAATTTTGGTCCTAATATCATTTTATCATCTAAGTTTGTGAGCCTTTGGTAAGGCTATTTTGAATGGTATATAGTGAAGAAAAGGCAACAATGGGTTATTTTTATGATGCCATAGAGAGGGAAAAGGAAGCAATCAATGCCAATATGAAAAAAAGACCTTCTTTGTATACATCACATCTTTTAGTCATCAGTGAGAAATAGGAAAGGCAACTTTATTCTCTATTGTTTGTAGCTCGGGTATTTTTGAATCCTAGTGTCTATTTCAGGCTAAGTTTTACAAAGAAAGTTGAAATTAATAGGAGAATGCTATTAACTATTGCAACAGTTGTTACTCATGAGATGATGCAAAACCTACTAAACTCATAAATGGAGATTTATAAGGAGGCTTCTAGTGATTTTGGGAAGCCAATTTCTATTCTTTAAAGAGAAAAACTTAATTCAAGTATATATATTTTTTCACTTTTATTACTTGTTAAAAATTAATCATCACTTTATTTTGTTTATACCACTAATTTTGTGTCTTATGACTTACAGTTTCTTAGTGGGAATAATTCAGAAGTGGTGTTCTATAATTGCAAAGGTTTTCAATTCAATTCCAAGTCAATGTATAAGAGCAATAGGTTTTGAAAAGAATTGGAGCATATTTGAATTCATCAATTCCAAGAAAAGGAATAGATTAGAGCACAGAAGTTTGAATGACTTTGTCTCTGTTTGATACAATTTAAAGCTTTGGAAAAGGTGTGTTATTATCATTATTAAGTTCGATATAATTTTTTAATAATTTAATTTAATTTTTTAATAGGACTCTTAAAAGGACAAGTAGTTAAGTAGATCCTATTTGCGTTGATAATATCGGTCTTTTGGTTGATTATGTTTCTGAGGAACCAAATTTGATAGATGAGAGTGACTTGGAAGATAATCTTGGATGGGAAAGCATTGACATGTCTTTTGGTGCAATGAATTTGAATGATGGTGATATGTGCTTAATTGATTATACATTTATTCCATAACATTTAGTGTTTAATGATATGAAATGCTTGAGACATGCACTTTAATTCATATTTGGTTTTAGGTGAAATTCGGAAGTGAAAGAGCTAAAGTGAGTCAAAATCATAATATTTGAGCCTTTTTTTTGAGATTCCTACTCACTTGTCTTTATGGAACTAGATGAATAAGGATTAAAGAGCCACTATGCACATCCTTGACATTTGGCCAGCTGTCTCGAAAACTTAATTTTCAGTATAAAAACATCATTTTGATGGAAGAAACTTATGAAATGTTTATAGATCGTTCAAGAGAATGAAGAGGGATGAACCTCTCATCCTTTGGAGAACCATAGAGGGCTAGACTTTCTCGACCCATTTTGGAAGTGATATTAATGCCAAAGAACCCAATTAAGCTATATTTCATTGTGTTTGATGTTCTTTCTCTCTTAGGAATTGATTATGTTATCTTAATTAAACATCTCTTAATTAAGTATGACCTAAGGAAAAATCGGGGTTAATAAATCTTTTTGTTAACCTACGATTAATAGTTGCTAGGAGAGGTATGAGAACTACAATTTAATGAATAATTTTGATTGTGTGTTGGTCAATATTGAACCAATAACTAGGTCCCTAATGAAATCAATACTTTTAAATGTTTTTTAATTTGTTTTCATTAGTTTAGTTTCATTTCATTTATTTTCATTAGTTTATTTTCATTTTATTTTCTTATTTGAAAACTAAACCAAACCCCCTTATAACCTAAACACCAATTCTTTTCATTTCAAAAGCTTTACACACACTCTCTGTGGAATTGACCTAGACTTGTCACTAGTTGTAGCTTTAGATCTACTTATTTTATGTAGTGTTATGATGCGCTACCTCAATTTTGGCATCGTTGCTGAGGAGTGTGGTGATTTAGTTTTTGTTCTTGATTTTAATTAGTGTTTTGTACATATTTGTTTATAAATAGTTTCTTTTAATTTATTTTATGATCTTTTCACTTTTTATTTAGCGTTTATATGTTAAAAAAATATTCATGGATGGAATTAATTTTTTCTATAACTCATATTCTTAATCTTATAACTAAGTTTGTATTGATCATACGAACTTTAGTTATGGATGGGATAACCAGAAAAATCACTTCCTTGATAATTTGCAGGATCCACAACAATTCTTGTATAGATTAGAAGCTTGTTATTACAAAGTGAAGAGGAGCTTGAGAATCTTGAGAATACGACTCGAGGAATTGCTTGTAAAGAAGAAGTGGAGAAGGAGCTTGAAGGAAAAAAGGATACATTATTTAACTCGAAGGTGAGTACCAAGTCCATAATTATCTTTAAGACTAACTCTTCTACTTTACCTAGCAAATTAGAGAAATTAAAGAAGGAAGAAAAGGGTAAAGAGAAATTTGAGATACTTCAAGAGTGTATGGACTTAGCAGAGATTGGAAGTTTGAAGATAGGGAATATGCTGAAAATGGAGATCATTAACTTAGGTCTTGTCCTGAAGAATCTTAAATAGAGAAACTGCATGTGACACCTGAAGATCATAACTTTATCTTGTAAGGAGGAAAACATATAGTCAAGCCAGTGACAATAAACAAAGGCACTACTTAGGAGGCACCCAAGGGAAGTTTATTCTTTCTTTAACATTTTTGCATTTATCGTTTGCTTGTTTGTTTTTAAGTCCATTTGTTTCTTACTTGTCTTTAATTTTGCAATCAAAGAGAGATAAAATCAAAAAAAAATATTTTCTCTTTTTCTATTGCTTCTAGGGAAAAATCCATGGAAATGTTTGCATGTACTTTTGTCTTGTGATTGGTTAATATGCATTTTCTTTAGAAGAGTAGTGACTAGTGGTATACAAAAGCCAGTGAGATTTTAAGCCTTGTTATACTGACACATCCATATCACTCTCATTAGCTTTTGTTTAGGTGTAACCTTCATGACAAGTACATCCTGACTTTGCTTTGATTTTCTATTTAAGACTATTTTAATGAAATGCATTAACATGGAAATGATATAGGCATTTTTTGTTTCATAAGCTACATTATCCAAATAGCCCACCCATTGATATGAATTTTCTCTTTGTTAAACCTCTTGAGCTTTATTCGCCTTTCTTTTTGTGATAACCACATTACATGCTTTAAACCTAACCAAATGTCTTACCTAAGCCTTAAAGCTAGTGTATCATTTATTGATTGTGGATAATTGTGCATGCACAAAAGTATAAATGTAGGGGTGTGCATATGTGTGGGTTGGTTATAATTATTGGGATTCTATTTTGTGTCATATCAATGGAATTCCCATATTAATGTAGCTTCTTTCAATTTTTAAGAGAAAAGAAAAAGAGAAGAAAAAGAAAAAGAAAAGGAAAAAGATATTTCAATAAAAGTATTAAGGAGGAAATATATTTGTTTTGAAAAGTTATTCTTGATTGGTTTCTCCTCCTAAAGTTGTATGGAAGGTAGATGTTGTTTTGAAGGATCACTCCTTATAGTTTTAATGTATTATTATCATCAATTTTTATAAGCGATACCTTCTAATTAGTTATGCTTCTTATGGTTTATAGTGCGAGAGCTTGATTTTGAGATGTGAAACATATTTCTTGCATTCATCATAATTGATGTAAATTGTGAGTGAATGTTGGTTTTTGCAGTTGATGTTATATTGAGTGTTTTTCTTGTTTCACTATCTTCAGTGGCTTTTTTGCTACATTACCAAAATACATCTCACCTTACCCTTGTCCACATTACAACCTAGAAAAGTCCTTTAATTCATGATTATGTATGTGAATCTTAATGGTGGAGAAATGAAATGATTCGCAAAGTTATGGAATGTCATGATCATGAATGGTTTTTGAGTTTATCCATGAACCTATCTTATTTAAACACAATTTTCAAGTTTACCTTTAGATTACTCAATTTATAAAGGTGATGAATGTTAATTGACGATGAGTAGAAGCACTGAATGCTGATTTCTTGCTATGGTTTTTGAAAGTTATTCATCTTTACTTATGATTTTCTATTCTTAGGAAATATGAAAAATGAGTTGGTGTTTTTAGTCTGGGACTTTAATTTTGATGTTTTTCCCTTAGACGGTCAAAAGATAAATGTGGGGGAGATGGTGATGATGAGGTTCCTCTCATTGATGAGGATTTTGTACTAAATAAGAATTGGGGTCAATGTAGTTATAGCGGATTTTTCGATTGAATGAAGTTTCAGGTTTCTGTTTTTTCCTCTTCTTTTAATTTCACTTATATTTGATGTATATGTTAAATTCTATATATGTTTTTATTTTTGGTTTCACTTCTTATGGTTCTTCAACATAAACTCTTGTTGTAAATTGTAATTGTTAAAGAGTAATCGATATTTATTTTCTTTTTATTTGATGTTTTGATGTAATTATTATTCATTATATGATGACATTGTAATATTTTAAATACTTTGTATTGTTCTTAATTTTATATTTGTATGATGATCAAATGATCTTTTTTCATATTAATTGTAGTTATTATTTAAAAGTGAAATATGTGAAAACTAATCTTAATAAAACTAAATAAAATTTTTTTATTTTAAATTTCTATTATTATAATTTTTGGAGACAAGGTTGATGTAAAATTATCAAGTATATAGGACAATATATTGAAAGATTATTTTTCAATTTAAAAAATTAGGGACTATTTCATAAATTTAAAAAATTACCAAAAATAATCCCAATATTGACTTATACCGTTATAGTACTATATTGGAACCAAATCTGATACCTATACTAGTATGATATTCATAACATTGGGTAGGATCCTTTATAGAGAAAATGTTGGTCGAGTGGTGAATAAATGAGTAAATGCAGTATGGAAAAACCAAGGATTAGTAAGTTTTCTTTTCAACGAGGATAGGTTATTTGCTTTTAGATTTACTTATGAGGAAATGGATTTGAAAGCAATAGATGGAGGTCCTTGCATATCAAGGGGAAGCCAGTTTTCCTTCAGAAATGACATCCAATGTTAAACTAGATAGAAGCATAATGGAATCAATCACTGTATAGGTGAATTTTCATATAATTCCACTTTAATATTAGATTATAGAGGGATTGGGTTACCTTGCTAGTAAAATGGGGAAGCCTTCAAGAATGGATGAGAACACTGCCTTAATGAAAAATAAGGTATGCCATAGTATGTGTTGAACTGAATCTGGAAAAGAAACTACCTAATACACTGGGAATTATGAAATTCAATGGAAAGGATGGCTTGGAAGAAGAATTTGTTAAAGTATGCTACATGTGGAAACTTAAAGAAAAGGTGGTTAAATAAGTTTGGATTCCTAAGAAGGTAAAGGAGGGAAACGATATGGAAAATGACCCTATACCTCTATAAAACCAATCTGACTCAGGGAGCTAATGTGGAACAAATGGAGAAGGAATTGGATGCAATTAAAAAATGTAAAGAAAAAGATAAGTACAAATGTGATGGGCAAGCTAAACAAGTGATATTGGAAAATGAATTAGATAGCACACCTATTTAGGAGGTAGGGGAGACTTTATGAGTTCAGAAAAATTTGAGAGAAATCCTAACAAAAATAAGAAGAAGATCTAAGAGAAAAATTTAGGTAGAAAGAAGTGAACATGAAAGGTTCAATTTGGAATGTTAAAGGCCTCAATGGCCTAAATAAATAACTAGAAGTGAAGGATCTTATTAATATTATAAAACCAAATTTTGTTGGATTACTAGAAACCAAGATTAAAAAAGAACTAGTTAAAAATAGTCTAAAGTTTCTTGATAGAAGTTGGAGAGTTTTGACAAATCATTAGAAACATCATTATGGTAAAATAATAGTTGCATTCAATTTAATTATAATTGAGCTAGTAAATTAGTTATGCATAGACCAAGTTATTCACTATGATATAATTGAGATCAGCTCTAAAAAATCTATCAATTGTTTATGATCTATGCCATAAATCATGATTTCTAGATATAATACTAATGAGAGGTAATAAGTAGAATGAATAACAATGTGAGAAGCCCCTGGTCCTTAGTGGGAGACTTCAAATGCATTCTAAATTATAAAGAGGTAAGAAAGGAAGTAAGTGGTTAGGACATAAATGCACAGAAGTGTAGGACCTCTTAGTGAATATTGGTTTAACAAATGTTAAAGGATTTGGTAACTCTTTTACATAGACTAATAAATAAACATAGGATTGGTTCTAGATAAAAAGCTAGACAAATTCTTGGTTAATGCACTATAGATCCAACAATTCATAGGGAGCTTAGTAACTTTTAGGGAACAAATTAACTCGTATTGTAACCTTATCTTTATAAACTATGAAACAAAGTTAAAAATAGGAAAACGCCTTTTAGGTTTTATATTTCCCTATGGAAACACCTAAATTTTATACAGGTAGTCTAGAAGGGCATGGAACTCAAGGTTTAAGGATCTAAAAGTTGCTTATACTTATAAAAATTGAAAACTATAAAATGGAATCATAAAGAGCAACAATGAATTTATGATCCTCAAGAAGCAGACTACACTAGAAGAGTTTACACAACATTAAAAGGAAGTCATGGCCAAACTTGGAGACAATAAAATAAAAAAGAAAGAAATTAGGCTGTTAAAGAAATGCAATGAGCCTTTGGAGGTCCTAAACTCACAACTAAGGTAGAAATCAAGAATGAATTAGCTCACAGAGGGTGAAAGATGTACAAGTTACTACTTTAATTCCATTTAAGCCAGAGGGAACAAAAATAAGATCAGGTACTTAATTAATGATGAGGGGAAATGAACCTCAATCTTAGAGAAGATGAAGAGGATTTAAATGATTATTTCAAAAAGTACTTTGGAATACAACAGGAAATAAATGAAGTTATAGAAGAGGTGCTAAGGAATATAAGAGTTATCTCAAACCAAGAAAAATAGGAACTTCCAAAAGAGGTTACAAAAGGGGATATAAAAGAAGCCAAGCTCTCTATAAACCTAGATAAAACTTCAGGGTCTGATGGGTTCAATGGTAGGTTCTTCCAACACATATGGGAGACCACAAAGGATTATATTGTGAATGCAGTCAAGGATTTTTTTCAAAAAGGGGAAATCTTAAAGGAGTGGAATAAGACATATATTAGTCTGATTCCAAAGATTGATAATGCTAGTAGATTGAAGGAATTTAGACTAATCTTATACTATAATGTGATGTACAAAGTTATCTCTAGAATCTTATCAAGTAAAATGACAAACTATCTTGACAAAAAAAAAAAACTAGTCAGAATGCATTTGTGGGATAAAGGACTATCGAAAGTAACATATTGCTATATTAGGAATTGTTTAAGGCTTATAACTCAAAACCATCAATTTACAACTACACATTAAAGATATGTCTAAGTAAAACATATGACTCCATCAGTTGGAAGTTCTTAAAAAAAAAAGCAAACAATTAAATTCCTAAGCATGTTTAGATATTAGATCACGGAATGTATCTCAACCCCTTCCTATGCCATTTTAATCAATAGGGAACCTATAATGCACTTCAATGTGAGTAGAGGTCTAAGGCAAGGCGATCACTTATCCCTTTACCTTTTATAGTTGGAATGGAGGTGTTATCCATCATAATATGAATGAACATCTTAAAGAACCTAGATTTCAGGTACAACCCAAATTCAAAGGTACAAAATCCTATCACCTTACTTATGCTGATGAAGTGTTACTATTTTTACATAGAAGAAAAGCTTTAGTTATCCAAATTTTGGTAAGCTGTCTTTAGGATAAGAATGAATCAAATAAAAAGCTCCTTTCATCTCTCTATAAATTTCAACACTGATGTAGCAACCAAGGTAATGGAGTTATCATTCAAACATTCATCTCTTCCTATTAGATATTTAGATGTTCCTATATCACAGAAGAAAATCAACACAATGGATTGTATTTCACTTATTGGTGTGTTCAATAGAAGAATCAATCACCAATATAATAAGTTCCATAGCTATAAAGGAAGCATTCAACTTGTAATCTCCATATTAAGTAATCTAGTAATATATTGGCTCAAGTTTCTTATACTCTCCCTAGGATGTTTTAAAAGTAATTGTTATGAACCTAAAGGAGTTCTTATGGAGGCAAACTAGTAATGAACATAAAATTCTTAAGGTTTAACGATCTAGGATTTTTCCCATAAAAAGTATTATGGGGATTAAGGATCACCTGAACTAATGAAAAAAGTATTAATAGCTAAGAGATTATGTTACATCTATAAAAGGAAAGAAAACTTATGGGTTTAGTGGATTCATGCAATTCACTTGATAGGAAGCAACATATAGAGCATTTAGCCAAATTACAACATGTTATAGACTCTAAAGCAATCTTAGCTGCGAAACAGTGGACAGAGAGATTAGTAATGCATAAAATAAGGGATGGATATAATACATCCCTTTAGTATGATAGTTGGCTTACATATGTTCCATTAAATAGGTTACACGATGCATTACACCTGAAGACTGTAATTCCATCAAGCACCAAGGTGAAAGAATCGTATAGTCAAATCCGTGGAGATGGTTTTTTCATAATAAAAGAGGAGTAGAGTTGATTATGCATAACTTAATTCTATATATCAACCTAGTTCAACTAGATAATATCAGTCCAGTAGAAAGTTAATAGGTCTATGGAATTCTCTATAAAAGAGTGTAAAAGAGTGGTTCAATAAGAGATAAAAAATAGAGCACAATGTTATAATCTAATTTAGGACCAAAACACCACTCCAAGCCTTGCATTTACTCTATGCATAAGCATATTGGGAAGACTAGGCACCAAGGACTAACTCATGTTTGAGATTCCTTACAGAACATGTGAATTATGCCAAGTATAAGAAGGGATTATGTATCATCTCATGGCTGAGTGCATATTTTCTAAATTAATTTGTTTAAAAATTAGAGAGCTTTTAAAAATCCAATGTATTCTTACAAGTTAAAAGAAAAATTTACCAAAATTTAAATAGAAACAAGGTAAAAGAGGTGATGAAGAAGAGTTTTATAGTAATAATGTACCTTTTGTATAGAGAAAGAAATGCTAGAATATTTCAGAAGGAGTTAAAGATATAAGAACAAATATTGAAAAATATAATGATATATTGTAGAATGAATATATTAGTTAGGGTCCCAAAGAACAAAATCTCATAGGGAATAAAGACTAGATGGTTAATTAGCTAGAAAACCACACTAAGGCAAACTGAAGTCAGGGATTATAGATCTTAATAGGAGTGTAAGGCAACAAATGAAGGGTAGTTATAATCAATATATATTGAATTGCTAAAATGTGCAGTAAAGTTGGTTGCTAATAATTGAAGAGATAGGGTTGCAAAACAATTAATTTTTTTGCATTTCTGTTGAGGTTAATTCAATTATATTTAACTTTTGAAAAAAAAAAACTCCATTATCCAGTCAGCATTTACTATGTCTCCATCCAATTTATTTCTTATGTGCTAACTAAAGCTTTGCTTATTACTCCATGTATAGAAATAGTGATAAGGGCTTGATTGTTGATATATTTATTCCCTAATGCTTGGTGACTAATGTTATGTTGTGTTTAAGATACTTACTTTGGTTCATATTTTGCATTAGGTACAATTAGAGGAAAATAAAATAAGCTAAATCTGCATTCTTGGTGTTGTTCTATCGATGTTCAATCTTATTTACCTATGAGGACTAAAAAGGAGATGAATTAGGATGAAAACGAGACAGAGAATGGAATATTGCTACTTATACCATCATATATGGGAACGTGTAACTCTCTGGAAACATTTATGAACTCGAAGAAGTTGTTTCAAGCAACTCTGAAACCTACTAACCTGTGTGAAGACATACACTGCTGTGCATCTCTCTAGGATCATGTAACTCCATGAATTTTGTCAAAATAAAATACATGTCACTTATATGTTTGTGTAGCTTACTGTGTCTAACCACGTAATCCTAAATTTTTAGAAAGGCCAAAAAGGTTATAAAGATATTAAAGACTTAAAAGGAGACAAATTCTTTTCCCTTTAGAGAGTTATAAGGAGCTAAACTTCATCTTTCCAGCTTAGAGGAGATATCGACTCTAACGAACATGTTCGAGCATTAATTAAGCTAATGATTTTATTCATAACTCTCTTTTGGGATTGACTATATCACTATATGTTTAATGTTTTGGATTTATTTATAAATGATTTAGATAGAACTACTATATTATTCATAATTGGACTCATTGCCAGAATCCAGATTTCAATATGTAATCGTTGAAACTCTGATTCACATATGGTAAACTAATGGTCATGTATTATTAGGGATAACATAGCATTTATTAAATGATCCCAATTTATATGGTTATTGCTTAGATTAATTTTTATAGGTAATTGGCATGTGCTTTCTAGCATAATTGTTGATTATTGTTCTAGTTTAGGATTCATTTTGTATGTTTTTATTAAGTTTGATTTTCATTGTTGTTCTTGTGTGTTTGATGTTAATTAAGGGAAATAATTGACTATTTTTTTGTAGGAAGAAGGAAGGAGCAACTTGGATGGTGAACTAAAGATCAAAGAGGAGAAGAAATAAGGAGTGCAGTTGTGTCAAATTCCCACGTTTGTGGGAATCACGCAAATTCTCACATCACATGGGAATTACGGAAGAAAATGAGAGATGTGTCTATGAAAAATTCCCACACTCGTGGGAATCGTGCAAATTCCCACAAACGTGGGGGTTACAATCTAAGGTAATATGCGACGTTTCTTTAAACTTAGGATTTTTAGACTATAAAAGGGGAATTAAGCCTCCATCTTGAGAGAGGGACCACACCCACCCATAGAAACACCATCCTTCAGTGAATAACACATGTTTGGAGCATTGGCGAAGGATTGAAGATAAGGATTATCATCAAGACTGGGTAAAATAGCATGTCAACACCAAAATTCTAGATTTTGGAAAAGAAGAGAAGGAGACTTTCTATTCAATTTTTCGTCATTTTGATCTCTTCTATTCTTTGTAAAAATGAATTATTTGAATGTTGATGATGTAATGGAGACCATTTTAGGCTGATTTTATTTTAGGGATTGCTTTTGGAACTATTATATTGTACTCCTATTTTATTGAATTGAACGCAATTATCTTTCTTGATTTTTGTTTTTAATTATCATCTTGTAACAAATCGAGAGAGTTAGATGAGATTTATGTAAGATTGTACAACGAGAGTTGGTGACCTATAAACTAGCAATCATCACATTAATTGAATAGTTAGAAGAGAGATCTCGACTAGTCAATTGACCACTTATAGGATTGTTTGATAACTAATTGAATAGGTAGAGTCATTGGGTAGGTTAAGAGATTGTCTAATTGATTTATGCTAATGCGATTACGGATAAATAATTACAACTTGAGAGAGGGAAATTACTACATTCAGGAATCTAGGGTGAGACATAATTCAATCGATAAAATAGGAGGGAGGCAAAAATAGGAAAAACGTAATCTATAGTATTTAGATTCTTTAATTTAGATTTTTTGCAATTTCGATATTGTCAATTGTTTACATTAGTCTTTTAATTTTAACTTAATTTTCCTGATTATTTGCATTTCGTAATTTAGTTTATTAAACAAATTTGTGTTTAAATTAAGTGATGTCTAGGTATCAATCCCTGTAGGATCGATATCCGCTTTTTTTACTACAAGTCACGATCCGTTCACTTGCAGTTTTTGAGCATAAAATAAGTAGATAGGTTTTACCATCAACAAGTTTTTGGCGCCGTTGTCGAGGATTGCTTATTGAGCATTGTGTTTAATTTATATTACTTTGATTTAAGAGTTTTTGACACTTTTCCTTGTGTATTTGTAGGTGTATGAACACAAGAAGCACACGAAGGACGAAAGAAGATATTGAAGACAAATTCCCCGACATTAAGAAGCATAAAAGAGAAATAAGAAGGGCAAAGCGTCTAAAATTTTCAAATCAAGATATTGCTAAAGAAGGAGAGCAAGGAGGACTAGAGCGAACATTAATGGATTTCATGAGGCTAGGGTTTAGTCCTCAAAGAGTGGCGAGACCGATAGTCCAAGCAAATAATTTTCTGATAAGTTGGTGCTATTTAATTTCCTACAAAGCAGTGTGTAATTCTACGGGCTATCTAATGAGGATCTGAATGCCCATATTGCAAGTTTTTTGGAGAGTTGTGACATATTCAGATTCAATGGAATGTCCAAAGATACAGTGAAGTTGAGATTATTTTCATTCACATTGAAGGATCGGGCTAAATCATGTACATTTTGTTGAATCCAGGCCAGATCACGACTTGGGAGCAGCTGTCAGACCTCGCTTGCAGAGCCTAACTCAGACTTACCAGATTATTCATGCTTGCTCTGATACAACCTCTGTTAGACCTGGTTTCCCGAGCCTAACTCGAACTTGCTTACTTGCTCTGATATCATAAATCTATCGGGCCTGATTTCGAAAACTAACTCCTCATATATGATTATTCATGTTTCCTCTGATACCATACTTGTTACTTTCATGCATACAGAATATCTAACTATGTAAATTATCTTCCAGAGATAACACCTTGATCACTTTCGGGTTATCTTCTCAAAACTCCCCTTTTATTAGTCTCATTGCTTGCGTCTCATTTTCAGATTCCCTTCGTCTCATTTCTATCGTCTCATTTCTATCATCTTCAAATTCTGTGAACAGTAACACAGATGATAGTCTGTGAACAGTAACAAAGACGATATCTTACAATCTTCATAACTTTCTCTAGCGTAATTGATTCGGGGTATTCTTCATATAGTTTGATAGACAATTCCAAGGTCTACAACCTTCCTAAAGACTCCAAGATCAACTCTATCTTCTGAGGGGTCAACAATGAGACAGAAGATATAAGCGAACATTAATACAAGATTAGTTGTGCAGAGTTAGGATTTATTTTTTGATGTGTTTAACTCATAGCTTAAAACTTTGGCTTCGTTGTTTAGGACTGAAATGATTTAGTTTTTATGTTCGATATTAGTTGGTGTTTTGTATATTTATTTGCTTCTAACTTTTTTTATATTTTTTTCTTAATTTTTTAATGTTTGATAATATTTGTGTATGACAATGATTAGATCTCCTCCTCAAAACGAAACAATGAAGGTTGTAAAAGGAAAGTAGAAAAACCCTAAGAATAGAGCAAAGAATTAATTAGGAAGAATCTATGGTCAATCCAAGAACTTCTCATCCTTCGATTGGTGATGAAAGAGTGAAATTCAATATGAATAAGGTATTAAAGAATCCGAAGGAGGGCAGCTTATTTATAAGAATTGATGTAATCAAATCTTTAAAGGAAGAAGAAGAGAACAGAGAACAGAGAATAGTAGATAGTGGAAATTGAGCAAAAAGAATATATGGAAGTATCAATTTTCGAAGAAGAAGAAGAAGATGGGTCCAAGGTGAATGAGGAAGAAGAAGAGCAGTTCACCCTCCCACAAAAATTGTTAAAGTCCATTAACGATTTGGAGAGTTTCATCATTCCTTATTTTATTGACAGTTTGTTATGGAAAAGGAAATTAGTGAATTTTCTTGGATTGTTTAATTTGATTAATTATGTTCTTTTAATTATCTTACAATTTGTAGCTTATTTATAGGCTAGTAAACTAAAATTGGGTGACACAAGTGGACGCAAGCCACTCATAATAGATCCTGATTGAGCAAAGTGCACATCAAGCTAATGACGTTAACTAAGCGCTACTTGGGAGGTAATCCTATACCTAGGATTTATTATTATTATTTGTTATTATTATTATTTTTATTTTCATTTCATTTTATTGATATTTTGTTACTTTTATTTTTTATGTTTAATTTGTTGGGAATTGGATTGCTAGAATTTTATGACATAAAGTGTCCAAATTCCATCGCACACACTAACACTACCTCAATTACTATAAGTATTCTTGCTATAAATTTTTTTATTGATCTTTATTTATCTTTATTTATATTATTTTGTTTCTCACATTGAGAAAAACATGTTGTTTAAGTATGGGGATGTATATGCTTTGCATGTCATTTATGTGTAAATTGGCATTTAATTTAAGTTAGTTTCTATTAGGTTGACATATTATAGAAATTTTGGTGCATATGTATGCATTGTGTGAATGTGTCAATAATAAGAATTGATGGAAATAATTTAACTTTGAACATGGTCATTTAACTTATAAAGGCATGGTAACTTAGGAACTTTGTGTTTTAGGTTTCTTTGGGATGAATATGTATGTTAATTGGAATATGACATTTATTTTTCACTTTATGATTTTTGTTTGTATATTTTTATAATTATAGTAAATTAAATTGTTAGAATTATTAATACACTTTCATGAGAGAGATTGACTAAAAAGAAATGAGGTAGGTTAAAGTTAAGAAAATAAAAAAATTTGTTAAATAAATAAATAATCTGTTGGCCCTTTTATTTTAAGAAAATTGGTTTAAGAATAAAGTTAGTAGTTAGTTGAGAGATGTGATATAGTTGAGTAATTGGGGGCATTCATAAAAAATGATTATCTTTACATCAAAAGGCTAAAATGACGCTCCAACAAAGCTAAATAAAAAACATAATCTAATTAAGTAATCGGGGGACAATTATGACAAGTTGTTTGCCTTCACATCAAAAGACTAGGTTATCATTCAAGAAAATCTAAAAAAAATATAGTGTTACGATAAATAACCTATTGATCTTTTATAAATGGCAAGAATTTTTATGAAAGGTTATTTAGTGATAGTTTTCCTTCTTAATTGATTAATAATAATTAGTGCATGCGTACAAGGGCCATAGGTGTAAGAATAGGGTGTTAATGTTTTGATTGATATATATATTAATTTCAAAGTACTTAAACATGAAAGGAATAAGTTAGTGTGTTGGAACATAATTTATGATTTATTTTTGAGGTTAAGTTAATTATTTAAGATTTGATGTCATTGTAACATTATTATATTATTGTATTATTGCATGAATGTGTGTTTATATGTCTTTATGTTTTGTTTGTGTTTGTTTTTAGTTTTGGTTAAGGATAAGGAAAGGTTTAAGTTTGGGGATGTTGATAGTTGTAAATTATACTCTGTTTTCTTAGATGTTTAAGTGCCTTTTTAAGTATATATTCGATGATTTCATATGTATAGGCTTAGAATTATGTTATTGTTAATGTTTATACGTATTCTAAGTGTTAGTTTATTTTAGAGCAAGAATTGGATATTAATTTTATGTTTCATGAGGTGTTTGATGTGTTTGTTAGTGATGAAAACTAGGAAATTAAAGAATGAAGAAGATCAAGGTTGAATGAAGCAGGTCACGATAATGAATCCCGTGTCATGATTGTAATACAAAGGAATTTTTAAAAGCACGATCGTGACAACACTTTCTAGTCATGATCTTTTCAATATCTTTTAGGGTTTGGGGGTATTTTTGGAAATGAATGAAGGGGAAACCGTAGAAACAACCCCAAGACCTTAAAAATACTATTTAAGAATGTGAAAGACGTAAAAAAAATGTAGTAGTCATGATACAGAAGTGGATCAAATATGGAAGACCAAGAGAACATCTAGGAATTCTAGTTTTCTAGATCAAGCTCCAAACTGAGTTTTTCTTCTTTTTCTCTTGTTATTTTAACAAATTCCTAGATATTTATTACATTTATAAATTTCTAATTTCCAGATTTTTGGATTTATTTTGTTACTTTGAGGTTTATGGATTCAATACATATTTTAGTATTCTGATAATTGTGCGTGCTCATACTTTGACAACAAATTGAGAGAGTGAGTCAAAAGTAATCATATTAGGTTGTGCAATGAGAGTTGGTGATTTAATAAGTCACACAATTATCAAGTTAACAATCATTTGGAGAGAGATCTTGTGTGAGAACTTGATTATCTAATAGATAACTTCAGATCAAACTGAAAACATTCAAAAGTTTTGTTAATTGAGAGGTTGCAAAATCTGGAATTTACGATTCAATTAGGGTTAATTGATTAGGTCTTGAGCTAGAGTAATCAATACCTTAGGAAATTTAGGATCAACATATAATTGGATCAATCATAATTAAGGAAACAAAATAATAAATGCATAAATCCTAAACATTCATCCTCAATAAATCCCTAAATTAATTTAGCAATTCACTTATTATTTACTTGGTTTATTTAATTTTTTATTTTCTATTATTATTTTCACTTAAATCATATTCTAATAACTTAGACAAAGTTAGGTTCAATTCATTTTACCTAGTTCCTTGTAGGATCGATTCCTTTCGATACTAGAAGATATTATTTGTATACTTTCGAGTATTGAGAGTTTTATTAGATATAAAACTTGCTTAACAAATAGAGCCCTGTCTTAAGTATAAAGGGTTTAACTTATCATCCTTGTGCTTAATAACCATCATAATGATTGGAGTTCTCATCTATTTATTCCTAAACATGTCAACAAAGATATGGAAAAATGCATAAGGAATTTTCTTTAGTTTTGGAAAGGTAAAGATTCCAAAAGTGCCAAAATCAAATGGGAACAACTATGCTGGTAAAAATAAGAGGAAGGACTAGGTCTTGTATTAATCCAGAAGATTTAAAAAATTTAGTAGATAAAAGAAATGATAAAAAGGCACTTTGGATAAAATGGACAAATGAATACTACTTGAGGGATACTAGTTTTAGGCAAATAGGGAAAATCTTGAGCACTGTTGGCTTTTTATCTAAATATTATGACATAGATTGATTATATATTCTTTTATCACATATATAATGGAAATGAAGAATATAGTTTTAGTTTGACAAACGGGCTTCTCAAGGTCCTATGATCCAAGAAGAATATATATTAATAATTGTTTCTAGAATGCCTATTAAAACTAAAGTTTCCAATCTTATAACTCAAAATGCTCAACTAATTACAGGAAGATGAGCTGATAGATTGTTGGATTACTATCCCAACTACTTGCTTAATTCCTCTATTAAGGAGACAAAGCCATTTGTTGTATTAGTAGGAATGGTGAGTTCTCCAAATTTTCATGCTTAAAAGCTATTAGACCCTAAGTTTCAACCATTCATTGTCACAACACTGTATGGAAAGAGTCTTTGATGCCTAAATCATTATTTTCTCATATGGATGGTAGCTAGAGGGAGATCAAAGACCAAGGATAGGCTTAAAGGTATAAGTGATTTGATTTATGTCTTATAAAATATGATACCTAAATATATAAGTCATAAGTTTTCAAATGCTATTTCACAGTAACAATTTAGGCCAGAATGTAACACAATATGAACCTGGTATTTCCAATAGCTATTATAATATAGGTCGAAAATCAATACAAAACAATAGGGAAAGACAATAAATGCTTAAGCCTTTGTTTGATCTACTCAGTTTACTCTATATGGCATGAAAGAAACCAATGAATATTTAAAATCCTTATTCTAAGAAGCATACAATTTCACATAGAATGTGTTACTGAATTAAAAAAATTATTATTGCATACTAAGCCATAGAAGACTTAAGTTATTATGTTAAAAGAAGATGGAAACTGTAATAAACTAGTCATTTACATTATGAGCTATTGTATTAATGATTGACTATATTATTACTTATTTTCTTCTTATATTTTCTTTAGCCTTATATAACTACATTTTGCGGCCTTTCTAAGCTTATCAATGAATTCTTTTATGTGAAACAAAGGTCAAAACTAATAGGTCGAAAAGAAATCTCTTTATCTCCCTTGCATAAAATAAAAATTTCTAAGGTTTAATAGAAGTTTTAACTTCCTAACACTTAAAAAAACCTATAAGCTCAAAAACCATAAGTCTATGAGAAATCTACTTAGCTCCTTAATTCAAAAGAAAAAATTCTACGCCTAAAAACCTAGTCTTTGAGAATTTTCTTTAGATTCTTTAATCGTTTACAAACTTTTTGCTTAAAACAAACTGTAGGCTTAGGAACATCAGGTTCCTAAGTAAAAACCTATATGCTTATAAATCTCAAGTCTCAAAAAAGCCTTCTTAGCTTCCTAATAAAAAACCTACAAGTTAAATTTTCTCAAGTCTAATTTCTTTAGCTCTCTAGTTTTAAATGAAAAAGGAGAAAGAGCTAAATCGTACCCCAAGAATTTTCCTAAAAGGTTCAAGTAAGTCCTTATCATTACATATAGCATTATGTTACACTTTAACATTATGTTACCCTTAATTATCTCTCGTACCACCTTTATATGCAATTTAGGGTGAAATGAGTATCATTTTATAAATATTAAGGTGTAAAGTGATATCAGAAATAACCATAAGGGCTTATTTACATTTTGTAAAATGTTGAGGAGCAAAAAACATCTTTGGCCAAAGAGAAAGTCTTATCCCAAAATCTAAGGTTCAAAAGATGTTTCCTTATCTGCTTGGCATAAAATCATATATAGCTCCAAAAACTTTGGTTTAGGAGAAGTTTCTTTCGTTCTTTCTCACAAAAAATAATATAGGTATAAAAGAAAATTACTTATTTCCCTGGCTTAAAAGAAAAATGTAAAACCCTAAACCTTTCCTTTCACTGAATATAAATTTTTATTTTTTGATGAATAATATTTTTGAATAAATAGTGAACCTGGACGAATGGTGATTTTTGAGGGACCTAACTTTGAAATATTGAAAAATATCCAGAATAATTATTAGAGTTTAATGAAACTGAAATGGATAGAAAATAAGTTTGATCGGATGGATTTAGGATTTTTCAAAAGTTTAGGACTAAAATGCCCTTCTTGGAAAATAATGGGTATTAATGATTTTAAACCCACTAAAAATTTTTTAACGCATTCAATCAATAATTACTGACCCTAATAAGATTATTTCAAGGACAATTTGGTGGTAAGACATTTGTTGAATATTTTCAGAATGTAATTCGCTTAATTGGTGAATTAAACTAAATAGGGGCAAAATGGCCTTTTTGTCAAACGGAATGCATCCAACTTCCATATGGGCATTACATGGGAAGATTCCCACGATATAATTAAGCATTAATGGGTTTTGGAAAGTATCCAATCAAAAGGTGATAAGTGGCATGATTTAAAGTGCAAATATGTGAAGTTTTAGGTAAAGGTGTAAATGTGATAACTTATTAATGAAAATGGTGGGAAAAAGTGAAAATAAGGATAATGGAACGAAGAGAGAAAAAGAAAAGAAAAGAAAAGAAAAAAGAGAAGAGAGAGCTACGCCTATGACATGGAGAAATGATCCAAAGAGTTTTTCATGCTCTTCTACCTCTAATTAACCATCCAAAATGACCCCATAGCCATGTAAGTGAAGAGGAAGAAGAAAATGGTTTTGCAAGCTTAGTAGTTTTGTTGAAAATTTGAATTTGTTGTGTTATAGGTTAGATTTGGTTTTGATGGTGTAAATTGCACCCTTTTGATGTGATATCAAGGTTATATTACATTAGAAGAAATTGGGTGAAGAAAAATCAAGAAAACTAACATGTGAAGCCTTGGTCAAACTTGTTGAAAGGTGAAATCTATTGCCTAAAGTGTTTTATTTTTCCATTTTATGATCTAAGATTAATGAATGGCATTAGGAAGTTAGTTTAATGATGGAAGAATATAAGAAAAATCATGGAAATAACTAGATGAATTTCGGCCATGACTAGGGTTTTTAATTTATTATGATCCAAATTTCTACTTTAACATTTTATGATGTTAATAGCATGATTTTGATGCCAATGAAGTAAAGAAATAAAAAGAATTGATTTGGAATTGGTTTTGGTTGAAATTCGGCCAATGGTGCATGGTTATGTAAAAAGTTTGTTAATGAAAATTTATAGCTTAAATGTGTGTATTAAAATGTCATGGAAGGGAATTTGGATTGGTTTTAAGTGTTAGAAGTCAAATGGAATTGAATTGGAAAAGTGTAATGCAAAATATGTTAAGTTTAACCTTAAAAGCATTTTTGGAATAAAAGTATGATTATGATGTAATTGTTAAGGTTATGTAAATATAGTGCCCTGAAAAGCAAGTGTATTTACATATAAATTAATTTTCTTCCAGTTACAATATTGTAATGAAAATATTTATTATTAATAAAACAAAAAAGTTTGGTTTTATTTGTATTAGCATAATATAACTAGTCATAAGGTACCAAGGTTCCTTTGTAGGTAATATACATATATATGGAGATGTATAAGAAACATGTATATTATTAGAATCTAAATTAATTGATTCACAGTCGAATAATCAAGTTGGTGGCTTGATTATGGTTTATACTATAGTGTTGCGATTTACCTCCATGTAAGTAAAGGAGTTTACTTTAAGAGAATGATGAGTTTTAAACCACGATAGGAGTTGACTATTAGTAATGGCATTAATAAATGAATCTGGAATTGCGTATGTTTTTTAAAAAATAAAGTAGGTCATTACTTTAATCTTAAAACATACACTTTAGCAGTCGTTTATTATGAACCACAATCTTGATGAGTGGTAAACTCATATGTGTTTCATTATAATTCTTGATATGATCAGAATGGATTTTTACAGGGTATCAATCCAGTGTCCACATATTGAAATTATTGATTGAAATATGCATTAGGGAACATTCACGCAAATAAAGAGTTTATAGTGATACATCACTTCTAGATGTTTTAAAGAGATTGGTGATTAAACTGGTGCCAGTAGTTTGATGGACTAGCTACCCATCAAGTCTTAACACCAAGATTAGATCTTGTGTGTTAATCACTATGCAGAGTGAAACGAGAGATCTAGAAGAAAAAGCTAACATATGGGCAAAACAGTAATTTTACCCTTTATTGTGCATATGGTTATAATATGGTTCATAATAGAGTTTGCGATTGGACATTGTATTAATAATTTGAAACAAGTTTTTTCATAATTTTAAGTAATTCAAGAGTTCAACCAATTGTCTTTAGTGGAATGACATTTGGTTAATAAATTGGAATTAATTCTAATAAGATTAAATTAATTCTAGGCTTATAGAGCTTGAATTATTTGAGTTTGATTGGACTCTCCACTTGGCTTCTAGGAAGGTTATCAATAAAAGGAAGAAAAACAAATAGTAGTTACCAAAAAGAAAATGAGACAGAAAGGAGGAAAGGACTGAATTGGATTTGGGCTAATAAGACCGGAACAATTTAATTAAGAGTTAATTAAATTGGGTTTTGAGCCTATAATTGTTAATGGGCATTTTATGTTGATTTTAGATTTATAATTTGCTAAACTCTTGTCCATTTAATGATTAAATGCACCAATTAAGAGTTATTTGTTCTAATTTTAGGCACATATTAAATTAGAGACATTTAAAAGCCTAAAGTAAGAAAAGCTCTCAAAAGAAGCAAATTCTAAGTTTCTGCCATACTTGACCTCTAGCCGTTGTGGGATTTTTATCTCGAGATTGGTTAAACCAAAAATTTTGAAATTTTATACTTAAATTTTTGACTCATGGACGAATTTGTTTGGGACCAATTTTATATTTTTCTAAGTCAGAATTTAGGAGAAATAAATTCCCAAGCATCATATTCAACACAAATTTTAAGCTTCAGCACAACAAGAGACAACATCAACACCACATTTCATTATTTCACTCCACCGAAATAGCTACTTCCATCCACAGCATCCCCCACCAACTCAGCCTTCACTTCCATCATGCTTCCACCATGCTACAACCCCCACTTATAGCTAGCCTTCAACAACACATCTCCATTCATTTTGCCAAAAAAAAGCAGCTAACACGTAACCCTTATGGACCAATAGCTTTCCTTTTCTTTGAGAGGGAAGATAGAAAAGAAAGTAGCTGGCATCTGGGCGATAAGCGGACAACACAAGAAATGCTCCTCTGATTTTATTACCTCGTAGCTACTTTCATAAGGAGTTTTTTTCCATCATTCAATGAACTGACCAAGTTCGGTCTCTCTCTCTCTATATGATCTAGAGGTGTGTTTGGAAAAATAAGAGTAGAGTGCATGGTCTAGGAAGAGAGGAACGAAAATGGAAGGAGACAAAGAGAGTGACGTGAAAAGTCTAGAAAAAATGAAGTGTTTGCGTAAAAGAAGAGAGTAGTGGTCTGCAAAAAATGAAGTTTGTGCATAAAAGAAGAGAGTAGCGTGAGTGGCCTAAAAAAGATAAGAAGAGTACGTGGAAGGGTTGAAGGACGACAGCAGCAATTAAAGTAAGAGGATTATGCGTGGCTTGAGGAAGCAGTTGAAGAATCCACGTTGAAGCAGCATAGGTGTATGAGTTGAAGCAGCTAGTGGCAGTGGAGATAAAACGTGGAAGCAACCAAAGAAGAGAATCAAAGCAGCTGGCGTTAAGGTTACGTGAACAGTATTTGTTTTATGGGAGTTTCAACGTAGCTAGAGTTAAAGAAAGAAGAGAAAAAAAACAAAGATTAGCATGGAATAGAGGGCTAGAAATAGCGTGAGAGTTGAATAAGAAAGGAAGAAAGTGAGTGAAAAAGAAGGGAAAACCATAGATGCATGGGAGTTGCGAGAAGAAGAAGAAGCTGGGCATGAATAGTAAGGTTACATGAACAGTACCAGTGGACAAAAACTACCTTATTAAATCATCAAATCAGCTACAGTGGCAAGGGGCAGTAGAGAAAATTCATCTGCAGGAAAAGGTGGAGTTTTTAATTTATTTTTTTATTATTCAGTATTTATTTTAATTGTGTGTATTTACTCAATGCAAACATATGTTATGATCATGTTTTATGTTACATTGATGAATATGTATGAGTAAGTTTTTCTTTTCTGTTAAGGTAACGATTGATATTGGATTGGGAAATTTTTTTGGTATTGATTTTTGCTTGATTGAATGTATATTTAGTCCTAATTTAGCTTGATCACCTAGATTAAGACCTTAAATAATTGAATGCTACAACCAATGGGATTTAATTTGTCAAAAAATTAATCAAGCGACATACTTGAGACTAAAGTGTAAACCAACCTTAGGATCTTATGTGAGGATACCTAGAATTAACAAACTTAATTTTAGACTTCTTGCATTTAACGCCTTTTATTTCGAATTATCTATGAACCAAGTGGGTAACTTGGGTTTAGAAGAGAAGAGAACACTCATGAACATTGGGTTCGACTTGCTTAAGTGAAGTACTTCTAAATCAATCCACCGTTACAATTTTATTTTTAATGTCCAATCTAATTGAAATCTAATACCTTAACCAATTTTTGTCATTTGATTAAACCTAGTCGTTTTAATTCATACCTTGCAATTTTTCATATTTCCTTGATTTGCTTACTTTAATTTATTTTATTTTCAAATCAATCAATTCTTGATCGTTCGAGTAATTTTTCATCGTTTAATTTAATTGTCTTATGTGTCGAAATTTCCCTTGGGGACAATATCCAGTTCTCACCGATTTATATTACTTGTTGACGTGGTACGCTTGCCTTTAATTAGTCTAGATAGAATTTAATTTATCTTGTTTTATTTAGACCGCAACAAGTTTTTGGCACCGTTGTCGGGGAACAATTCCTTATTGTAAGTCATTAGATTAGACGGTGTTAATTGTCTCAAATTTAATTTTTGCTTTGTTGTTTATTTGCATATTTTAGTTGTTTGCTTGATTGCCTTATTTCAGTGTGTTTTATTTTCTGTTTTTAGTTTTGTTATTATTTTCTTTTTATTTGTTTCATTTTGTTTATGTTCACTCGTGGTCAAAAGCCCGAGAATTTTTTACTAGATAATGAGATTGAAAAAATTGCTCGCAGGTTACGTAAGGAAACCCGATTGGCTCGGAGTAGTAGCACAACAGAAAGGACTAGAAAAGAGCAGTTTGTAGAGATGGAACAACACAAAGAGAGGTTGATGCCACATAATGAAGAGAGAAGAAATTTAACTATGATGGATTTGACTATAGGGCACAACAATAGACCCATGGCTCCCATTATAAGGCCGATTATCACAGATGCAAGTTTTGAGATTCCTCACAGCATTACATCTATGGTAAGGGCATCTCAATTTGGAGGATTGCCTTTGGAGGATCCGAACACCCATCTGGAGGCATTTCTGGCTATTTGTGATTTGTTCAAGCAGAATGGGGGATCGGAAGATGAGATTAAGGTTATTCCCATTTTCTTTAAGGAATAAGGCCAGAGCATGGTTGGCTAGTTTGCATTCGGATCGATTACTACATGGGATGAGATGATGAGATTATTTCTGGTAAAATGTTTCCCTCCTGCCAAGGTTGCAAAGATGAAGAATGAGATCACTTCCTTCATTCAATATGAAAACGAAAGTTTATATGAAGCATGGAATCAATTTCAGGATATGTTGACACAGTATCTTAGCCATGGGTTCTCCACATGGTAGCAAGTCAATAATTTTTATACAGGAATGACCCCATTGACCAGAAGTACTATAGATGCTGCAGCAGGAGGTAGTTTAATGAGAAAGACACCAGATCAGGCTTATAAATTAATTGATGAGATGGCCACCAGCAACTTTCAGTATCATATAGAAAGGCATGCCGAACGACCTATAGGAGCTTATGTATTAGACAATACAGTGGCTTTATCTACGCAGATGGATGTTTTGACGAAGAAATTGGATAATCTGATGCACAGTGTGAGAGGAGGAGCTAACTCTTCATTAAGAAGCTGTACTGTTTGCGAGCATTATGGTGGAGATTCCCATGCATCTTCTGAGTGTCAAGTCGGGAATCCTTTTGCTCAAGAGATGAAAGAGTCCCATTTTATGGGCAATTATAACAGATAGTGAGGGGATCCATATTCTAATACCTACAACCCAAGGTGAAGGAATCATCCAAATTTCTCTTGGCGTAATCATCAGGTGGTACAACCACAGTCATCCAATGTTTAAAGACAACCACCTCTAGGTTTTAAGGCTCTAAATCCTATGCCACCTGAGAAACCCAATCTCGAAGAGCTAGTCTCTAAGTACATTTCTACCACTGAGGTTAGGATATAGAATCAAGAATCTTCTATCAGAAATTTAGAGAATCAGATGAGTTAGATTATAAGTTTGTTGAAGGAAAGACCTTCGGCTTCATTACCTAGCACTACTGAGGCCAACTCAAGAGAACATATAAAGGCAATTTTATTGAGGAGTGGCAGACAAATTGAAAGTTAAGGAGAAGAAGAAGGATAGAGAAGTGGAAAAGAGTAAAGAAGAAGAGAATCAGGAAAGTGGCGAGAAGGTCAAGGAAGCACCATCTAAAAAGGAGGATCATCCAAGGTTATTTGCTGACCCCATCACACATTTAGTAAGACCTCGGATTCCTTATCACCAAAGGTTGAAAGGTACACAATTCGATAAGTAATTTGGTCATTTTCTCGATATATTTAAAAAGTTTCAAATAAACATTTCTTTTGTTGAGGCCATAGCACAGATGCCTTCTTATGCTAAGTTTTTGAAAGAAATTTTGTCCAATAAGAGGAGACTTGAGGAGTACGCCACGGTGAAGCTGAAAGAGGAGTGTTTGGTCATATAGTCGAGAAAGCTACCACCTAAGCTTAAGGATCCAGGGAGTTTTACTATTCCTTATGTTATTGGTGATTTACATATAGATAGGGATTTAATGGATTTGGGTGCGAGCATTAACTTAATGCCTCTTTCTGTTTTCAGGAAGTTAGGATTGACGGAGCCCAAACCCATAACTATTTCACTTCTGCTGGCAGATAGGTCCATCACCTATCCTAGGGGAATCATTGAGGATGTATTGGTCAAGGTCGAGAAGTTCACCTTCCCAGTTGATTTCTTAGTCCTTGACATAGAGGAAGATATAGACATCCCCATCATTCTTGGGAGACCTTTTATGGCCACTGCAAGGACCATCATCGAAGTACAACGTGGAAAGCTCATCTTGAGACTTCAAGATGAAGAACTAGTGTTTGATGTGTTCAATGCTATAAAACATTTTTCTACTCTTGACTCTTAGTATTTTATTGATATTTATTCTTCTGATGCTGATAATTCTTCTATTGTTTGTGCAGATTTGTTAGAAGGGGAAGCACAAGGACTGATCAAAGAGTTAGGGGAAGAATTGGAAGAAGAGTTGGAGGATATTGAAGTTGAATTAGAGCAGGAATATTGGACACATTATAAAGCATACGAGCCTCTCTAACGTCCAACCAAGCTATTTCTGAAGCCTTCAATTGAAGAGCCCCCTTCTCTTGACCTTAAACCTTTTCCAAGTCATTTAAAGTATGTTTATCTTAACCCACTTGAGCACTTAACAGTTATCATTTCCGCTTGTTTGTCAAGTGCCATAGAGGAGCAGTTGTTGAGGGTACTACGGGACCACAAAAAGGCCATTGGGTGGTCCATTAAAGATATCAAGGGTATAAGCCCTTCATTTTGCACACACCACATTTTCATGGAGGATGGAAGTAAGGCGATATTGCAGCCCCTAAGGAGACTTAACCCACACATGAAGGAGCTAGTGAAAGATGAGGTAGTAAAGCTTCTAGATGCAGGTATTATCTATCCTATTTTTGATTCTGGTTGGGTTAGTCCTGTGCATGTGGTGCCAAAGAAAGGAGGCACCACTGTGGTTGAAAATGAGAAAAATG
>JANZXR010000008.1:27169335-27184947 GCA_027575705.1 Erythroxylum echinodendron
AAGTTACATGTCAAAAATGCCCTCAATTCATTCTTATGCATTTATTCCATAAACTATTATGCTTAATTTAACGAAAAAAAATTTTCGGGGCCAACACTAGGATCTCAATACCAAGGTGTAGCTAATGTGGAAGGAGACCACTTGCATAGGCTAGGGTAATTGCAGTAACCTAACAGGATGCTGAGGATACATTCGATATGGTGATAAGTACTGGTAGTGATGAATATGTTGAGATTGACCCCAAAACTATGCACTCTTATATGCTAAAAGATTTTGCTAGATAGATTAGTGTGAAGATGGAGTTTTTAAAGTGCTATTTGAAAATAACTACTTTCGCTAAATCTACGTCAACAACATAGAATGTTCAGAGAGGTAGTTACATAATAGTTAGAATTAGAAGATCTCTAATAAGTTGATTTTATTAGAAATCCATAACCATGAAGTCATACCAAGAAGGAAATTGAGTAATAGTACATTCTATTGATGTGGATTGCTCATAAAGGAAAATATGATTGGTACATAAAGAAAGTTCGATAAGTATTTAGTAGAAAATGTAGAATGCTCCCATCTCTTAGCATATCAGCCATGGTAGCTGGAAAGTACTAAGAAATTACTATACAAGTTTTTAGTTATGTGAGTTAATAATTATAGAAGTTTATAAGGTTATTTATCATTTTAATGTTGGAAAAGCAATTTGTGAATATATTTGAAGGATGAAATTGCTTATTATGATTGAATCAATTGAGGATTATTTATTTATACTAGTAATTGGTGAATGATTTTTGATATGTTTAAATGTTATGACCTTATAGAGTGACTGATTAGAATAAATATCAATCTTAGCATAAAATTTTGTTTCTATTGGCAAGTTTATGTTTGATTGTAAGGTGATCTGGGAATTAGAACAAAGTAATATTACGGATGACATTGTGATGGAATCTTTTATCAAGACTGATGATTGAATAATAATTTTGGGAGTAATGATCAGTTTGATGTAAGCTTTTAATTGTGCATATATTAGTATATCAATTTTAAGTATTGAACATTTATTATTTTAAATTTCTTTTTATATAAGTCAATTGTTATATTTCTTGACAATCAAATGAGTGCACATGGTAGTAAAATTTTCAAGAAAATTGTAGTGATAAGTTTTGATCCATAATGGATAATCGTCTCAATAGAACTTAGAGGTATTATTTTACAAATAATTATAATTGATGATTAGGAGAATGATAAGAATTATATATGAGACCTTTAAACAAGTGTGATATGTAGATTTTAGATAACTAAAAATTTTTATTAACTAATGAAGTCTCAAATTAAGTTATGAGGTACTTGAAATCACATCAGTGTTTTGTAGTATTAAAAATGGAAAATTAAAGATATTTTTATTGAGCATCAGAGTTGCACAATGAAAGTATAATGTATACTCCCTGTTTGAAGAGATTGAGGTTTGATAAGCTCGAAATTGCATTATGAGATAGTAACATTTGAACTCTGAAGTAATTAAACGGTTTTTACGTGAATAGGATATTATGTTAGTGTTTTACGATATGATCTTAAATAATTGATTTGCTTCTAAAGAATATGATGGTAAATTACAAAGGTACAATAAATAGTTTACAAATAGTTATAATTTGAGATTCGAATGCTAAGGAGTCTATTTGAGGCATAAGAAATATAAGAAAAATATGATTGAGTTTGTTTATAATTAGATACAATGAGAAAGGAAATCTTTATTAGTCACAAGTATACGAAAACAATTGTTTTGTGGAGAATCCTAATCATATTTTTATTAGTAGTAATCTACATAAATGTGAATCGTGATAGCATTAAATGGATGGTTTCAAATATGGTTAAGTTAGCAAAGTTGTGACTAAATTGATTATTAGTGAGAAAGTGAAAGCAATGATTTCAAAAAAAGGAGTTTTTTCATGTGGAGATAAGTTGCAAATTCCAAGGGCATTTTATTGAGAGGTAACATTACATTGGTGATAGGTCAGGAATTGCGTATACTAATCATGGCTACACTTAAGAAAGAAATTCTAGATTAAGTCACTCACCAATTTGCACTATGCATGTGAGGAACACAAAGAGGCATTATATCTTGAAAGTCCATTAAGATCAAAAAGGTATGCAAAGGGTGATAGCAAGGTATATGTTTAAATGCTTCTTAGATCAACAAGTCAAGGTTGAGAGCCAAAGAACCAAAAACAAAATGCTCAGCCACTCCCTATTCGGGAATGGAAATGGAAGCATATTATGAGGGATTTTATGATAGCAATTGCTTGAATCTAAACAGATATGATATTATATAGGAGATAAAGGGTCAAATAAAAGAAATTCTACCCATTTCCTAACCATTCAAAGTAGGTATCCTCTTAATAGATTAATCAAGTTGTAAGTGATTGGACGTACATAGTTTCGTAGAGTTCTGGTATATTATGATGAGATATATAAAAGAAAATTAGTTGGGCTGAACTAGTTCTGATAACCCAAAATAAGATCAAAAGTATGTGGGTCAAAGTGATAATACCTAAAATCAACAACGGAGCTAAGTTTAGAAAGGAGGAAGAATTTAGAGTTAAAGTTAAAAAATCAAAGAATTTTTGCGAATATCATCATAGAAAGGAATAGTTTGTTTAGACAATGTGACAAGTTAAGCCTACAATATGTTGGTCCCTATGAAGTCATTGACAGAGTGGAAGCATGAAGAATGGATACAAAGTCAAGATTCATATTTTTTAGATGACTAAATTTCTTTTAAAATTTTGAGGACTAAATTTCTATAAAGAGGGGAAAATTTGTAATATCCCAGTTCGATAATTGTACTCTATAATGTACTGTACATGCATTTTAAAAAGTATGCTCTATTTATGGTGTACTAAAGTAATTTAAGCATTTAAATGTAATATTCAGGTTATAACAGAGATCACAAATAGACTAGAGACAGTTCCAGACTCAACTGAAAATTTCTCGAAAAATTTCTGAAAACTCTAAAAAGATATGAAATGTGCCTGAATGAGCTTTAAAAGCATCGAAATGCAATTTGAGGATTTAGGTGATATTTTTCAATGAAATCCAAATGATTTCTGGATGAATAGTGAATCCGGGTGATAGTATTTTTGAATGAATAGTAATGAATAGTGAATCCAGGTGAATAGTATTTTTGGATGAATAATGACTTTGGGGACCTAACCTTGAAAATTTGAAACATACCCAGAATAGGTATTAAAGTTTAATGATACTAAAACGGTTCAAAAATAAGGTCAGTCAAATGAATTTTGAAAGTTTCGAAAGTTTGGGGTTAAAATGCCCATTTTGGGAAATAATGGGTATTGAGGATTTTAAACCCATTCAAAAAATTTTAAAGCATCCAATTAATAAGTATTGACCCTAATTCGAGTATTTTATGGTCAATTTGATGATAAGACAATTGTGGAATATTTTCGAAATTTAATTCAATTAGTTAGTGAATTAAATGCATTAAAGGGCAATTTGGTCTTTTTGTATTCATTAAAGGACGATCTAGTATTTTTACAAGAATTTAGTGGAATGAGGAGTCATTAGAAGAGAATTAATTAAATGTGACAAGTGGCATGGGTAAAAGTGTAAATATGAGACATTTTGGTAAAGTTGTAATTACAAGATGTTATTAAGGAAAAAGGTATAATTATAATGAAAATAGGGGAGAAATTGTAATTCAACAAAGCCTTCATCTCCTTTAAACATTGGTGGCTGGCCTTTAATGAGAGAAATGTAAAGAAAGAGAGAAAAAAGAAAAGAAAAGAGAAAGGAGAAGATAGAGGATCAACTATGGCCATAGAGGAGTGATCCAAACCATTTTTCATGCTCTTCTACCTCCAATTAAGCATCTAACAAGATTTCATAGCTATCCAAGTGAAGAGGAAGAAGAAAATGGATAGGTAAGCTTACTTATGTTGTTTAATTTTTTTTTATTTGTTGGATTATAGGTTAGATTTGGTTTTAATGGTGTAAACTTCAGCCTTTTGATGTAATATGAAGGTTTTATTACATTGGAAGCAATTGGGAGAAGAAAATCAAGAAAACCTAATGTGTGAAGCCTTGGTCAAACTTGGTTAAAGGTGAGATCTATTGCCTAAAGTGTTTTATTTTGTCATTTGATGATTTAAGAATCATGAATGACATTAGGAAGTTAGTTTAATGATGAAAGAATAAAAGAAAGACCATGGAAATGACTAGATGATTTTTCAACCGAGGTTAGGATTTTTAATGTCCAAAATTCTATTTTGATGTTTTATGATGGTCATAGCATTATTTTCATGCCAATGAAGTAAAAAAATGAAAAATAATTGATTTGGAATTGGTTTTGGTTGAAATTTGACCTAGAGTGCTTGATTTTGTAAAAAATTTGTTAATGAAATTTGAAGGATTAAATGTGTGTATTAAAATGTCATGGGAGTGAATTTGGATTGGTTTTAAGCGTTATAAATCAAATGAAATTGAATTGGAAGAGTTTAATGTGTAATATGTTAAGTTTATCCTTAAAGGCATTTTTAGTATAAAATATGGTTACGAAGTGAAAACCATGTAAATGTGATTAAGGATGTGGAGTGTATGTGGAAAGTAAAGAAGTGGACATGGTTTATGTCTATTTAATTAAAAAATGTATTAAGGAGTTGAATGTATTAGAATTAGGTTTTCAGATCAAACATGAAGCCAATTGAAGGGTTTCAAAGTGGTGAAAATGAAACTAGCAAGTAGTGAGTGTATTTTAACTATTTTATATGACTTAATTCTTTATAAAAGAATTGATGACTTGTGAGTGTTCTTTAACATGAGTTTATGTAAATAGTTTTCATTTGATCATAAAATGAATATTTATACTGAGTTTTGTGCAAATGATATTTTACAAGTGAATATTGCTAATATAAGTGTGTGCTTGCACTATATGAGTTTTAAATTGAAAGTTAAATTTTATATGATCGAGAGTTACATTGAAATATTTCAATTATGAATCCTCCTATACTTAATTTAGAAAATAAGACAAATCATAAATGTAAGAGTTGCTTTTGCCTATAGTACATCGCTAGGCTTTATACATGTTATTATACCGGTATATTTATAACGGTTAACCTATTATAGCTAAGTGATGTAGAACTAGCTCCATAAATAGTGTTTAACCAGTAACGGGTAAGCAATGTAGAACCAACTCTGTAAATAGTGGTTAACTAGTCACGGGTAAGTGATGTAGAACCAGCTTTGTGACTTGTTACAGGTAATCGATGCAGAACCAGCTTTGTGACTTTGTGCCTAGTGTACCGTATAGTAAAGAAACTTGTGATGGGCTATGTTGAGTAAGGACAGTCATCAAAATAGTAATGCCATCACTATTTATGTTAAAAGTGATTTGAGAGATACCGTATGGAACCAATGCTAGCGGTTGGCTTATTTTTCAGTATTAAACTTTTTTAAAAACTTATTGCCATCATTGTTTATTGATTAAGAAAATGGGAAGTGGAAACTTTTATGTTATAAGTTCAATTTAGAAAAGCATTTCAAAATAATTTTTAAAAATTGAAATTATACTTTAAGAAATGTTATAATATTACCTGATTTGATGATGCACAAACAAATTGTTATGGAAAATATTTTACCATGAGCATTATGATTGTATGGAATATTATAGTTGTAGTATTGTGAAAATTTCAATTTTTTTGTAAATTGATTACACTCACTGAGCTTATTTAACTCACCCTTATTTTTATGATTTTAAACAAACTACCCCAAGTAGGCATACAGGTGTTGTAGTAATTGGGACTTCACCTTAAGATTAGTTGTATTGTCAGGTGCTGCTTTGTTTATGTCATTTTTCTATATACATTTGTGTAAAGAATGGATGTTTATAAAAGCTTTTAAATGAAATGCATGAATACATTTTAGCTTTTAGAAGTTTATTGTAGTGACTATTAAGAATTTTTGTTTGGGTTGTGATTGCAGGTTTCAATTTTTATAAATAAATAATTCCAGTAATTCCAATAACCATGCAATTATTCAATCATGCAATTAATTCCAATAATCAAATTCGGAAATATAAACAAGATAGCAATTGTAACACCCAATCACAAAATAAACTAAAAGCTACCAATTGAGAGAAAGGAGATTTTTATCCAACTTTAATAAAAACCTAATTGATTGTGAATTTATTGGATTACTAGTTCTAGATTATTCTCTCTCGAGTTATAATCATTAACCCTAATCAGATTATGAGAAATTGCAACCTCTCAAATCACAATTTATCCCAAACCTAAATTAGATCTTAAGTTGTCCAAAAAACTATCAAAAACTTATACAAGATCTCTCATTACACAAATTTACTAGTTTGATTCAATTCTTGATCGATTAAATTACCTAACTCTCGCTAGCCCAATGTAATGATTTTCACTCAGTTCACCCTCTCTGTTTATTATTGAATTATGAAGTGTAGAAATTCAATCACAAACAATCCAGTGAAACCACGACAATCAAATTTCATTAATATCAAAATTCCCGAAGGTGAGTTTAGACAAGTCCTCAACATTCGATGAATCTGTCATCTATGGATATCTTGAATTCTATACAATCATAAAGAATGAAATAAAACCATAAATAAACTTAGAATGGAATAATGAAGGAAGCAACGGCAAGAAACCTCCTGTTTTGGGAAATACTTCACGTATGCTTCATCTCCACGTCTCTCTTCCTTTGTTTCCTTCCTCAATCTCTCGATAAAGCTCTCTAGGGCTAGGGATTGTGGTTAATGTAAAAGCTCTCATCTTCTGTTCTTTATGTTCTTTAGGTACCTTGATAGTCCTAGGATTTTTCTAGGGTCAAAATAGTCCAAAATATCTCTCGAAACTTGACTGTTTATCTTATTTACGCGTCTGCCCGATGCAGCCCACGATCGTGGCCCCACTTGCCATGATCGTGGCCATCATCAAACCCTTTTGTTACAATTGTGGCTTAGGGCAGAGTCTTTTTCCACGATCGTGGCCTACTGTGCCATGATCATGGGTCGTGGTTTCAGCCCAAAAGTCTTCGAAACTTCACCGTTCTTCGACATTGGCCCTGAAATACTAACAAACACATCACTTGAGTGTTTGTTAAAAACAAAATATTTAAGCTTAAATACTTACACTAGCCTGTAAAAACACTTAAACACATAAACTAACACAATTTTAACCTAAACATATGTTAAACACTCAAATTAACACTTAATATATAATAAATTAAACCCTAAAACATGATGCAAATCACACCTATTAACATCCCCCTACTTAAAAGTTTGTTTGTCCTCAAGCAAACAAAGCAACAAACACATAAGAAACACACAACACACAATGCAATAATGTGATAATGACTTCAACTTCATGAAATAAATTTAACCTTAAACACAATCACTTGAGTTATATTAAATCATTAACATGCTAAATGTGTGTCTAGGGGATTTAAACTAAATATATAAATTAATCGAGTTCTAAGTGTTAATTCCCTTTTCAATTGCACACACACATTAATAATTCTTTAGTCATTCATACTCTATAACTGTTTCTAAGTATATTTTCATGAAAAGTCAAGCTTATTACAAGTCTGGTAGGCATTTATTAGAAAACACATTTTTTTAAATTAATTTATAGAATACGGACCTAGTCTTTTTACACGGAGGCAAACATTGGTAATGAATGTCGATCCAGTTACTCGACTAAGTCATGTTAATGAATGTCGATCCAGTTACTTGACTAAGTCATGTTTTTATTAGGCTGCTTGGTTGTAACATCATTATAGCTTTTTGACGCGGAGACACATATTTGTGATGCGTGTCAATCTAGTTACTCAGTTATATCACATTCTCAACTAGCTACTAGCTCTATTCATAACCTAAAAGCGGAATAGTTATTTATTTAACAAACATTTATTTATTTATTATTATTTTATTGCCTGCCTTATTGTTTTAGCTGCTTATTTCCATGAAAAAAAGTACTAGTGAAGCTACTTAAGTTGAAAGGCCTCAAATTATGAATGAATGTGGCAATTTAGAGGGTGTTAAACTTACACTAAGTCCTAGGTAGTCTGTATATTTATCCAAATATCCTAATTCACTAATTTTGCAAGCTAATAATTCTACACAACCTAATAGACTATGTTCAAAATTAAATTAATTTCACTCCATCTAAGCCACTGACACATTCAAACAATTCATAAAATGCAACCAAACAGTTATCATACCATATACAAAATTGCATAAAAAGGAAAACATACATTTGAGTAACACACTGTCCTTAATGTGAGAAGGGGACAAACAAGCACATAAAAGAAAAGAAAAAACAAAACTTAAAGTAAACAGAAAAAATAAAAATAAAAATAAAGACTAATTTGAAAAAGAAAAATGGGTTAGACAGACCATGCAAAGACATCCTTATATTCTTTCAAAAGGTCAATCAGGCTTGTTCGTTCTTCAAGAGTCAAATCAAAGGGGTTCCTATCCCTAACCTCTTACGTTCATCTGTGGTCCCTAATGGAGATGGAGGAGGGGATGGTGTTGGAGGCGGCAATTGAACACCCTGTGACTTGAAATATCAATTGATCTGACGAATATCCCGGCTCTGGCATCATTGCGTTCGGGCCATCCCCTTCATCATTCTGGTGTGCTCCACCAGTGTATCAGTAACTATCTTGCTGGTTTCAAAGATTGCCTCCATGACTTTCTTCCACCCTTGGTCTTCAACTTCTTCCTCTTCCTCGGACTATTCACTGGTTGAGTCCTCTTCTACCTACTAAGGTAGTACTGAACTCAAACTCACCTGACTGGTCCTAATCTTCACATGTGTCTTGTGGCTGACTTCCTTGAGTTCCATATTGTGGGACTTAAGGATTTCAACTCGCTATAAATGGTGATGGTTTAGGAAGTTGGGGAGATGGACAGTTAACCCATTACGATCCATGTTATAATATTCAGCAATGGCAAACACTAGTACCCCATACCTAAATTGTTGCTCTTCTTACACGGAGTCACAACAATAATATTTAGCACATATTTGGATGTGCATATTGAAATGTTGTGGCCTATGCGCCATGACATAAAGAGTTCCTTTGTGAAACACTTATTGGTTTTTGATTTATCAAAAATCAATTGACACAAGAATTGTGTAGCAACAAGTGCTTGTGGGACCTTATTATGTTGTTTTAAATATTCTTGGCATGAAATTGCTCTATTCTAGTGATTGCATTCCAATATTGAGAAGGAGAAAAATCACCATGCTTATCGATAATGGAGGATTCGGGGAATCCACACATATCGCACATGATTTCTATATTCAGTTCATAAGCTCTTCCTCTCAACCTCAACCACAATTCGTTGAGGTTCTTAGGGTTATAGGACATGGAAGTGAAAATTTCCAAAGTGAGCTCTTGGTAGATAGGAAATTGGAAACGTATAAATTGGGCCCACTAGATTCTTTCAGCTAGGTTTTCTACCATTTTACACAATTCTAACCTATCAAGCATTTTTAAGTTAAAATATTAAAGAACTACTATTTGTTTAGCATCTAAAGACTGGAAACGAATACCTTTCTCCTTTGTGGAGATCAGGAAGGGCAATTCGAAATCTGCTACTCTGTTTCTTCTCCATATCCCATAACTTGATTTCATCTTAATTTCTTCTGTTTGTCTGATTGCTTAATGTGTGACATATTTCTTGAAAATTAGGTAGAATTTAGAAGAAATTTAGAGGTTTGGAATTTTGTAGAGAGATGTGAGAGCTTTTTTAGGTTTCAATTCTAGAGAGATAAAGTAAAAGTGAAAGTGAATGAAAAAGTGAAGTTAGAAATGAATATATAAGTGGTTGGAGGGTAAAATGGTAAAAATTTCTTTAAAAACGCGTGTTCCCCTTTTTTGCCGAGTTGCAAGCCACGATCGTGGCCTTGTTTTCCACTAATTCTTCATTTTCTTTCTTCTGTTCTTCTTTTTTCATTCTTTTTGAAATTACTTCTTAATTCTTTTATGCCCATTCACCTCTTTTTTACTTGCTTGATCAATCATCCAATTTATCTTGAAGTCCTAGTCCTTCTCAAATTTATTTGGAAACAAAATAATACTAACTACTGAATTCAAATGTTCTAACAAAAACAATCAAAGGACATAAAATTCCATGGGTTGCCTCCTATATAGTGCTACTTTTAACGTAAGTAGAACGATGTTCTACCCTTGGAAACTTAGCCGGGATTAATTATGAGCTGCTTGCTTCCACCTTTTTCATTCAATATTAGTTTTGTAGCCTATAAGTAAGCTATAAATTGCAACATCAATGTTGATAACATTATGAAAACCAATTAAGCTCAATAATGTCCTTCTTTTAAGTGAACTGTCAACAAAATAGGGAATAACAAAACTCCCTGAATCTTCCATTGAATCTAATAGTTTGTCCTGTACGAAGGTAAGTTGCTCTCTTTCTTCCTTAATCACATTTGTCTTCTCCGCTTCTTCCACTTCACGAATAGAGACTATTATAGCTTCTTCAAACTCGATGCTTGTTGTCATCTGTTCTTCATCCTCTTGTTCCTTATAAGATTTGAACATATCAATTTTCTTGAATGAGTTACTATCCTTCGGATTCTTAAATACATCATTTATATTGAATGTCACTTTGTCATCGTTAATCCGAAAGATAGGGTTATCTTCATAGACATCAACCTAAGATTTTTCGATGTTGAAATATGGTATATCAAGAACTGGTGAATAAAAGGAGGGTGGGCATTCTTTTCTTCATCCTCTTCACAAATAAATCGGGTTTAGCCTGATTTCTTGCTGGTTCTTCTAGCTCTACCCCATTCCTAAGTGTGATAGCCTGACATGGCTCTATTGTTTTTTTTTCATGCTATGTAGATATTTTTCCACACTTTACTTACAAATTCCCTAGAAAGCTGGCCTATTCAAACCTCTAGATTGTGAATAGAAGAGTTATGATCTTCTGCTACTTGCTTAAACTTCTCTTCCAATCCCTTCTGGTTCTTTTCCATATCCGTGAGCTTATCCTTGATTTTGTCTAGCTTGGAATCCCATGAATTGGATTCATCTTATTGAAATTCAAATAGGTCTTGAAGTCCCATGTGAGTACTTGCATTGTTAGACCAATAGAAATCAGGATGGTTCTGCCACCCCTAGTGTACGGGTGCATAAAATGTTGATGATTTTCCCAACTAAATCGGGGCTTATTGAATTCCGCAAACATCCCTTGCTCCCTACATTATACATCTTTCATGATCATTCTTTTTATCTCTTCTTAGCATCCAGCTCTTCAAATGTCTCATTCTCACTCTAAGATGTCGTGATGTGTCTCTACTTTATGCCCCAAAATATTTTTTAATTTAAAAACAAAAGATAGTGGAAAATCCTTAGACTAAAGAACTAAACTAATTGCTTCCTTAGTAACAATGCTAAAAACTTGATCGTAGGTTCTGATATGATAAAGTTTTAATTTTTTTAAACCTCGATATTCTACAAGTGCACGGGTCGTTCATGTAGTACCTAAGGTGTCAATCCCACTAGGTGGGTTAATCTAATCCGAAAATCTAACGCTAAACTCAATTCATAATAATTTAAAATAAAAAACTAAACAAGAAATTATTCAATCACGCAACTAATTCCAATAATCAAATTCAGAAATATAAACAAGATAGCAATTGTAACACCCAATCACAAAACAACCTAAAAACTACTAATTGAGAGACAGGAGATTTTAGTCCGACTTTAATAAAAACCTAATTAATTGTGAATTTATTGGATTACCAGTTCTAGATAGTCCTAGGGTTGATTATTCTTTCTCGAGTTATAGGCTTCGTTTAGGGGAGTGGTGGCAGTTGATAACCTACTAAAATCAACCTGCTGAAATGATAAGTACTTATTCTCAATAAATACTTATGCATTTGGGATTGCTATTTTGGTAACTACTGAAATATGAAATAGGTGTTTGGCGAGTGCAGTTGCGGTTGTTGAAAAGAGATAAAATAACTAAAAAGCCTATTGATTTAATAAACTATTAATTTTATATAAATAATTAAAAATATATTATTATTCATATAAATTTAAAATTATAAATAATAAAATATTAAATTAAATTAAGAAAAATATAAATAAAATAAATTTAATAAATAAAATATTTCATAAAAATATATTATTAGTCATATAAATATATATTATAAATACTTTGAACTTGCTTTCTATTAGTTGAGGGTATAATGGAAAATAATAATTATCAAAAGGTTATTAATGGAAAGTAGAATTTCTACCACAAAAGCACTTTCCTACCACAACCCTCTTTCTGCTTATCAATTTCCACGGTGGCAGTACACTTTCCCTCAACCTCTAGTTGTCACCCACATATCCAAACATGTGACTACAATTGGAACCTACGGTGAATAAGTAATTATCCTCACCACATCGCAGATCTAAACGTAACCACAATCATTAACCCTAATCAGATTATTAGAAATTGCAATCTCTTGATTCACAATTTATCCCAGACCTAAATTAGATCTTAATTTGTCCAAAAGACTACCGAAAAATTATGCAAGATCTCTCATTTCACAAATCTACCAGTTTGATTCAATTCTTGATCGATTAAATTACCTAACTCTCGTTATCCCAATTTAGTAATTTTCACTCGGTTCATTCTCTTAATTTGTTATCCAATTATGAAGTGCAAAAATTAAATCACAAATAATCCAATAAAACCATGAAATCAAATTTCATTAATATCAAAGACAAAATTCCCAAAGTTGAGTTTAGACAAGTCCTCAACATTCAACGAATCTATCATCTATGGTTATCTCAAATTCTATACAATCCTAAAAAATAAAATAAAACCAGAAATAGATTCGAAATGGAATGACAGAGGCAACAACGACGGAAAACCTCCTGTTCCAAGAAGTACTTCGTGTAGGCTTCATCTCCACGTCTCTCTTCGTTCATTTCCTTCCTCAATCTCTTCATTAAGTTCTCCAGGGTTTGAGATTGTGGCTGATGCAAAAGATCCATCTTCTGTTCTTTATGTTCTCTAAATACCTAGGCAGCCCTAAGGTTTTTCTGGAGTCGAAGTGGTCCAAAAAATCCCTTGAAACTTAACTCTTCGTTTTGTTTGTGCATCTGCTCGACATAGGCCACGATCATCACCATCATCAAACCTTTTCCACGATCATGGGCTGGGGCAGAGTCTTTTGTCACGTTCGTTTCCCTTCGGCCATGATCATGGTCTGTCTCACATGTTTTTTGCATGAATGTGGCCTATTGAGCCACGATCGTGGGCCATGGTTTTGGCTCGAAAGTCTCTGAAACTTCTCCATTCTTTGACGTTGGCCTTGAAACACTAATAAACATATAAAGATACCTCAAAAACATAATATTTAAGATCAAAGACATATACTAACCTATAAAAACACTTAAACACATAAACTAACACAATTCTAACCTAAACACACACTAAACACTCAAAATTAACACTTAATACATAATAAATTAAACCCTAAAACATGATGTAAGTTACATCTATCAGGTTGCTTGTGAGTCAACTTAAAATCCAAAATTTGTTGTTGAGAAATTGTTTTGAATATAAAAGTGTTTTCAAAATTTATAGGGCTTTTAAAAATTTTGGGAATGTTAAAATGCAGTCGTTATACTAACAAAATTTTTAATAAAATGATAGAAAAACAATTCTCGCTATGTTCTGCCCTTTTAATTATTAAAGTATAAAAGGTTTTAAATAGTTGAATGATTTGTCTTTGAGGTAACCCTTTGGTCGAGTCAAATATTGATTAGAGCACTACTGGGGGTCACAAGGAGGATTCCACTCGAGTTCTAGAAGGGGAACTTCATAATGAGTCCTTTCATAATTAGTTCGATCTAAATTTAAAAATTAAGTTTAATGATCATATAAGTAACATTTCATTAAATTATATATAATATTTATGCCACATGTATTCTAACAATTATTTTTTAATTGGAATCTAAAAGAAGAGATTGCAATGAAAAAACTAAAAATTATTTGAATGCAGCAGAAGATGTTGATGCATACGTAGTTTACAAACCTTTAGATAGCGTTAAAGAATTTAGAATTTGTGAAGATGATAAGACACAATCTCCTTTAGAAATACAATTTTAATTTTAATTTTAATTATTTAAGTTTTATATTTGATATGTAATTAATTGTTGATACATTTAATCATTTACACTTAGCGATTAGTGATACGAAAATGCTTAAGATACTCACTTTAATTCATATATGATTTTAGGTACAATTTGGAAGCAAGGAAATTAAAGTGAGCCGAAGGAACTTAATTTGGGTCTATTTTGAAAATTAATTTTCACTTGTCTTCATGGAGCAAGAAGAAGAGAATTAAAAGACAAGAAGAAAAAAAATCAAAATACAAAGAAGAAAAATTAATAGTGCTTGCTAGAAAATGAAGAAAAAAATCAGTAGAAACTAAAGAAGAAAAACGACAGTGAAGCATGGAGAAAACGCACAACAAGAAACCAACAAAAATGACAAGACAAGTAGCATAAAACACATAGCTCTAAGGCATCCAATGTTTTTGTGAAAAACGCAGACGTAAGGTGTGTTTTGCTCAAAATGCATAGAAGGGTGAGATGTGTACAGTTGCTTGGGCCATTGAAGTTAATTCGTCACATCAAGCTACAATGAAAGAGAATAATAGGTGGCTGGGAAGAGAACATCTAGTGGAGAAAACAAAAGAGTGATAGCATGGAAGAAAGAAAGGGAATGTGAACATCAAAGATGGACATAATCTTTAATTGTCACATCGTAGGAATAGTGAAAAATAAACTTGTGAGATACGAGGCTTGCGATAGTGAGAAGAGAGCGGAAGGGGGTTTCGACTAGGGTTATTTTTATGGGGGCTTAAGCTTTTTCTTAGGAGACCCATAGAAGGCTAAGGTCTCGACACCAATTCGAAGGTGACATCGACACCGATGACCCGAATTAAGAATTTTTTATTGTTTTTGTTATTTCTTTCTCTCATTAGAAATTAATTATGTTATCTTGTATGGATTGATTGGGTATTTGAATAATGATTATTTGATTGCTCTATTGAATCATTTTTCACGAAAACCTATTGCTAGAATCGAATACAATGCATAATCATTTTAGTTTCGATTCATATGTAGCAACTAATGATTTCGAATTATTAGAGACAACATAACATAGGTTAAGTAATCCGAGCTTGTGTGATTACCACACAAATTGGCCTATTTGTTTGATTCGTAAGGTAGTTGTCCAGATAAACTTAGAGAGCTTATTCTAGGTTTCCCGATAGCTATGGTTAATTAACGAGCACTTCATAATAACTAAGATCTAAGGGAGAATCGGGATTAATAGAGCTTGTTGTTAATCTACCGATAATTGCTAAGAGAGATAAAAGAACAAAATTTGGTTGAATTATGCTTAATTAGAGTGCAGGTCAAGATTAAATCAAAGAACCAGATCCTTATCAAATTCTCAAATTTTATCATTTTTTGCATGTTTTCTTTAATTTTTTATTGGGTTTATTTTATTTTATTTTCTTATTAAATCCAAACCCCCCC
>JANZXR010000008.1:27195895-27218956 GCA_027575705.1 Erythroxylum echinodendron
ATTCATAAATACAAAAATATAATAAGTTGTCAAAAAAGTTGTGAAAATAATTTTTGTGATCAAATTAACTAACCTTTTTGGCCGATTGGTCCTAATATTCATATAGATCCATCCACTCTGCCACTGTGACATTTTGCGGCTTAACATCCTTTCTGTGCTTGGAATAATACCTTTTTAAATGAAATCTTTGATCTTTAGACTTTAAAGAAAGAAATTTCTTTGACAGAAGCATGTACGTCGGTGTCTGTCCTCATTCCCTTGATTTCTAACTTTTGCTGCAGAAAATTATAAATTATGTCAGAATGCAATAGGCATATGGAACACGTACAAAATAAATAGTTTTATAATACTTACGTCTTACTTATCAAATGCAATGTCCAACTCCTTATTAGTTTTTTTTTTCCATTTTCTTCTTACAGGCAATGAAGTTCAGGATACCACACCAATCTCACTTGATAATTTGGCAGATTGTACGGAGTTGGTTGGTCGTCCTTTAATGGGGGAGATCTTTATCTCTAATCTCTTACCTATTGCCTTATTAATCTTTTCCAATCCGTATCCTTTTTTGACACCCTTTGTCTTTTTCGGATCAGTTGTGGATCCTAAAATATAGCAACGAATATTTTACAATAAATATATAACATACTCTTAATTGGTTAGATAAACAAAATTATTAAACTTGAATGTTTAACTAATGTTATGTGAAAAATCATACCTGCAGTGCTTGTAGAGGTAGCACTAATACTGTGAAAAGGGCTCGTATCATTTACTGGTAGCTGATTAGAAGCTAGAGGCGTGTTGTGAGAAGTTGATGGAGGCATCTCTTGAGAACTTGATGGAGAACTCATATTGCGTTGCATTCTCAAAATTTCTAGATATTTGTCTCTAGGATGAGTAATAGGCACATATGTGACATCTCTTGGTGTTGGAGTAGGCTCAGAAGGTGCTGATCTGTGATCTTCTAGCTGTGAAAGAACAGATAGCTCATCAGCTACACTTCCAAGAAGCTGACGGTATCGTGACTGCAGTTGTGTCGGCACTAAGCTGCTTGGTACAGCCTTATTCTTCTTTTTCAGTAAACCAGGTCCCATATCAATCACCTGTATTCAATTCGACATTAGATTTCAATGATACTATTAATTGATTAAGTAAAAGTCATCAAACCATATTTAAAGAAAACAACACAGTTTATAACTAAAAAAAGTCCTAGTAACTCAATGTAAAAGGGAAAAGATCGAAAAATTATAAGATTAGGTATAGATAAAAAGTAGTATATTATTTGGAATTATAAACATAAAATTCTTTAGTATTAAATCTTGACAAACCAATATCTGATCATTTGGACTTAGCCCTCTTACACATTATAAACCATGTAGTAACATGAAACTTCAAGACAATACTAATTTGAACAATCTAAAAAACTATTATAACTAATCTAAAAAAGTTAAAGATCAACAGTCTTTAATGATGGCTTAGAGCATACAATAACCATAATAGCATCCAGACATCGAGACATTAGATGAGAATAACCATAATAGCATCCAAACATCCTTGTATGTGTGCATAAAATTCTTATACCATCTCATCAAAGCACTTGGCTAGTTGGTGTCCCAAGCCAATAACAAGATAAATGTTCAATGCAAGGAAATGGAATGGTAAAATTCAAGAGGGTTAAAATAATCTGATATCATCAAAAGTAAAACTCAAGTTATAAGTCAAACTCATATGCCTATTTCATCCCATATTAGCATTGGCATCTTGGATCCCTCAGCAGTGAAATTTTGCACTGCTGCAATTTTATTAATAGATGCAATTTTATCAATAGATGGTAATTCCTATATTATCTTGGATCCCTAAGCATTTAATATATGTTAGTAAGACAATACTAACATTTCTTAGATGCTACCTTATAGCTTTGCATAAAAGTTATGTATTGTCTTTCACTGTTCAATTAGAAGGCAATCAGTAAGACATTGGAAGATGTCCTGAAAAGGGTTGGATAATCATGTTGGTAAAGTCATTAGGCATGTAAGAATGATGGAGGATGCCTTGCAATTGCTTCAGATTCATCTTGTCCAGGATAATGATACAAACTAGTTAAGATTAGAGTTCTTTGAACTAATGCATTTGGATGGTTTTTTTAGATTCTAATACACTGACTAACTTAATGAGATGCTTTTCCACTACACAATTAATTCAGTTTATCAATCTAAATTCTCTTGAAACAAAGCATTTTGATCATGCTGATTTCTGTTTTGACATTGAAAGCAATTATGTAGATTTAATCACACCTACCATATAGAAGAACAGGACAGTTAATAGGTTGAGTAATCCGAAGCATCAAATCAAGCAAATTGGGGCATATTACTCACCCTACATGATATATGCAATCAATTTTTTCACCATTTCAACATTAGTATATGATTTTTTTTAGACTAAAGGGGAATGAATGTCTTATTTGTGATAATCTCCCACATGCCAATGCCTTCATCCATTAAACAAGATTATGTTCTTATTTTTCAATATAAATTATCATTTCCATCAAAGAATGAATCTCTACTAATATTTTAACCATCTTAGTTAAATGAAGGTTATGGTAATGATAGGTAGAACATGATTATTTTTAGTTGAAAGTTTAATGAAAGAGATCTACTATGATACAACAGAAGTTTGATTCAACTAGGAAAATATGTCAGTTTAACAGAAGTTTGATTCAACAGAAGATTATAACTTCTATTCTGTAATGTATTTGTTCTGTTTTAGCTTATGGATGCTTATTTCATACAATTGTTTATGCGTGTATGTCTTTGTACTTCTTGCTTTATAATATAAAAACTCTCTTAGTTTTTTCTACATTGAAAACAAAATGATATTTTAGGTAATAGTATTTCCATAATATTTACATGACAAAACCAGCTAAGAGTTATTATGGTTACTGCATTCAATTATATGGCAAAACCATCAAGAGTTGCATTGACGTATCAGAAATTTCATGTATTTGAAATTGTTCTATGCTTTTCTTTTTCAGATACTGTATAGTGGAATGGTAGCAATGGATCTTTGAGAACAAAGGAAATTAACTCCTATATGTAGAGAAAAATTTGAATCAAATGCACTGTTAACATATTTTAGAATGTTATCACCAAAACCTATAGAAGAAGTGTGTATGAGCTTGTTAATGATATGTTATATCTGCTATTTTTTGCATCTCTGTTTAAAGGAAGTAGTAACTGTATTTTCAGTGTTTCTTGTGTTTAGGTCTCATTGAACAACAGATGTCACATTCTTTCCATAGTTTTAAATGCTCATCTTCCAATTAGAAAAGTGTTAAAAGGTAGTGAACTACCATCCTCCTATGCTTCGGGTACCAACGTAAGAATATGTCATACACCTTGGATATTACTAGCAAAGTTTTATGTTGGTTGCACTGTTGGTGTAAGGGAAATCATTCTTTCTCATTTTACTGAATCTTAGTTGACACAGGGCAAGCATTATGAATCTTAATGACACGAGGCAAGCATTATGAATGTTTTAAATTTACTGCTTTTACACTCACATGAATGTTGAACCTTATGCATTTCTATTTCAATTATTTATCTCCCTCCTTGTCCTTCAATCTCTCTTTTCCTTTTTTATCTTTTTTCCTTGTCCTCTTAATACCCTCACATTTAAAAAATACTTGATATGTTATTAGCGGATTATATCCAAGAATATGATGAAGTTTGCTTCAAGAAGAGTAAAAATTTGCTAATACCTTCAAGACTAATTTCTTGAGTTCACATCTCCTCCACCTAAAAACTCACAACCAGTTTCCCATCAACCGAAATCATTAAACACACACTGCATTCCACATCACAACTCACAGTTTCTAAACTTCAAACAGTTTGACAACACAACAAAATTTACAGCCTCAATTAATTTGATAGGTACATGAAAGATGAACAGTAGGCAAAAGTAGAGATATTGACTAACCTGCTCCTTTTGCAGTAGCTCCTTGAATGAGAGTAAGTCCTACCAGGAGAGCATTGAGAACCGACTTCTTAAAATAAGAAAATGCTTGAGTGTTAAGAAATTCTGTTTCATTGAAATCTATAAATCCATCAACCCGAATTGTAGAAAACAAAACCAAAACGATCCAAACCCCGAAAATCTAACTCTTAACCAGAATGTATGAGAGAGAGAACATATTTACATATAATACATTTAGCTAAATGGAGATATAAACCCATTTTCCCTACATTACGAAAATAATTAGAAGACATAATGGACAATGAAGACACACCAGAAAATGGACAAAGACGACGAATACGGACAGAGAAGAAGACGAATACGGTCAGAGATGCAACAGCTGATGGAGTAGATCAGCTTGGGTAGGGGGGAAGGAGACGCACCAGACAACGGAGGAGAGAGTGACGTTTGGGTGGGGGGAAGACAACTGCAGCGTCCAAACTTTTAACCAAACGAAAATGAAGACGTTTGGTTTTAAACCAAATGTCGTCTTGTTGTTCCTGAAACCAATAGCGATGTTTTCTCCAATAAAACGTCACAATTTCTCTTCTGCGACATTTTATTGCAAAAACATCGCAAAAAATTCCTAAAATCGATGACATTAACATAAAACATCGAGGAAAGTTTAGACTTTTCGTGACGTTTTCGAAACGTCACCAAAAGTCGTAACAATCAGCGACATTTTCTGAAAAAACGTCACAGATTCCTTTAATTTTTTGTAGTGTGTTAAACAAGATTAAAACATAATCACAAGACAACTATAGACAGTAGTAAGAAATTATCAAAAGTATGGAGTCTAATATAAGCTCCTTAATGATAAAAACCCCAAAGTGTTTGTTCTCTTATTTAATATTATTGTGTTATTAGAAATATAACGGAGTAGACTGACTCCTTGCGTTATAGTATATCGTAGAGAGATTCAGCAAAAAACAATCTTATAGTTTTTAGCTTCACATGAATGTTTTCCTTATGACTAAGATTATTTCTTCCTAATTTTAGGAAGTGAATTTGACTCCAATTAGTAGCTATTGCTTGGTGATCTCCTTAACTTTAACTATTTGGTTTGGTTTTCTTCTAATGCTACTATCTTGAGCTAGTTCATTTTTTAAAGTTTCTTTCCGTGATTCATTAGACTTTGTGCATTTTTGTGTTCTTTTTGCTTCTTTTATGTATATATTAAGTCATTAATACTGGTTATGATTACACTTGCACTAGGTTGACTTTTGTTTGGGCTTCTTTATATAAGCAGTTATGAAATTTCTAATATGGAATTTGAGTTTTGATACCTAAAGTTGGTAGTTCCTACCTCTCGCCCCTAATCATTTTTCATATCTTATTTAGACCGTAATTTTCAATATGGCTTATTTTATCAAGATTCTGATACTCAATATAATGCAACTCTACCATTATTTTTAGTTTTTTTTTGTATTTATGATGTATTTGGTGACGATTATGATATTAGGATCTCCATTCAATCTAATTACTCACTATAACAAAGTTCACCTTTGGCTACGAAAAAAATCATAGCTAAAGGTAAGAAAATCATCACTAAAAATGATTTATTTTCATATCCCAAATTGTCGTGAAATCCATGTTGTAGAAAACTATAGGTGACGTTTTAGGCTAATTGTTGCAAAAGGTTTTCACTTTTATAACTAAAAACTTTTAGCGACGATTGGAGGAATCATCGCCAAAGAGTTTGACTACGCTTATTTTTCATAGCTAAAAACAATTAGCTACATTACCAGAAGCTTAGCCAAAAGTTTCTAGCGTTTTTAGCTATGTTTCCATTAACGTAGCCAAATGTTTTTTTGTGAAGTTTTTTAGCTAAGTTTTCATAAACTTAGCCAAATATTTTTAACTACGCTTACGAAAATACAACAAAATATTTTAGCTACATTTTGTAAAATATAGTGAAATGTTTTTTCTTTGTTTTAATGAAATGATACACCACGTTAGAATAAATTATATTTTACAATTTTAATCCATATTATTGTATATAATGTTTCGATATATTTTTGTTGTTAGTTTATTATTAAAAATTATACAAAAATAATTGATAATTTAAAGCATTGTATATAAAAAATAAAATATCATTAAATTTCAACGTATACAAGATTTTAATTATAACTTCAATAATTCTTATATACAAAATAATAAATACATAGACTAATTTACAAATTATAATACAAACCTTCAGCCGCTGCATCTTCTTCAAATCTGTAATACGAGAAAAAGCATTAAATTGAAAATTATAATACAAATAGGAATTAAGAGAAAAAAATATAAGAGATGTAATTGATACCATTCACTATCATCTTCACTGCTTTGATAATCTAGATAAGTTTTTTTGGAGGTACTTATCATACTTGGTCAACTTTTTTGAGTATGTTGTAATTCAGTCTTAAGCGACTTGTTTTCCTCTTCAAGATGGTAAATGTATGTGGATCTTGATCAGGTTGAAATATTTGACTTAAGGCCAAAGCCAATACATTTGATATAACTAGAATGTGTACCAAGCAGGGTATTGCAAATTTCTACTACATTGACCTCATTGCCCCTAAACATTGATTTTTGTAACAAATTCTGCATCTTATTCTAAAATTAAAAAAATCAATATTCAATACAATATTATTAGTTAGTACTATATAAATAAGTAAAATTAAAATTTAAACAAATGTTTATATTTATATAGTTATTTTCCACTTCTTCTGACATCTACCCTTAACCTACCTCATAGTGAGTGACTTTGTACAGTGTGATCCTATTACACCCTTTTCCATGTAATTTCTTCTCACTCTATTTTATGAAAGAAAAATACAAGGCACAATAAATAATATAGTATTAATGGATATAATTATAACTTGTAAACAAAGATCTTACATATTCATTTCGGACGACTACCAATGATTTGGATACTTGATTGTTTGTTGTTTTCATATTTCCTCTATTAACCTTTTCCTTCTCACATTTTTCCTAAAAAATACAAAAATGATTAGGTAGTCATTAAATCATATAACAAGTTTAGTGGAAGCAAATGTGAAGGGAAAGAAAACAAACCTAAATTTTAGGATAGGCCTAGTAATCACACAAATTATTCCAAATTTTTTTAGACATTTGTTCCGAAACATGTCTTCTTACCTCTATATTAGAAGGAAAAGAGTTATAAAAATTATGCCACCTATATTGACAATCCCTAGTCCTTTGTTTCAACAATGAAGTCATGCAGTTTGAAAGATTAGGGTTCTCAATATCGACAACATTTAATTTCAGTTGTAACCAATAAGTAAAAGTGTAATTAATCTTAAAATAAGTGAAACAATATTGCATATAGTTAAATAAATTGAAAATTTATCGCAACTTTATCCAAATCATTTTCAAGCAAGTTGTCTTCCTTCAAGTCCTTAGCATGCTTAAGGTAAGATAATTCTGTTCTCGCAATAATCCCTAACTCACTAGATAATTTTACAAATTGGCTCTTGTCTGTGGGATAAAGGTGCAAAGTATCAATGTGTATTGACAGCTTGCTATTTATTACAACATTCATTCGTTGTAATTCACAATCTCTAGTTATACCGTTACATCTTTTTTTAATATTGATATTGGAACCTAACAATAAATAAATAATGATAAGAAAATATGCATTAAACATATAAAAATTTATTTGAGCAGAAGCCTATTTTTAGGTGTTAAAGATTAACAAATCTGTTGATCCCTCTGTACTTGTTGATTCATTGTTATTTGAGGAAGAATGAGGTTGTGTTTGACTAAATTCAATGGTGGTGGTTGACTATTGTTGTTGACTAGGAACTGATTGATGTGGTTGAAGTTGCACATCCCTCTGTTCTATAATTTCGATACCTACCACATTCTTTCCTTTGTTTCTACCAAGTGCCATTATATTAGATATCTATAAAAAAATTATAAATTTTAATAACATTACTATACGTCCAATCATCATTACAAACATAAATTCAATCATTAACATTAATAACATTAACATAACGCAATTATCAACAATCCATATTAACATAAGTCAACCATCAATAATCAGTATTAACATAAGTTAACTATCAACAATCCGCATTAGCATCATTCCTCATTAATATAACTTAATCATTAACAATTCATATTAATAGTACTCAATTCTCAACAATCCACATTAACATAACTCAATCATCAACAATTCATATTAACATAACTCAATTAGCAATAATCTGCATTAACATAATTCAATCATCAACAATCTGCATTAACAAAACTCAATTATAAACAAAATGCATTAATATAACTCAATATCAACAAGACACATTAATATAACTCAATCATTAACAATCCACATTAATGTAAATCAATGATCATGTAATATCCTAGTTTGATGATTGTACTGTATAATGTGTTTTATATGCATTTTATAGAGTATGTTCTATTTATGGTGTACTAGTATAATTTAAGCATTTAAATGTATTTCTAAGGTTATAATGGACATCAAAGATAGACAAGAGATGGTTCTGAACTTGGTCAAAATTTTCTCAAAAAACTTTCGAAAATTATGAAAAGCTATGGAATGAGTCCGAACGAGCTTTAAAAGCCGCGAAACATGCTTTGGAGATTTAGGTGATACTTTTGAATGAAATCCGGATGATTTCGGTAACATTTAGTGATTTTTGGATTCAATTCGAAAATTTGGTCGAGCATCCAAAAAGTTACCAAATAATTTCAAAATATGATGAAAAGCTCTAGAATTAGGATTGGAGTCCATAGGAACTGAAACAGGTTAAAACAAAGGTTGTTTGAATAAAATTCGGGTAATCTGAAATTATTGGACTAAAATGTGCTTTTTGGAAAATAATGGGTATTGATGATTTTAAACTCATTCAAAATATTTAAGGCACCTAATTACTAATTATTAGTCCGAGTTAAAGTATCCTATGGTCAATTTGATGGTGAGACGGCTGTGGAACATTTTCGAGATTTATTCTGGTTTATAGATGTAGTAATCCAAAAAAGGGCGAATTGGTCTTTTTACATAAATGGAATTAATTAATAAATTTAAAATGACTCACATTTATTGACCAATTACAAGACTCCATGTGGCTTAAGACATATTAAATTAGACGATGATGAGTCATTTAAGATGTTTAATAACAAAATGACATGTACAAAGTATTAAAGTAGTATAAAAAGGAAAACAAAGACAAAATTGGTTCATTTGAAAGGAGGATTTGTGAGAACAAAAAAGAAAGGAAGAAAAGTAGAGAGAAAGAGGGAGAATTCAGCCAAGGAGAAGAGGAAGAAGAGAGGTGTCATTTTTTATAGAATTTGATGGTGATTTGGAGAAATCTTGAAGTATTTATCAAATACTTAAAAGATTGGAGAAAAAAGTGGTAAGTTTCCTAGCTTAAATTTCTAATTTTTATAGTTTTTCTTGAATGAGATAGATGTGTTTAAGACTAAAGTTGTCTTGGTATTACTTTGATGTTTCTTTTAATAGAATTAGTTGAATATTACAAGAGAAGAATGTGTAGTGGGATTATGTCTTCGGTTAACTTGAACCCGTTCAAATGTTTTGTCCATAACTCAACCTAAGGACCTCCAAATTGGGTGATTCTAAGTGGATTTGAAACCTAAGACATGGTAAAATTCTCCAGAAGAAACCTAAACCTAATTTGGGATGAATGATATAGAAATTTGAGATTGAAAATGGTAACCTGATACTGCCCATGTATTGAAACAACTAGTAATATTTGGTACATTTTTCGTGATTTAGAAGTTAAAATGGTATGATTCTTAATGATAGAAATTAGAGACATAGGAAAAAAAATGTCTAGAATACCTAAAAACCTAATTTGAATATTTACTATGCGAAAATTAAGGAACATATGGAGGTATGGATTTTAGACATGTGTCATTATCGTGACTCATCATGCATGATTGTGATAGGGTGAATTAAATCGGGTAAGATTGTGTTTTGAAGGAATTGGTAAGTTGGAATGGATAAAATATGACATTTTTGTGACTTTTGAAGTTAGATTTGGAAACGGTGACCAATAGGTTAGCTTACGAAAGTAAACAAAAACATAATTAGCATGCATGTTACATGATTATATACAAATCTCGAATTTGGTTAAACTAAATACATAGCTTTAATGCTTATTTCTTAATTTGGAAATAAATGCCTTCTGTTTAGGTAAAGAAGAGACAATTAACCTGTGAGTGTGCTTAGCAATAAGTATGCAAAATTGCGAGTGTATTTTAATTGTTTTATATTTTTAAATTCTTTGCAAAAGAATTGATGACATATGAGTGTACTTAAAATTGATTTTATTCAATTGATTTTCATTTGATCATGAAATGATTATTTATGTTGAGTTTTGTGGAAATGATATTTTACAATATTGCTAGTATAAGATTTTTCTTTAGCAATATATGAGTTTTAACTTGACGTTAACTTTTATATGATTAGGAGTTACTTTTATTTATGGTACACCACTAGGCTTTATACATTTTATTATGCCGGTATATTTATATTGGTTAACCTAACCAGCTCCTTAAATAGTAGTTAACCAGTCACAAGTAAGCGATACAAAACTAGCTCCGTGACCTGTTACTAGTAAGCGATGCAGAACTAGCTTCATAATTACTGGTTTATAACAATTAACCTGTTACAGGTAAGCGATGCAAAACTAGCTTCGTAAATAGAGGTTAACTAGTTGCAAGTAAATAATGTAGAACTAGCTCCGTGACTTGATGCCTAGTGTACCGTATGGTAAAGAAACTTGTAGTGGGCTATGTTGAGTAAGGAAAGTCATGAAAATAACTTATTTTTCAGTATTAAAGTTTTCAAAAAAACTCATTGCCACCATTGTTTATTAATTAAGGGAAATGAGAAATAAAAACTTTTATATGATCAGCTTAATTTCGAAAGCATTTTGAAATAGTTTTTCAAAAAAGTTGAAATTGTGTTTTACAAAATGTTATGTTATTAGCAGATTTGATGATGCATGAATAAATTATTATGGAAAATGTTTTACCATGAGCTTTATGATTGTATTGAGTGTTGCAGTTATATTGTTATGAAAAGTTCAATTTTCTAGTACACTTATTACACTTATTGAGCTCGTTTAGCTCACCCTTATTTTTATGTTTTTAAGCAAACCACCCAGGTATGCGTACAAGTACTATAGTAATTGGAACTCTGCCTCAAGATTAGTTGTATTGTCAGGTATTGTTGTGCTTGTGTCATTTTTCTATATACATTTGTGTAAAGAATGGGTGTTTGTAAGCTTTTAAATGAAATGCATGAATATGATTTAGATTTTAAAAGTTTATTGTAATAACTATTGAGAATTATTTGTTTGGGTTACTTGTGAGTGAACTTAAAGTCCAAAATTTGTAGTTTAGAAATTGGTTTAAATATAGAAGTGTTTTCAAATTTTACAGGGCCTTTAAAAATTTTAGGAATGTCAAAATGCAGTTGTCATGTCACTGAAATTTTCAATAAAATAAAAAAAGTTCTCACTATTTTCCATGCTTTAATTATTAATATATAAAAACTTTTAAATAGTTGAACGGCTTGGCTTTGTGAGAACCCTTCAATCAATTCAAATATTGATTGGAGGGCTACCGTGGGGTCGCCAGGAGGTTTCCACTCGGGTTCCAGAAGGGGAACTCCATAATGGTCCTTTCATGTGGTATCAGAGTGAGGTTTGAAATAGGGTTGTCTTTATATGTGTTATGATTTCATAATGTGGTTTTATGTGGTTTTGTGAACAAGGCAACCCAAAAAGTTTTGTTATTTTTCAGTGTTATATAGTTTATCTTTGAGTTCATAGAATAATGCATCGACAAAACCTTAGGGGTCCCAAAGCCACATTAGACACTCCAGCACTTGAAGCACCTTTAGCTTGGGAGACCGAGCATAAGGATGGTTAAGTAAATGTTTTTCTTTATGAATTAACCCTGTTCAGAATAGTTAAGAATGGCAAAACCACCGGTGTAATTTTATTTTTTCAGAATAGTTAAGAATGGCAAAACCAACGGTGTAATTTTATTTTTAGCTAAGTGAATAGTACATATACAGATAGCGGTGATGCGCCCCCAGCCGCGGGAGGCCTAGTAGTGTTAGGGAGTTTGATTGAGTGCATTTTAAAATGTTTAGTGATAAAAGGATGAGAAGAGGAATATCGTCTAGTTAGAGGTTAGTCAGACCACCTACAGTTTCCAAAGACTCCTAAAACACCAGGAGGTTAGTAATAAGGTGTAGCTAATATGGAAGGAGACCACCTATATAGCCTGGGGTAATTATAGTAACCTAATAGGATGCTGAGGATGCATTTAGTACAATGATAGCTACCGGTAGTGATAATTATATTGAGATCAATCCTAAAACTATGCGGTCGTATATGCTAAAGTAGTTCGTTAGATAGATTAATGTGAAGTTGGAGCTTTTAGAGTGCCATTTGACAAGGACTACTTTCATTAAAACTATGCTAATAGCATAGAATGTTCATAGAGGAAGTTACATAATAGTTAGACTTAAAAGCTCTCTAATGAGTTGATCTTAATAGATATCCATGACTATGAAGTCATACTAGGAAGGAATTGGCTAATAGTACATTTTGTCGATGTGGATTGTTTCTAAAGGAAGTTAGGATTTGTACATAAGGGAAGTTAGATAAGTATTCAGCATAAAATGTGAATGCCCTCATCTCTTAACATATCAGCCATAATAGTTAGAGAAGTACTAAAAAAATTACTATACAAGTTATTTAGTTTTATGACTCAATAATTAAAGAAGTTTATGAAGTTATTTAGCATTTTGATACTAGAGAAGTAATTTGTGAATATATCTTAAGGATGAAATTGCTTATTACAGTTGAATTCATTAAGGATTAATTATTGATATGAGTAATTGGTGACTGAATTTTGATATGATTAAATTTTATAACCTTGTAGAGTGGTTTATTAGAATAAATACCAATCTTAGCATAATTTTTTTAAGGGCAAGTCTATTTTCAATTGTAAGGTGATTTGTGGATTCGTACAAAGTAATGTTATGGATGAAATTGTGATGGAATCTTTAATCAAGACTGATGATTGAACAATACTTTTAGGAGCAATGATTGGCTTGATATAAGCTTCCAATTATATGTATATTAGTATATTGATTCTAAGTATTGGACATTCATTATTTTAAGTTTCTTTTAATGTAAGTCAATTATTTTATTTCTTAACAATCAGATGAGTGAAAATGGTGGTAAAATTTTGAAGGAAACGTCAGTGATAAGTTTTGATCCATAATGGGGAATTTTCTCACTAGAATTGAGAGTTATTATTTTATAGATAATTATATTTGACGATTGGGAGAATGATAAGAATTATTCATGTGACTTATAAACAAGTATAACATAGAGATTTCAGATGATTAAAATTCCCATATTGAGTTTTGAGGTACGTAAAATCACGTAAGTGTTCTATAGTATTAGAAATGGACAAGTAAAGATATTTTTATTGAACATTAGAGTTACGCAGTGCAAGTATGAGGTGTACTCCTTGTTTGAAGAGATTAAGGTTTGAGAAGCTCAAAATTACGTTATAAGTTGGTAAAAAAATTGAACTCTGAGGTAATTGAATGGTTTTTATATAAATAGCACATTATGTCGGTGTCTTAAGATATGATCTATGAAATTGAAAACCTAAATACCCAAATATAAGACATAAATTGTTTGGATAGAGCCTGCAAACAATTAAAGGCCCAAAAATAAGCCCATTGTTTAACTACTGGGAGAAACATTAGTCATCCCATTTACCTAAAGTTATATGTATTTAGAATGTTGTTCTACACCTTCTGCAAAACTTATGAAGAGAAATATAGTCTTTTCCTATCTATGATCAAAATATTAAACCAAGTATTATTGTCTAATGAAATTTTGTTAAGATCCAACAAACCTAAAACTTAAGAAAACAATAAACCAGGAAAGCCAAAAATGTAGAAATGTAGAAACCAGAAATCTAGAAACAAAGAAATGAAGAAGCCAGGAAACTAAAAATGCATAAATGCAGAAATCATAAACACAAAAATAAAAAACTAGAAAAGCAGAAAAGCAATACTATAAATGAGAAAAATACTAAACGATAAAAACCAAAAATGTAGAAAAACTAGCATTGATGGAAAATGAGAAACTAGAAAAAATAGAAAAAGAACACAATTTGTTAGGATAATGACCCAAGTCTTCAAGATTTCTACTCTATGTAAATTCCTAGTTTGTGTATATTCCTAATCTATGTAGGTTTTCTTTCCTTTTTTAACACTATTTCAAAATTTCTATTATATGTAGGTTCTCTACCCTAATATACTACTATATAAACACGTCTTAGGGTTCCTTGGTAACATCGTATTGGTGTACTCTTCATTAGTCCTAGGATTTGTGTGTGAGAGAGAAAAATAGTTATAATTTTTCTCCTTGACATAGTGCATATTTTCGGGCTCTTTTTGCCACGTGAGTTTTTTTCCCGACACTCAGGTTTCCCACGTAAAAATTATTTATGTCCTTCTACTGTTTTTCTTTATTTACTTGATTGATTCCATTGCTTCCGAAACTATTAGCACAATAAACTAATATTAGAGCTTATTTTGGTCAATCAAGTCTTATCGCCATGTCTCCTTAAACCAAATTAGAGATCGACAAGTTCGACAAAAAAATTAGTTTTGCTATTTAGAAGGTCCAGATGTAAGTCGTTCTCACACAACATGGATTGAAGAAAGCTTTGTTTGCAAGACAAAGAAACCTGCCAATATGTCAGACGAGGATCGGAAAGAGTTGGACAAAAAGCCTTATCCAATATTCAGGATTACTGGCTAGGCCATATGGGTGAGAAAGGTATGCAAATATTGTGTAAGAGTGGTCTAACGAGCTAGAGTTCAGGTAATATGGAGTTCTGTGAACATTGTGTCTTTGATAAGTATAATAGAGTGAGTTTCTCTTCCCCGAGGATTCATAGGACCAAAGATACTCTGGATTATATTCATTTTGATATATTGGGTCCCTCTCGCGTTGCTTCTCAAGGTGGTAAAAGGTATATGTTGAACAAGCCACTACTTATTGCTAAGTTCAAGCACTGCCTAGACTTAGCCGATATTCTTGATACTTGAGCGCCATTCGAGGCTTACGGCAAAGAGAGTTCCTACTTTCGGTCTTATGTCAAGGTGGATATTTGTTGTGATAATGACCTAAGCTTTCAAGATTCCTACTCTATGTAGATTCTTACTTTGTGTAGATTCCTACACTATATAGGTTTTCTTTCCTCTTTTGAAACTATTTCCAAATTCCTATTATGTGTAGGTTCTCTACCCTATAGGATTATACCACTATATAAACACCCCCTTGGGATCCTTTGTAACATCTATTGGTGTACTCTTTATTAGAAAAACAGTTGTAATTTTTCTCCTTGACATAGTGCATATTTTCGGGCTCTCTTTGCCCTATGGGTTTTTCTCCCGATACTCAGGTTTTTCACATAAAAATTCTTTTTGTCCTTCTACTGTTTTTCTGTATTTATTTATTTATTTTAATATAGAATCGAGTATATTGTTATTTATTTATTTATTTATTTTGCTAAAGAAAACTTGTTGTGAAATATTAAAAAATCATATTTTGATTTTTGTGAAACTATTGTTTGTTTTTTAATTTTTAGAAACAGCTAGTTGTGACAATAAGTATTTTAATTGGTTTTTCTATAAAAACCATAACAAGAAACAAAAGAAAAAAAGAGAAACAAATGGACCCTAAAGTTTTAAAAAATTGGTCATTCAATAAAAAATTGTAAAAGATTAAGCAGTGAATAAAAAATAACAAAAGATTAAACACTTTAAGATTAGTTATCCCAAAAATTAAATATTGGAACTCTTAATTTGTGAAAAAACTTTGGTGGACGTCACGAGTTCTCGTCCCATCTCTGATAACTCGCTTATATGGTAAAATTTAAGAAGGTATTTGATGAATCACCGCCTCATGTTTAGCTATTGTATTAAAGTATAATAGTTATTCTTAAAACTACAATAACTTCAAGCGTTGGGTCATAAAGTAGTTAGTTCCAGTACATGTATAATAGACATGCCTATTTTGCCAAACTCATTGGAAATTAGCAACTGTCACGCCAACTTTAATTAGTTTGAAGGAGTTTAACTAATCACGTATATATGGAACTATAGACAACCAAAGTAGCTATACCGTAGAACAAAAGAATCGACTTGAACTCCACGTAGCCGCCATAAGCTGATACAATTGGTGTGAGGAGTTGAGCTAACAGCGAACAAAATTTCTTACCAACCTACATTTGGTCTGTACCATTTTCCGCCTCCCAAATCAATAAAAGCCCGCCACAATTGGAACTAATAGCAATCACAAGAAACATTATTATCAATATTCCACCACCTTGCTGTTCTCTCCTCCATCTTCTGCTCCAAGCTATGGCCAATCTTCGCTTCCCATCCACAATCTTACTGCTACTGCTCCTCAACTTGTCATTGATGAGCTCATATGCTATCCGGGTGAACACCCACAATCTTCTCGAAGCAACATTGCCACAGATTCCAGAGTTTCCAAAGCCTGAGATACCAGAAATTCCTAAACCAGAGTTACCGGAACTTCCAAAACCCGAACTCCCTTCTTTACCAAAAACTGAACTGCCAGAACTTCCCAAATTTGAAGTTCCAACATTACCAGAAACTCCAAAACCTGAAGTCCCAACTTTGCCAAAACATGAGTTGCCAGAAATTCAAAAGCCAGAAGTCCCCAAGTTGCCCGAATTGCCAGAAATTCCAAAACCTGAAGTCCCAACTTTGCCAAAACATGAGTTGCCAGAAATTTCAAAGCCAGAAGTCCCCAAGTTGCCTGAATTGCCAGAAATTTCAAAACCTGAAATCCCAACTTTGCCAAAACATGAGTTGCCAGAAACCCCAAAGCTAGAAGTCCCCAAGTTGCCTGAATTGCCAGAAATTCCAAAACCTGAAGTCCCAACTTTCCCAAAGCCAGAGTTGCCAGAAATCCCAAAGCCGGAAGTCCCCAAGTTGCCTTAATTGTCCAAGCCCACACTCCCAACAAAATCGAGTCTTCCGATTCCCGAGGATGTCGTCAATCCAGCGCAAGCGACTTCTAATCACCCTTAAGTAAATTTCTAGTGCTTATGTCGCCAGCTACTTTCAATTATCTGTTAATGACATTGTAGATTATGGGGTGGAACATGAGTTTGAGAGAGTGTATCTCTTGATGTATTGTTTCTGCTATTATTATGTATTTTCTTCACTTTTTATTATGAAATATTGTTTGATATAAAATTAATCTCATAGAATAGAACAGGAGGTGGAGAGTATGGTAGATAACACAATTCATATTTAAACACAATGAAATACAGTAGAAGTTAAGCAAACTACCAAATTTATTTTTTTAATATTCACTTTCAGATTAAAAATTCAGTGTTTATTTACTTTCAAGTGAGATAGGATTCAATTTTGTATTTTTCACATGCAAAGTTTATTAAACTTATATAATCATTAGATGTGTTCATGGTAATATTAACATAGTCTTTAGTAATATTAAGCTATTCATATTCAAATTAGACTATAATATTTCATAAGTTATAATTTAAAACCTTATTTTATAATTAAAGAAATATACCATTTTTCACTGAAATTGGTTATTTCTAGCTAACAATTTCAAAGATTTCATTCATTTAATTATAAAATCTTACTTATCATCACATTTATGTATTCAAAATTTCACCATAATCCAATTTCTAATTTTTAATTAGGCTACATTGGTATAATGAATAAATACTTAGAATAAAAAACCATTAACTTTTGTTTCATTATTGTTTCCAACAAAATAACTAACCAATTTGATATAAACAACAATGCCCAATGAGATTTTTAAGTTGGACATTATATTGCTAACTATGTTATAGGCTCAAAGGTTCATTCTCCAGTCTTACTTAAACCTACCCATTAGACTTGTGGCCAACTAGAAAATAACATTTTTGCCTAAATGATATATTTTTTGTTCTTTAATAGTGGTAATTGCGAGCATTGCTTCTTTCCATTGCGCTTTATCTTATTTGCATCAATCTACTGAATTTTTATATTTTCTAATCAACTTCCATCATCTTAATTTTAATCCAACTGTATACACATGCTTTAAAGCTATATAAATTTATTTGGTTAATTGTGGCATTGGTTGTAATGCTAGTACCAGAACCTCTTTCATAAATTAGGAACTATTTTTTTATTTTTTCCATTTTTGTGCTAGTCTTTGAGTATTATACCTATTTTTTAATAACTTTTTGTTAATAATAGTAAAATTTTTAAAAGTCATGTACACTTCATGTATTGTTTCTCCGGCAATATTTTCAAACAAGAAATGATAAGTTTTGAAGCTTCACAATGGCTTTTTTTTTAATTTTTAGAACTTATTTTCAGTTGTTTTTCTTAAAATTAATGCCATATAAACCCTTAGAAATTTTAAAAGGAAAATAATCTATCTAAGCCATCGACAAAGGTCTTTTGGACGAGTTTTTTCTAGGTTAGAGGTGAAGGTTGAAGTTGGATCATAAGTACGTTTTTTGGATTTAAGATAGGCATAACAACATATCATTTTCTAGGGGCCTTTTTCATAAAAATTATTATTATTTTGAGAGAGACATTTTGGCACATTTTATTTACAATTTTACCTCAAATTGAATATTTTATCTATTTTCATGATAACTTTTTTGGATAACTTCACATGTTATTTTGCCTAGTTATCATTTATTTAATATAGCATTTTGATTATTAATCATAAAATTTTGGATATAATTAAATATTATGTGCTTATCATTTTACCTTTCATAAGTCTAGACATTCAAGTATCTATTATTATTATTTTCTTCTAATATTGATAAATTGTTTTCTATATTTAGTTCGTTCCTTCTATTTATGTCAAGATTGGGTTGATTTGTATAGTCATGAAATTTATCCCATCGATGAGTTTACTGTTTAATAGGATACTTCATTAGTGAAGAAAATTCATTGAATATTATCAACTGATATAGTTTTACTATAATTTTAAAGATAATTGATGAATTAGTTGTGATATTTAATATATTTCTCTTATATGCGAACTCTAGCATTCAATAATCACTTTTTTGGATTATTTAATAAAGTTAAAAATTAACATCTTATTGTACATGCATATTTAGGAATGGTCATAGGAGGGCCAAGATCTAGCAATATTGAAACTTTTTAAAATTTTGAGCCCAACTTGAAGCTTAAGCGAGCAACTAAGTCCTAATTAGGCTTTAACTAGATACATTTAAGTTGAGTCAAGCTTAACTGAATGAGTTATAATCAAAAGCCCAAACTTTAAAATAAATATTAAATGGTCTAAGCTCGTTAAGCCCAAAAGTCTAACCATTTTAAAAATATATTAAATATTCTATAGCCTAATTAGAGTAGATCAAACCCAGCAGCCAACTCTTTGGAGGTTTTGTGATTTAAGCAAAGACCTAAATGCTCTATTTATAAAATCAAATTTCTTCTTCTTATCTTTTCAATTTCAATATATAAATCTAAATGAGCATTTTAGATCTCATTTCCCAACCTCCAAAGTGAAAAGATAAGGTTGAGGAATTTAATTTTATAAATAAAGCATTTGGGCTTAACTTTACTTAGTTGGTCTTTAGACCCCTTATCTTAAATATGCTTTATTATTAAAAAATGTAGTTGGTTTAAAAATAAAATAATATTATTTTTAATATAATGAGCCTTTAGGCTTTAGGTCACGATGGGTTGCTTAGCCTAAGCTTAATCCTACTCTAAAGTTCAAAAAATTTTATAAGTAAAAATTTGAATTTAACTTAAAACTCGGTCAATTTAGACTAAGCTCGTTGACTTCAAATCGAGATAAATTGCATTAGATTAGACTCAAGCTATTTTATCATTTCTATGTATATTACTGTTGCTATTATAGTTTTCATTCAAATTTAAATAATCTTCAATTCTTTCCTATTTTAAAACTTAATAAACAATACGTCAAATCTCTCATGATGAATCTAACAATCATGAAATTAGACTTAACCTTAAGAGAGGACTCACTAGTTAAACCCATTTTTGGAACTTTTGTTAATGACTAGAAGTTTTATGAAAACTAAAAGTATTCAAATTTGCGTTATTTAATAATCATGAGGTATTATATGGAGGACTCTACTCCTAATAGTATTTAAAAGATTGAGAATGCTAAGGAATATACTGAAGTTAGGGCTAGCAAAAAACCAAACCAGTTTCGGACAATTCAGACAAAGATAAAAATTTCATGACCCTAAATTAGTTTGAAACCATTTTTTTACCAAAATGACCCGGAACCGAACAGGATTGGAAAACACCAATCCGGTTCGGAACTGGTTTGTCTGATTTTAACTAATAGCAAAGGGCTATTAAATTGCACCATCTTCTTCCCATCTCTTTTTCTCTATAAAACCAATCAAAAAATTACAGCAAAGAAAGTTAAATTATGCTTGTCTAATTGAAGTTCAAATCAAACAAATGGTAAGTCTGCAATCAAATTAAAAAAAACAAAAATACAACTATCGAATTTAAAGTCTCCAACAAAATTATTGCAAGAAGCCACTACCCACAACCAATACACTTTTGTTGGACCCTGAAACTTTTTTTAGAAAATTTCGAGCAGTACATGAGAAATGTGGATAGGTTCATGTTTTGCTTTGGTGATTTTGGTAGTGAGAGATTATAAAATGTGAAGAATTAGGGTGAAAGTGATGAAGAACACGTACATATATATATATATGTATGTTCTGTTATTGATGTTCATGATCAATCATGGACTATAATATCTTTATAGATGATATGGAGTTGAAAATGAAGTAGAGAAGATGATCTTGATATGAGTTGTGATAAGGAAAGATTTAGAAAGAAAAGTGATAGTGATCTAGAAAATGTTCACTGAGTGTACTTCGATCTATTAGCCACAACTTTTTTTCTAGTTATCGAAATGAGATGATTATTTTCTTGGATTCTACTAGAAACATATGGCTACATTTCTTATGAAGAAATTAAATTTCAATTCTATCTCTAAGAGTCTCGAAATTTCATGAAGTTGAGACCTAGGTGCAGTATATTAATAGATGAATGTAAAATTCATCTTTGGACTTAAGGGAAAAATCTGGATTGATCTAGGCTGAATTGGATGAAGTTGCCTTCTTGGAAATTTTAGATTATTTTCCTAGCTTTCTAATGATATATAGCATGAAATTTTTAGACATCAGAGTCGAAAGTTAGGATCTTTACAAATGAAGATAATCAGAAGTTTAGAGGTATCGTCTGTGATAATGTCATCTTCCTCTAGGTGACGTCATCTTTTTCTATAAATCAACTCCTTCTATAAACAAAATTCTTCTATGATGACGTTAGCTTCCTCTGGGTGGCATCATCTTCTTCTGTAAGGATGCATCGTCTGTAAAGATGCATCTTCTGTAAGTCATCTTCTCTGTAAGTCATCTTCTTCTGTAAGCATGCATCTTTTGTGTTTTGTATCCTCTGTGAATCAACTTCTTCTATGATGACGTCATCTTCCTCTGTAAGGATGCATCGTCTGTGCTTTGTATCCTTTATGAATCAACTTCTTCTGTGATGATGTCATCTTCCTCTGGGTAACGTCATCTTCCTCTTTGTTACTGCTCATGAATTTCCTCTATGTTACTATTCATGAACTTCCTCTGTGTTGCTATTCATGAACTCCTTTTGTGTTACTATTCGTGAACTTCCTCTGTGTTTCTGTTCATGAACTCCTCGGTGTTACTGTTCGTGAACTTCCTCTGTATTACTGTTCATGAACTCCGTCTGTATTACTGTTCGTGAACTTCCTCTGTGTTACTGTTCATGAACTTCCTCTGTGTAACTGTTCATGAACTCCTTCTATGTTATTGTTCATGAAATTCCTCTGTGTTACCGTTCACGAACTTCTTCTGTGATTACGTCATCTTCTTCTATGTTTCTTCTGTGATGATGTCATCTTCTTCTGTGTTTTGCTTCTTCTATTTTTCATCTATACCTATCTTTTGTTCTATTTTTGACCCCTAAGAAGATAGAATTGGTGTTTGAGGTCTTAAATCCTCTTTTGAACCATATAAAGAACACCTTGATCTGATATCTCTATAGAAAGTTATGCCAATTGTAAAACATCTTATGTATTACTATTCATAAACTTCTTCTGGGTTACTGTTCATTATATATCTTCTGTCCTATTTTTGATCCTTCAGAAGATAAACTTTGTCTTTGAGATCTTCATGAAATTTGTATTTTTTGAAGGTATCTTTCTAACCATCTAAAGAAAACCTAAATCTAATACCTATAGAGAAAGTTATGCTAATATTCCCGAAGTAGGTTCAATATGATTGAGGATAAAAACAGATTGGATTCTTTTGGCTATAACTTCTTCTATAGACACACACATGACTTGATTCTTGAACCATTGGACTCGTAAGACATTTCTATACATCTCTACCAAAAATCATAGCCATATGAAATGAAGTGAGAAAGATTGAGTGAAAAACGTAGGGTGGGTACAGTGTGTATACTCTTAAATAATATGAACTGGTGTTATTCCACTGAACATACTTCAGTATTTTGATGATTTCCGGATCGGTAGAGCTCCAAATGAGATGATTTATGATTTGCAACAAACTAGAGACATGGATCTACAAATGGTATGAAGAAATTGGAATCTAATTCAGTGTCTAAGATGTTTAAATGTCAAATGGAAATTGTGCATAGTATACTGTTATGGATAAGAGTAATCCAAAAATGTTTGAAGTATATCTTTCAAATCACTGAACCAAATTGAATGATTTTGATGTCATTAGAAACTTGAGATAATAGGGGACATTTTTCTAGAAGAAAGAGTTATGTTAGAATGTTCAAGGGTAATGTTGGCAAGACACTTAGGTATAAAAGACATAAGGCATAAATGGAAGGGCAAATGGGACAATTCTCAATCATTAAGG
>JANZXR010000008.1:27219056-27257118 GCA_027575705.1 Erythroxylum echinodendron
TAGAGTATCTTTTAGAAGAAGAGGACCATTAGGAGAAGAGATAGTAACTGTACCAGTGTGAGAGATTGGCAATCCAAGACATGAAGATTATCCGGACCTTGATATTCAGCAGCGGCACTGAGTGATTGAATGTCTGGGGTGACATGATAATTGGCTGCAGTATCAGGATGCCAATTATTTTCGTTGGGTGATGTATTGGAGTAGTTTACGAATGGTGTTAGGGGTGGATAGTGATTGAACATGGGATAGTAAGGTGAAGGCGGTGGTGGATAGGATGCAGTTGGTGGTGGGCAATTATATGAAAAATTTGCCGTCGGTTGTTGAGTGATATGGTGTTGATTTGCATTGTGATTTTGTCTTTTGTAGCGGTGACGACATTTATCAGCAGTATGGTTTCATAGTCCACATATTTGACACGGGCCTTTGGGTTTGGAATTGGAATTTCGTTGCCAATTGGTGTTTGAAGTTGGTAATGGGAGCAGCGGAGGAAGAGAATTATTATTGAAATGTCGAGATACCATATTTGCTTGAGGTGGTTCATGACAACTTTTAAGAAGTATTTCATGAGCAACAAGCTGTCCATGAAGTTCATGAAAAGGAACAGGTTCGGGACGAAGGTTCAAGGCAGTAATGATGTTGTGATATTCAAAACCAATATTTCTGTAAATAATGGCATTGAATTCAGCCGTAGAGAGGGGTCGGCCAGCAGCATGTAGTTCATCTTTGAGTGCCTTTGCACGTTGGAGATAAGCAGAAATTGAGAGATCATTTTTCTTGAGTTCTTGGAGTTCAATGTGAATTTGAAGTTGTCGGTTTTGAGAGACAGAGCCGAAAGATTGTGCTAAAGCTTGCCAGACTTCTTGAGAGGAATTTAACCCAACAATATATGGGAAGACTTCTTCAGAAAGAGAGGAGTGAAGCCAAGAGTGTAGAAGCTGGTCTTGTTTGAACCAAGTTGTGTATTCAGGATTTGGGATATCAACGGCTGGATCAGATGGGGATTTAACTGTTTTCGGGGTTGGGAGGGAGCCATCAATGAGGTGATTAAGATTGTGATAATTGAGGAGAGGTTGGAATTGAGTTTTCCAGGCTAGATAGTTTGATGATTTTAATTTGACAGAAAAGGAGTGCTGGGCATTAGTATGATGGGAAGAAAATTGATTTGTTAATTCACCCATGGTTTTGCTCTGATACCATGTACAAACTGGAAATAAGAGAAACAGAGTTGTGGAAGAGTTTGTTGTCTATTGCTCTTGCAAACCGTGGCTGTGAAATAGCCATTTACAGGAGATGAATTAGCTCCAAATTAGGAAATACAAACCTAATCAAATCAAAGGAAAATCAACGTAAATGACAAAAATCAAGGAGTATAGTATATTACAGGAACAGTAAAATATTAACAGCATGGATTTGAGCCAAGAATATATCTGCGTGTTGACTTGGCTAATGATATCTTAACAAGGGTAACTTCTTAGTTGTATATGATTCATATTCTAATTTTAGAGAAAAGCCTATTACATTTTGAATTAAATAAACTCTTAATGAACAATAATTTATTAATGTAATAAAATATATCAACATTATCCGTACGAAGAACTGGAAAACAAACTAGTTAAATGTTAAACGAATCATTGAAAACCAAGTCTTGATTAGAGCGAGGCTTCCATATTTTGTCAGGAAGGGGATAGACACCCTAACTCATGCTGCTTTGTTCAAACATGGGATCGAGCGTGACCAGTGATCGGAAACCATTATCTACTTAGTTTTGTCAGTATAAATAGCGTTACATAGAACAAGTAGGTTATAAAGCTAATCAGCGAAGTTGACACCTTCCCAACTATATTTTGCTTAAAAGCAGCAACAAACGGAAATCCGCCGAAACCTTGGAAATGCTAATTACCCTCCGGATACCTACTCTGTTGATCAATGTGGTAGATGTATATCTCTTTCATATTGAAGTGGGAAATTGTGAACTTATTGCTTTGGCATGTATGTTCAGGGAATCAGCTAGCTTTCGAGGCGAGAAAGCAATTGGTGATGGTCCAAACGAATTTATCCTGAGAGGAAATAAAGATGAAGTCATGTACCACGTTGCAGTACCTGATTGGTCAATATCATGAAGGTAAGCAAAATTGATTTCTGAACAAGGACAGCGAAGGGGGGCACCTAACTAAGGAAATCTCTTGAGATTTTGTGTGGAAATGGAACTAACGAAAATCCCTGCAAATTGAGGGATGGATATGGACTTATCTAAACAGTTCATTTCGCGAGTTTTGACCTCACTCGGCCATGACAATATATTTTCTCTTTTCTTGTTCAAACCTCTCTTGGGTCTACAAAAATAGCCCTTGTCGTTGGTGAGGTTCTTGTCAATTCATAGAGACCGTTCTTCTCTTCAATTTTTAGTGCCTTGATGCACCACAAATCTTCTGGACAAGAGAGCGATTTCCAGTGTGGTATATGAAATCTGAGGCTGTCTTGACCTCCAACTTCTGTTACAATAACTTTACAATCATTGGTCTTCCTAGCCACGTTGTGCACGTATTGGCACAAAGTTCGAACCATCTTTCCTGATAATGGCCCTTCACGGTACACTCCATACATGAAGTAGAATCCAAAGGGATTAAAAAAATCTGGTATTGCTGATAATTTAAAGCAGGGAAATATTTTGTCTATCAATCTCGAGCACTTTGTGTATGTAAGGCAAGATAAAGGAGCTTTACCTAGCCTGAGCTTGAACAGTTCACCACTGTTCCATACACTCAGCATAGCCCAACTACTTGGAACTTTCACGCCTGAAATCAATGATTCACCTCTTGGATAAGCCACCCAAGTCCCCAAGCTTAGCTTGTTTCTCAGTATATTTCCTATGTCATGTGGAAAAAATTCGGTTGATGAACCCATGAACTTGTGGTATAGAAACTCAGCTTCTTCGATCCTGATCTTAGCAACCTCAATGTCGGATGATACACGTAAAGCTCGTCTGTTAACTGGATTGACGAGAATAGCTGGTGTCCTGAACTTGACATAACCAAGTTTGCCTACGAAGAGCTTAACAGAAGCTTCATTATCTTTCTCTGTTGCAACGTAGGCGTAATCGACATCATTTGCAATGAACCATTCTTCTAGTCTGCGCACTAGCCTTGATCCAATCCCTTTTCGTCTGTGAGCAGGTGCAACTCTTAATCCTAAAACATAACCCACCTTCGCCAAATCCTTGGGAGGTTTATGAATGGTGGCAAGCTTTATGGAGCCTTGGATGACACCAACAAGTTCGTTCCTGAACAGGGCTACCTATCAAAAAAGCAAAAAAAAGGTAATATAAATAAAAAAACATGTTGCATTTTTAAGATAAGACATCAGATCGAAAAGAAGTGAAATGAAAATCAGAAGGAAAAGTGATAATAATAAGTACCAGCATCTTATACACCGGACTATTTCTGATTCTACAGATGGGGTCACCCAAAGTGTCTGTGAAGAGAACTACTCCCTCAGTTGGGCCTACCTCACATCTTCTCTCGAGATCTTCTACTCGAGCTCTATCCTTTTGCGCATTGTATTTACGTATAACTAGCTCACTCCCATATCCCATTCTCAAACCATAAGCTATACTATCACTAACATAACCAGAATCTAGCTACATATACTAGTTGGATGGATGGATCATGTACGAGATGATGGCGATTCGCGCTTCTCAAGTAAAAAGCGGAAAGGACATGAAAACTCATGAGAAGAGGGAGATCAAATCATGAATTAGAAAGTTAATATTTGCTTAACCATATTTGGCCTTGGACGTGAATATATAGAAAATGGTTTACGAAATAACTCATATGGTGCAATTCCCTCTGTAATGAACATCAACACTAGGGTTCGACATCATTAGTAGACAAAAGGTGGTTAATAATGATAATAATAATGTGTCCTGTTATCTTCCCACTTGCACAAAACAAAAATCATAAAAATTGAAAAAAAAAAAAGGTGGATGTGGTCTTTTGCATTGAGCTTTTACCACCGTTAACCTAATTATAAAGCCACATCCACGCTTCCATAACCTCAGCCTCACGCCATTGTCCACACCTAAGCATTTGGTATCGTTGGCCGACCCCCAATTTATTGATCACCCAACTCGTTAGCCTTCTTTATCTAAACCAAGCCCTCGAACACTATTTGTCTCTCTAGTACTGCACTTTGTTCTATTCTGTCGCTATCAATCAAACTTTGCTAGATTAATTACTTAAATAATTATTTATCTATAGCTTAAAAATAGCAACATATTATTACTAATTTAAACATTGTGGAACTATAAATAAAGCTTTACATGAAAAGATAGCAATTGCTGTATAAATACACGTAGCCCACAAACGCACCTGACAGTTACTGTAAGGTAACAATAGGCAAAGCCAAAGCGTACATCTTCAATCTTCCAATCTAATCATAGGTTTAGAACAATAAGTTGATTATTTAATATTTCAACCTCCGGTTTAGATTGCGTGGTCCGCTACGTGTACGCTGGATAGTGCATGGTATCAACATATGATTTTAAGTACGGCGATGGAGTTAAATTAATGAGATGAGAGGGAAGTTTGTTAGCCTTTTTAGCTTTTGGGAAGGGGCAAAGCCCCTTTCTGCTCACAGTGAAGTCATTGTTTTCGCACTATAGACAAAATTAAACTGATCATATTAAAATTAAATTTACGTTTATTGTAGTGGGCAATGGTGGTCCACCCCTCTTCAGGACACTTAGATTCGAAAGGGAAAGTGATAGCCCCACTTAAGCCATGACTCGCTTTCAACTAGTTAAGCTGAATTATTATGAAGGTTAATCATAACTCTTCCTTAACATGCCCTACGCGCGCTCGTGCGAGAGAGACACCCACCATGTGTAGTGTATAGGAAGAGAGTATCGGCACTCATCTCCAACCACCGAATTGATTAACTACTTTTCTGTTAATGTTTTGCGTCTGATTGGATCAAAATCAAGGAGGAGCTTATTAATTGTGATTAGTAGATTGCCTCCAAAGACACTAATTTAATGTCATCAAATCAAACAAATATCAAAATGGACGCGAATCTTCAGAAGCAATATGATAATTAAACACACCATTAGTCAACAGTGGCCAATATATGAATTTCCAAGGAGCTTGCTTCTCAATCAAGTCCTGACCATTTCATGCGATTTGGATTGTGGATTTGTTGTTCATCTTAATCTGTTTTCCTGTTGGCAACTTATCTGATTTTTATTAGTATATTTTGACTTATAACAATATTAGTAGTTTTGGACTACTAGCAATTTAAAGTTTGTCTGAATTATTACGTCAAAAGAAAGGGTTGTTCATTGATTATGAGAATTATGATGTTTATTTCTAACTATTTGTAATAATTCTTCCATTTATTGTGTAATCATATGAATGTTTACTTGAATATATATAAACTTGTTGTCAAGTACTAGCAATTTAAAGTTTGTCTGAATTATTATGTTAAAAGAAAGGATTGTTCATTGATTCTGGGAATTATGATGTTCATTTCTAACTATTTGTAATAATTCTTCCATTTATTTTGTAATCATATGAATGTTTACTTGAATGTATATAAACTTGTTGTCAAGTAAGATTAGGTAGGACACACCATCTCTTGTTGCTCCTTAAAATCTTATTTTATAACCCGATCTTATTATTAGGTACTTATATTATGGATTGTATAATTTTTCGATCTTTGCCCTTTTACATTGATTTACTAGGTCTTTTTTTAATTGTAAACTATATTGTTTTCTTTAAATTTGGTTGATGAATATTACTTAATCAATTAATAGTATCATTAAAATCTAATGTCGAATTGAATGCAGGTGATTCACATGGGACCTACTCTACCCTAGAAGAAGAATAAGGCTACTCCAAGCAGCTTAATACCGATACAACTGCAGTTGTGGTACTGTCAACTTCTTAAAAGTGTAGCTGATGAGCCATCTGCTCGTATACAGCCAGAAGATCACACACCTGCAACTTGTGAACCTACTTCAACACTAAGAGCTGTCACATCTGCGTCTATTACTCATCCTAGAGATAAGTATCTACAACTTTTGAATATGTGACGCAGCTTCTTATAATCAGCCACCAGTAAAGAACATGAGCCCCTTTCCTAGTATTAGTGCTACCTTTGCAAGCATTATAAGTATGATCTTTCACATCACATTGGTTAAACATACAAGTTTAATAATTTTGTTTATCTAACCAATTAAGAATATATTATATTCTTATTGTAAAATATTCCTTTACTATATTTTAAGATTCACGACTGATCCGAAAAAGACAAGGGGTATCACAAAAGGACACAAATTGACAAAGATTAATAAGGCGATAGGTAAGAGATTGGAGATAGAGATCTCCCCCGCTGAAGGACGACCAACCAACTCCATACAGTCTGCCAAATTATCGAGTGAAATTGGTTTGGTATCCCAAACTTCCTTACCTGTAAAAACAAAATGGAAAAAAATAACTAATGAGGAGTTAGACATTGTATTTGATAAGTTAGACGTAAGTATTATAAAACTATCTAATTTGTACGTATTTTTAATATGCCTAAAGCTTTGACCAATAATTTATAATTTTTTGCAGCAAAAGTTGGAAGTCAAGAGAATGAGGACAAACAACGAAATACATGTTCTTGTCAAGAAATTTCTTCCTTTAAGATTTAAAGATCAAAGATTTCACTTAAAAAATCATTTTATCAAGCACGGAAAGGATGTTAAGTCGCATAATGTCACAGTGGCGGAGTGGGTGGATTTATGTGAATATTGGGAGTAATCAACTACAAAGATTAGTGAATTTGATCACAAAACTTAATTTCACAACTTTATTAACAACTGATTTTATTTTAGTATTTATGAATTGTGATTTATAGATGTTATAATAGATTTTGTTACGTTTACAGTTAAAAAAAAGTCAACAAGTCAAATTGGCTAGGAGTCAGGTTAAATGTCGACCAAACTCTGGCTACAAGGCCTTTGTAGCGATACGGCATGAGATTGTGAGTTATTATCTTTTTAATTATACTTTACTTTGATTGACATTTCAAAATTTATAATAAAGATTACTAATAATATATTTTTATACAACAGAGTGACAAAGATGGAGAAGAGTGTGATCGGATGGAGCTATGGTATCACACTCATTATGATGAAAGTAAAGGTCAATGGACAACTACTGAATGCAGAGAAAAATGAGTGAGTACATAGTTCATTTACAAATATTTCTTAAATGAAACTATGTATCTAATTAATTCTTAATTTTTTAGGAGTTAATGTGTAAGGAATTGGAAGATTCGATAGAATAAAATCATCTAACGATAGTGGATGAAGTGTTCGACAAAATTTTGGGCACTATATTTGATTATGTTGTTGGCATAGGAGTTGGGCCTCGACCACAAAGGAAGACTTCAGTCAGAAAGAGATTTCGAGACAAACTAGGATGGTCAAAAAAGGTTAATCAGGAGTTACAGTCTCAAGTCAATGAATTGAATAAAAAAGTTGAATAAACACATAATCGATTAACTACCGAAGTCGAACAACAAAGAACTGAATTTGAACAACAAAAAAACTTCTTGAAACTTTTATGTTCTACACATAATATTCGTTTAGATTAGATATGTACTCATATTGATATATTATACACTTATGACATACTTTTTATATTAATTACTATATTATGACATGTTTGAGAATTGCAATTAAATAATAAATTGTCTGCACGTATGAAATTCTTATGATACATGAATAATTATTAAAATTAATGATATACTAAAAAAATTGAAGAATTATTAAATAAATAAAATTCATAAATAATATTGAATAGTTATTAAATAAATAAGATTTAAAATAATTTGTTATTTAAAAAATAATTATTAAAATTGAAAATTTTATTATTAAATTAAAATTATTTTTGAAAAACAAAAATAATTAGAAGAAAATAAGTGTATTTACGACATTTTTCTAAAACATTCTGCGACGTTTTTATTACATCACGGAATGATATTTTTTGCGACGTTTGTAGAAACGTCGCAAAATGTGACTTTTCGTGACGTTTCCAAAAAACGTTGTGGAATGTGATATATTCTGCGACTTTTATTAAAAACGTCGCAGAAAGTCCAATCTTTCAGTCAAGTTTTTAAAAACGTCACGGAATGTCAATATTTTCTGTGACGTTTTACGTAAAACATCGAAGAAACTCTTTGCCTACACCACATTTTGCAACGTTTTTTATGACATTTTTTAAAACGTCGCAAATTGTATTCTGTGACGTTTTTTGACATTCTTTGACGTTTTAAAAACGTCACAAATTACCTTGTTTTCTTGTAGGGTCTGCGACAATTATTATAACTATTTGCTTATTTTTTGGTAGATGAAGAAGGACATGTTCAATATGCATATCCATCCGTCCTAAATGTATGGAAGATGCACGCGCTGGTGAGGGGGCTTGCTTACAATAGACCCTATAAAGAACACAACATTACGAAAAGATAGTGAAACAGGAATTCCAACACATATCAAATAGCACGAACAGGAATTGATTACCTCACCATAACACTCACAAAAGGTTCGCGAAACTCCTGAACACATCGCTATTCTTCTCTTTATTTCTTTCTTTAAGCCCTCCCTCTCTCCATAGATATATCGTCCTCTACTTCCATGTAAGACCCCTTTCCTTTGATTAATCATGATAATCATCAGACTTTCCATTATTACTAGAAAAAGACACGTTCGCGAAAGGGGACATCACACACATGCGTAAAAACTCACTCACTCATTAAAAAATAAGTGATTTATTGCTATAAATACTATCATAAACATAAAATTAGGTTATTGGATGGATTTTTCACAATCGTTAATGTTTATTTAATTGATTTGTCTAAGCAATTCAATGTCTTGTTGTATAGTGTCTTGGGGCAATATGAGTTTATAAGAACAAATCGATGTCCCACCCACTAGCCACCATACCAATGAGGCTGTGGGTCCTCCAATTCATGATTTATCTCTCCACAAAGTTCCCCTTCAATAAGGTGTACAACAATTTGTCTGCCTCGTGTCCTTCTTTGCATGAATTATGATGTCTACTTGCCTTTCATTTATGATTTTAATAATGTAGCATAAGTACTTGGAGGACCCATAGTTTGGTTGTGACCAAGGAGATGGGGGTTCAACATCCAAGCAATTTTGTTTGGTTTTCGATTTCTGTTAACTTTTTCTTCTTTTCCAATCAAACTTCACTAAGGAGTAATGGGAAATGGTTAGTGCTATATCTTTTTTGGCCTTAAATGAGAAGAACATTACTATACTTTTGAACTTAAATCAACGTTTTAGTACATTGTGAAGTTACAGCCACTTCTTAAAGTAACAAGGGATTCTACTGTTCCTTCCTCGTTCTTCCTATGTATCTCCCACAACGGTCCCATATCAAATCATTCTTATCCAATATTAGCATCATAAGCTCTTTCTGAAGATAGTTCGTGCGCTGAGGAACTACTGTTCCAGCCATTAGAGAAGAGCAAATGGTAGCCCTTCCAATGTAGATTTGGTATGAAGTGTTCAAATTAAGAAAGGCGAAATGTGGAAATGCACACCCTTTTTTCCCTTAAAACCCTAAAATACACACTTTTCTTATCACAAGTAATCACTTCCTTAAAATCCTAAATTGCACTATATTCATATAGACGCCATGAAGTTATCAACAAAAGTGTTTGTAACAAAATTCAAACAAAAATTAATTTATATATAATAAAAAATCTGAAATATAGTATTTATATTTAACCACACAATACAGGAAAATGCTCTTTTCCTTAAATTTTAAGATATTCTGGTGCTGATTTGAAATCTATAACCCTTAGAATTTAGGATTTCTAAATAATTGTCTCCATTGAAAATTTAATTCCTTGTTTGGGTACTGTTATAAATGACTTTCACTTGTAAGGAAATGAAAAAAGAAAGCAAATGAATGAGGCATGAAATGATATTTGTGCAGCTCTCAACGGTCAACAGAGAACGGTTTTCCGCGCTGAGCTGATTTGTGATCCGGGTTTGTTTCTTCTAAAGGATTAAATGGTCATTGCAAGTTTTTGAGCCACGTGTAAATGATAAGAACGATTCAAGCGACATTTGCAGTCCCCAACTTATCCGTACCCCTGACCAAGTGTTCCGTTCAAGGTTGAGGTAGATTCAACTTTCTGATATTCGTACCGTAACATTAGAGAACGGTAAGAAACTGTATTTACTGTCGATACTTTAAAAATCTTGTTAAAAAAATAATTTAAATAAACCTCCATGTCTGTTCTGTCTTTCTCCTCTCTTACCTAGCCCAGGCCTCTTCCCCTCCCTCACCAGGTCGTTGTCGGCCACCGTCGCGTCACCTCCCGCCTTCAAACCACACGTCTTTACCTTTGCACTGCATGCCGCCTCCACCGCTCTCTCCAACCGCATGCCCAAACCCAACCGCTATCTCCACCGCTTCCAACTGCTCTCTTCGGTCCACCTTGTATTATGCTGTTTCGATTGTTGTACTGTTTTATGTATTGCCCATGTATTTTATAGAATATATTCTATTTATAATATACTATAATAATTTAACCATTTAAATGTATTGTTGAAATTATAACAAAAATCAAGAATAAATAGGAGATAATTCTGGACTTGATCACAAAATTTTTGAAAAAACTACGAAATGAGTTCGAACCAACTTTAAAAGCCCTAAAATGTGCCTTGGAGATTTATGTGACACTTTTAAACGAAATCAAGACGATTTTAGTGACATTTGGTAATTTTTTTAAATTCAATCCAAAAATTTTTCTATGTAACAAAAACAGTTATCGATCAATTTCGAAATATGTTGAAAAACTACAAAAAGTAGGATTGGAGTCTCTACAAACTGAAACGACTCAAAACAGAAGTTGTTTGAATAGAGCTAAGTTAATTCAAAATTGTTGGATTAAAATGCTCTTTATTGAAAAATAATGAGAATTAGTGATTTTTCTCCCATTTAAATTTTTTCAAGCATCCAATTTAAAATTTTTATGCCTAATTAGAGTATTTAGTGGTCAATTTGAAGTTAGGGTGACCATAGGAAATTTTTGGAATTTACCTGGGCATAAAGTGACTTAAATTTAAAAAAAGGGGGCAAATTGGTCTTTTTGTCAAACCAAATGCTTTCAAATTCCATACGAGCTTTACATGGGAAAATTTCCATGAAATAAGCATGAATTAATTGGTTTAAAAAGTAACCAATTAAATGGTGACAAATGGCATGAATTAAAGTATAAATATGAGAAGTTTTGGTAAATATGAAATATTATTAATGGAAATGGTGGGCAAAAAGTGTAATTAAGCAAAATTTTCATCTAGCATGGCCGTCCATTGATGGGAAAAAAGAAGGAAAAGAGAGAAAAAAGAAAAGAAAAGAAAAAGGAGAAGAGAGAGCTTCGGTTAGGCTATGGAGAAGTCATTGAAAGAGTTTTTCATGCTCTTCTAACTCCAATCAACCATTCAACAAGATCTCATAGCCATCCAAGTGAAGAAGAAGAAAAAATTAGGTTGGTAGCTTACTAGTTTTGTTAAAAAACAATATTTGAGTTTGTTGTGTTATAGCTTAGGTTTGGTTTTAATGGAGTGAATTATGCGTTTATGATGTGATATCAAGGTTTTATTGCATTGAAAGTGATTAGGAGAAGAAAATCACTAAACCTAGTGTCTGGAACCTTGGTCAAACTTGGTCAACGATAAGATCCATTGCCTAAAGTGTTTTGTTTTTCCATTTGATGATTTACGATTAATGAATGACATTAGGACATGGCCAGTTTTTTAATGTGATATGATCCATAATTTTATTTTGATGTTTTATGGTGTTCATAGCATGATTTTAATGTTATGGCCAAGAGTGTATGATTATGTAAATATTTGTTAATAAAATTTATGGCTTAGATGTGTGTATTAAAATTTCATAGAAATGAATTTGGATTGGTTTTAAGTATTAGAAATCAAATGGAATTGAATTGGAAAAGTTTAATGTAAAATATGATATGTTTAGCCTTAAGGGCATCTTTGGTATAAAAGTATAATTATAATGTAATGATGATGTGAATGTGAATGTGATTAAAAATGGTCATTAAGTGTATTTGTGGTATTGGAATTATTAAATCAAGTGTTACGTTATTATTTAGGAAAAAATTAGTATATGGAGTGTATGTGGAAAGTACTGAAGTTGAAATAGTTTATGGTGTATTTGGTTGAAAAATATATTGAATGTATTATTATTAGGTTTTCGTATCGGAAAATGAAACAAATTGAAGGATTATGAAGTGGTGAAAAGGAAACTAACAAGAAGGGACTTTACTTCATATTGATTTTAAGCAAATGGTTTATATTTTATCATGAAATGAATATTTATCTTGAGTTTTATGTGAATAATATTTTACAAGTGAATATTGCTAGCATAAGTTTATGTTTTAGCAATATATGAATTTTAATTTGAAAGTTTTGCGGTACACTGTTAGGTTTTGTAAATGTTATTATATCGGTCAGAGTATTTCATATCAATGTTAAAATATTAAAACTTATTCATATCGGAAACCTACAATTAAGGGGTCCCAAATTCACACCAGAGGCTTCAGCAGTTGTAGTAATTTTAGCTTGGGAGACCGAGTACAGGGATGGATCACTAAGTATTTTTCTTTATGAATCAACCGCTTCCAAAATAGTGAAGACTGGCAAAAGTGCTAGTGGAATTTTGTTTTTAACTTGAGTAAACAATGCAGATACGGGCAGCGGGGATGCGCGAGGGAATTTGATTGAGTGTATTTATAAGTTAAACACAAAATCGCCTAATAGGAGTAGAAACCCCGAAAGTTCCCTAATTTGGTTAGATCGGGATAAGAATAATAAATTTAAATGGCTCCATGACAGAAGGATGAGATGAGGAATATTGTCTAGTTAGAGGTTAGTCAGACCACCTACAGTGTCCATAGACTCCTGAAAAACTAGGAGCTCAGTACCAAGGTGTAACTAATGTGGAAGGAGAGCACCTGCATAGGCTAGGATAATTGCAGTAACCCAACAAGATGATGAGGATACATCTGGTAAGGTGATAGGTTCCGGTAGTGATGAATATATTGAGATCAATCTCACAACTATGCACTCGTATGTGCTAAAAGATTATGTTAGCTAGATTACTATGAAGTTGGAGCTTTTAGAGTGCCATATGATAATAACTACTTTCACTAAAACTTTGCCAGTACCGTAGAACATTCATAGAGGTAGTTACATGGTAGTTAGACTTAAAAGCTCTCTAATGAGTTGATCTTATTTGATATCAATGACTGTGAAGTCATACTAGGAAGGGAATTGACTAATAGTGCATTCTGTCAATATGGATTGCTTATAAAGGAAGTTAAGAGTGGTACATAAGGGAAGTTAGATATAGTATCCTGCAGAAAATGTAGAATGCTCCCATCTTTTAATATATTAGCCATGATAGCTAGAAAAGTATTAAGAATTGAGTATATAAGTTATTTAGTTTTTATGACTCAATAATTATAGAAGTTTACGAGATTGTTTATCATTTTAATACTAGAAAAGTAATTTGTGAATATATCTGGAGGATGAAATTGGTTATTACGGTTGAATACATTGAGGATTAACTATTGATATGAATAGTTGGCGACTAAATTTTGATATGTTTAAATGTTATGACCTTATAGAGTGGTAGATTAGAATAAATATCAATCTATTTTATGGATAAAACATGGTACTTAAGTGACTTTTGAAGTTATATTTGGAAATGGTGACCAATTGGTTAGCTTACTAAAGTAAGTAGAAATATGATTAGCATATGTGTTACATAATTAGATACAAATCTCGAATTCAGTTAAACCGAATATATAGTTTTAATGCCTTATTTCCTTTCTTGTAAATAAATAAATACCTAAGCAAAATGCATTTTGTGTAGGTAAAGGATAGTCATTGAATGCATGAATGTGCTTGGAGATAAGTTCGCAAAACTATGAGTTTATTTTAATTATTTTATATGACTAAATTATTTGCAAAAGAATTAATGACATTTGAGTCTTCTTTAAATTGATTTTATGCAAATGGTTTTCATTTGATCATGAAATGAATACTTATGCTGAGTTTTATGCAAATGATATTTTATAAGTGAATATTGCTGGCATAAGTGTATGGTTTGGCAATATATGAGTTTTAATTTGAAGATTTAAATTTATATGATTAGTAGTTACATTGAAAAAATTCGTTTATGAATCCTCCGATACTTGATTTAGAAAATAAGATGAGTGGTAAATGTAAGAGTTGCTTTTGCCTATGGTAGACTGATAGGCTTTATACTTGTCATTATATCGGTATATAGTGGTTAACCTATTATAGGTAAGCAATATAGAACCAACTTTATAAATAGTGGTTAACTAGATGCAGAACTAGCTCCTTGACTTGTTAGCTCCGAGACTTTATTGCTAGTGTACCATATGGTAAAGAAACTTGTGGTGGGCTATGCAGAGTAAGGAAAGTCATGAAAATAGTAATTTCGCCAATATTTATGTTAAAAGTGATTTGAGAGGCACCGTATGGTACCAATGCTAGTGGTTGACTTATTTTTCAGTATTAAAGTTTTCAAAAAACTTATTGCCACCATTGTTTATTGATTAAGGAAAATGGAAAATGAAAACTTTTATATGATGAGTTTAATTCTAAAAAGCATTTCGAAATAGTTTATCAAAAAATTAGAATTATATTTTACAAAATGCTATGTTATTACCAGATTTGATGATGCACGAATAAATTATTATAGAAAATGCTTTACATGAGCTTTATGATTATATGGAATATTGCAATTATATTGTTATGAAAAGTTCAATTTTCTTGTAAACTAATTACATTCACTGAGCTCGTGTAGCTCAACCTTATTTTTTTGTTTTTAAACAAAACATCCCAGGTATGCGTATAAGTGTTGCAGTAATTAGGACTCTACCTCGAGATTAGTTGTGTTGTTGTGCTTATGTCATTTTGATATATAAATTTGTGTAAAGAATGGATGTTTATAATGGCTTTTAAATGAAATGCTTGAATATGTTTTAGATTTTTAAAGTTTATTGTAGTGATTATTGAGAATTATTTGTTTGGGGTTGCTTGTGAGTGGAATTGAAGTCCATAATTTGTAGTTGAGAAATTGGTGTGAATATAGAAGTGTTTTAAAATATGTATGCAGGTTTTTAAAATTTGGGAATCTTAGAAAAGCAATCGTTATGTTGCTAAAATTTATAATAAAATATTTTTAAAAAGTTCCCATTATTTTCCACACTTGTAAAGGTTAAAGTATAAATAGTTTTTAATAGTTGAACGGCTTGGCTTTGCAGGAACCCTTCAGTTGAGTTAAATATCGATTGGAGGTTCCAAAAGGGGAACTCTGGAATGGGTCCTTTCATGTATTAGGAAGCCAATTGTGATCAAATCACAAGTGTGGCAAATAATTTTTACAGCATCCTGATTGGATCACAATAATTGAACAGCTTGAAAAAAGCATAAATAATAAAATAAAGGAATTGTACCTGATTTGAAGTTCCCTTAAAATCTTTTGTAAGGTGTTAACACGAGTTGTTTACCCGCATTCAACCTCTAATGATATCTATAGAGTAGTCAAAAAGAAACTCAATGTTTGAGAGGAATCAAGTAGGAGTGCCAGCTCCCTTACAACTATTCCTACAAATATAAAAATGCATTAAAGATTTATTTTCTCAAAATTAAATATTCTAATTATAATTAAAATCCAACTTTAATTATATTTTATTTTAATTTTAGGAAAATCAATATCTCATATTTGATCCATGAAGTTTCTCAAAGTTCATAATTAATTCCAACTTAATTTAAATTATTTTTCTTTTTGACTACCTTTATATGTGACTTATTAGGTTCCTAATATATTGTCAATGATTATAAATTCTAATTCTAATTAGCCTTAGATAAATTAAAACCCCTTTTAATTTATCTTCAATTCTAGTTAAACAATTTATAATCATAGATCAATATTAACATCTAGCAATATGTCATGACTACCCAAATATTAGGAATGTCAAAATAGTTTGACTCAACTTGTTAATGCATAGTTATGATGTATAATTTAATCTTTCGTCATTCAAGGTACTAATTAGACATAGCTTATGGATATAGCGTCTTGTCTTATTACATCCAATCATGTTCATTCTTACCAATTAGTAATTGATTTATAATTGATATTTGAAACATATTTCAAATGTCAATTTACTCTAGCTAGGTAATTCCTTAAATCACTATTTATGATGAATAGTGGAATATTTTCTCTAATTATTTTAGAGTGACAAATCTTTTATTGACTTACTCAGCTATCTCTGTGTAGTTCATACTGTATCCAAGTATCACCAACTGAGCATCCTCAATATAATAGGTCATAAGTAGCATCAAAATATAGTAATTACCACATAAGATACCTTGGTAATCTCAAGTTTAAGGATCAATTATACAATCATCATGATAAGAAAATCTACAGACACATAAGTAATATTCTATTTGAGATCCTTATAATTGAATCAGTTTAGTGAACTTATTATCTAATAAGCACCTACACATTTGTTTAAATATCTCTATACATTAATTTATGAGTTTAATTACTTTCTTTAGAAGAAATAAACAAATGTGTGCTAGTTTTATTATTTCCTCAATATTTCATCTTGATGTAATAACTAGGAATAATGCATAAATGCAAATAGAATCTTATAATTATTATCTCATCGTAATTTCAATTGCACATTAATCATTTCATGGATTTTACCTTCAATATTAAATCTAATTAACAAAATACATAAAGATAAAGAACACATCTATTAATTAAAATAATAATGTCATACATAAAATTGCAACCAACCAATTATTTATAAACATAAACTAAAAACATATAATATTAAAAAATGAACAAAAAATAAGATTTAACTAAAAAAAAATCCTTATTTGCATCCTTAATAAGATCCATCGCTCTACTTGTTTTGTATGGCTTTAGAAATTCTCAGTAACGCTTTTCTCGGGCTTTGCTCTACTTGTTTGGTTTCTGATTTAAGTAATTCTAAGATTGAATAAAATTATTTCAAGTATAAAATATTGCATTCTAAACTTAACTCAATTGCTAAATATAATTTAAAAGTCTCATATATTCTAATACAAATTCACAAGTGAACTAATTATTTTCTTAATAAGATTAAGATTAATATTTAAATTTATTTCTAATCTAAATTTTAAAAAGTTTTAACATAAATAAACTGTATTTCAATTATATTAAAATTAATAATTAACTAAAATCTTTTATAATTAAAATATGTCTTGTTAGTTTAACTAAGAAAATTATTTCTTAACTTTAATTATTTATTTTAATTCGATTGAAATAAATTAAGTTTACTATTTTAGTTAGAGAGTTAATGTTATATTTGATTTAGAATTGTTTCTTTATTAACATGACTAATAACTTTCTTGATTTATTATAAAAGGTGTTTTTTTGATTACATTTGGATGTATATTTTAAAATAGTATTTTTAATAAAATAAAATTAGTTTTCTAATTAATTGATGAATAATTTTTATAATTAATTAAAAAATAAATCTCTAAATAAGTAATATAAAGGACTTTCTTTATTAAATTTATTTTTGTTTAATTTTTAAAGTTTCCTTTTAATGTTAGAATATAGTTTTTTTTAATTGAAAAAAGTTAAATATAATTAGATTTGAAAATATCTTTTCTAATTAGAATATATTTTCTTTTAAAATTTTGAAAATTGTTCTTCTTAATTACAATAAGTAAAAAGAGTAATTTATTTAAAATTGATTACAATTAATCTAATTAAAGGAGTCATGATAATTAAAAATAGTTTATTAATGAATTTAAAAATTATTTTTAAATAAAATATAATATTTATTCATAATAGAAACTTGATTTATTTAGGAATCAATCATTTAATCTAATTTAAATTTTGAAAGCGTTAAAATATTATGTTATATTATAAAGATTATATCAATAACTAGAATTAAATAATATTTGATGCTTTATTCGTGTAATTTGATTATATTTGAATAATAAATTGCATACTTATATTTGATATATTTTCTATGAATATGTGATAGTTTATATGTAATTTTTGCAATTAATGAGACTATTAAAAAATTAAATATCTCATCAAAATATTAAATATATGTTTAGAAAATGATTTGTTGCCTTCCAATTTTATAAGAATAAACTATAGTTGTAAAACCCCAAATCTTTCCTTTTAATGAAGGTAAATTTTTTTGTTCGATGAATAGTATTTTTATGTGAATAGTAATTTTTGAGGACCTGCCCTTGAAAAGAATAGAAAATATTCATAATAAGTATTAGAGTCTAATGGTATTGAAATGGATTGAAAATAATTCTAATTGGATGGATTTCGAGAATTCAGGAAGTTTAGGACTGAAAATGCCCTTCTCAGAAAATAATAAATATTAATGTTTTAAACCCCATTTGAATACTTTTTCAAGCATCCAGTCAATATGTATTCACCCTAATAAGAGTATGTCATGGTCAATTTGATGATAAGCCCATTGCGGAATATTTTCTGATTGTAATTCGATTAGTCAGTGAATTAAATTCGTTAAGGGATAATTTGGTCTTTTTCTATAGTGATTAGGGGCAAATTGGTCTTTTTACATGCTGAATAGTGACTTGATGATTCATGATAGAAAATGACATATGTCATGTGTTAAAGGAGTAAACTTAAGACAATTGCTTGATTCTTTTTGTCACAACCGTAAGAGTGAAAGTGAGTTACCTGTGAGTGAAAAAAAAAAGAGAAAAGGAGAGAGCCAAAGGTGGGTTTTAGCCAAGCTTGAGAGAAGAAGGGTGCATATGATTTTCCATTGTTTGGAGCATGATTTGAAGAAAGCTTGCAATTATCCAAAAGATTGAAAGAAAGTGGTAAGTTTTCCTAACTATGTTTAGTGAAATTCTATATTAGGATTCTTGGTTTTCTTGAATAGTCCTAGTGTTTTGGCTATAACTTAGTTTACAAAACCCCAAATTGGGTGATTACAATGTAAATGAAACCTCAGACATAGTAATAAAAATATCTCAAAGATACCTAGACCTAATTCTAGCTGAATGATATTGAAAATTGAGATTGATTATGGCAGCCTGATACTGTCCCTTTGTTGAAGTAGCTTGTGATATTTGGTACATGTTTCATAATTTAGAAGTTGAATGGCATGATTTTTAATCATATAGAAACTAGAGACATAGGGGAACAAATGTCTAAAAGACTTCAAAACCTAATTTGAACGTTTGATATGTGAAAATTAAGGAACAAGAGGAGGCATGGACTCTGGACATAGGTCGTAATCGTGATTATTTATGCATGATTGTGATATAGTGAATTAAATTGGGTGAGTTTGTGTTCTGAATAAATTAGTAATTTAGAATGGGTAAAATATAATGTTTAAGTGAATTTTGAAGTTTTATTTGGAAACGAAGACCAATAGGTTAGTTTACGGAAGTAAGAAGAAATATGATTAGTGTACGTGTTATGCAGTTAAATACTAAGCTTGAAGTTGGTTTAACCGAAATATGGTTTTAATGTTGGGACCCCACCCTTGTGATTCACGTGCCCGATGTCCTAAGTGACATCTAGACGGGCATCCCACAAGGGTGGCGTGCCCACACCAGTCAATCATCAAAAGAACTCACTTTTCCTATTTCCAAACAGATTTTGGGAAAACTCAAATTGGAATTTCAATTGAACCTCTTCAGAACATTTGTTCCCCCTTTGTATTAAGTCTCTAATGACACCAAAATCATTCAATTTGGTTCAAAAATCTGAAATTTATAGCCCAAACATTTTCGGACTGTTTTTTGCACTAAAACAGTACACTATACCCAACTTCACTCTAGAAATTGAATGTCTTAGAGACTGAATTAAAATTCTATTCCTTCATATAATTTGTAAATCTATGTCTCTATATTATTTAGAAACAATAATCATCTAATTTGGAGCTCTACAGATTAAGATATCATCAAAATACTGAAGCTTGTTTAGTAAAAATATACAACTCACACTCTTCCAACCGATCCCCTCCCTTTGATTCAATAAATCTTTTTAAAATTAATACAAAAAGCTAAAAATGCTTGTGGAGAGATAGAGGAATGTGTTAGAAATCCAATGCTTCAAAAACTAGGTCATTTGGAGGTCAGACGACAAAGTTATGGTCAAAAGAGTGAAATATGTTCAGGCTGGAGGAAAGGACCTGCGGGTGCGAGAACCTGCGGATCGCGACCTGGCACACGCGGCCGCAATGTCGCGACTTTCCTCCTCTCTTTTCTTCCTCCGACCTTTATTGGTAAAAGAGGCATAACTTTCACTACAATTATCAAATTAAGGCCTTTTAAAGACCATTTTAAATAAGATTTCCAGATCTACAATTTCCATGAAGACTATGAAAACAAAATTTGCCTCTAAAAGGGTCAAAATTTCAAAATACTATAGCTTTCCCGAAAGTCCATCCTATGCAACATCCCAAACTTCTAATAATCATATCTCTCAACTCCAATGTCCAAAAATTTCATACGTTATATCAATGGAAAGCTAAAAAAATAATATACAACTTTCAAGAAGACAACTTTATCTAACTTAACCTAGATAAATCCAGATTTTCCGCTAAAGTCAAAACCCAATTTGACCTTTATGAAAAACTTGAAATTTGCAATGTACAACTTGGAAAGTCACGAGCATAACCATTCAACTACCAACTTTACTTCATTAAACTCCCTAATCTCTACTCATTTGACTCATCCCTTACAACTAATTCTCATCATTCATAAAAACCCTATCTTTCCGTTTTCCATAATATCTCACTTATATGTATATATATATATCAACGATTCATGTTCAAAGTTAATCAACTCAATCGGATAACTTGTCCAAGTACATCTAATTTCAACCCACATCATCCAAATAAATTTAACAACAAAATAGAAGTTTACGAAAATTTAATGGCCTTCCAAGCCATATTACATCATCGATATCCAAAATTCAAAATATAAAAGATACCAAACTCAATAATTCTCGAAATGCACCTAAAGTCTTGCTTTTACAAAATCTAACTTAATATACAGAAACATTGCAAAAATAGAGTGATGCCTTGACTCTTAGTTACTCGATCTTATTTTCTTCACCTAAAAAAGGGAAGAAAAGGAGGTGAGCTTAAATGCTCGTAGGTAACAAGTTTATAAAGAATAACAAGCAAAACAATTTAAAAATGTTCTTTTTCATAGAAAATTCTTATTGAATCATAAAACAAATGGTTCTTAAATTTTCAACCAAACTCACAATAAAACAAATCATATATGCATCAATCTTGTCAACATATCATGACCACACAAACACATCAGCATGGTTTGGGTAGGTCCAAAATAGAACGTACTACACATTTCCCATAAGATCCTGTGTAGTCGTGAACAAAACGTACTATCGCATTCCCATAAATCTAAAATAGTTTTATGTAGCCGTGAACTTATGGGAGTCCGCAAATGAGTTATATGCCGTTAGCGGGCAGGCGGGGAAAGCCTTTTATCAAAGTGCACTTGACATACTTAAGGGACCAAACCAAACCCAAATAACATGCATTTCATAACTTGTAAACATGTTGCCCAAATGGCATATTTTCAAAACATGTCTTTCATAAACATGAAATATTTCGTATGCACTTCCGTCATCTTTTTCACAATTAATCAACCATTCAAAACATCAAGCACATTGCAATTTCTCAAATCATTCAAAAGCAACAAATGCCACAATTATAAAGCAATGAAAAATCATTTTATTTTCTTGACTAAAAAGAAAACATAATGGCTTATTATCCAATTATAAACATGAAGCCTACCTTGAATTTCCTTACTTAAAACTTTGCTAAAAAATGCCTCTACTCTTGTTACTTTTGCCTTCTTTGATTCCCTTTTACCAAAGACAAAATTCCCATTCAATAGGTATTCAAATTGGAGAACCCACAAGACATATTCACTAAAATTGATTCTATAATACTTAAATCTATGCATTTCCTAAGCTTCATGAACCAAAACCCTTACAAAAATCCAAAAGATTAAAATTGCTCTTACCTTGAATCTTCACCAAATAATGAGATTTTTGGCTCAAAAGAAACTCTTATCTTCCTCTTTCTTTTTCTCTTTTTTAACAACCTCAAAATCACTCTTGAAGACTAAGAAAAGATGAAACCTAGCTTGTCTTCTTCCTTCTTCCCTAAAGAACGACTCTCTCTCTCCTTTCTTTCTCTTCTTTTCATTTTTCTCTTCTTTTCTCTCCCATTTTCGTTTTTCACTCTTCTAAAATAACAAGACAACAATTCCTTTTCCCATTCTACCCTTAATGAATGCTAAAAGTCCACTTTACCCTTCTTCTAATGCTTTAAGACTCTTAAACATAGTAACATGTCAAAATTGCCCTCATACACTCTTGCTGCTTTAATTTAATTAACCAATGTAACAAAATCCTACTAACATTGGAATAAATAATTAAACTCCAATAATAATTCTATCATGACCTCATAATTCATTCTAAGGCAAAAATTCAAATTCCATGCTTAACTAGAAAAAAAATCTGGGGGCCAAGATTTAATCTCTTATTTCCAAATTTGGAAATAAATGACTGAGAAAAATGTGTTTTATGTAGATAAAGAAAAGGCACCAAATGCGTGAGTGTGCTTAGCAATAACTTTGTAAAACTGCAAGTGTATTTTAATTGTGTCATTTGAATAACTTCTTTGTAAAAGAATTGATGGCATGTGATTTCAAAATATGCATTCAATTGTTTGATTATGAAATTGAAAGAAGTTTAAAATTTTGAACATACATAGGTCAAAGGCAGTTTCACGATCTTGACAGGCTTCAGGCATCTCCCATTTGTTTTTTATTTCGAAATTGTATAAATTACTTTACAAAATGGTATAATGTTTATGTCACAAGTTAAAGTACATAGAAAAATGATTTCATTTTTAACCTATGATACACCATTAGGCTCATTACATGTATTCCAAATGTGTATGGCAATGTCCAAGGGGCATCAGTTACTAGCAGTGCGTGGTATTATGTTTGTCAATAGTCCAGTCTAGTGAGTCGCCTTCTACACATACGGAATATATAAAGTGCTAGCCAAAATTGTTACGAGTAAGTGATGTAGAGGTCTATAGTTCTCCATAACTAGCAGTTAACCATCATGGGTAAGCGATGCAGAACTAGCTCTATCACCTTATACCTAAAGGTACCATAATGCAAAGAACTTTATGGTAGGCTTCATCGTATAACAAGTTCATGACAATAAATAATGCCGCCACTATTTTCTTTAAAAGTAAAATTAAGAAATCTGGTTTCAAGAGGCTTATATGTTTTATGTTAGTATTGTCTTGTATTAGATTAAATGAATTTCTTTTATGGAAGTGTCAATGATTACAAATGATTTGCAAAGAATTTTATTTACACTCGCTAAGCTCGTTTAGCTCACACTCTATTTTCCATTTTTAAATAAAACCTCCCAGGTGCACGCTCAAGGGCTTCAATTGTAGGGTCTCCACCTCGTGAGTAGTCAACTTTGTTACGTGCTACTGTGTAGGCATTTTTGCCTTGTACATATTTTTGAGAACTATTCCATATCCTTGAACATGTTTTGGAATGTACATTTGTGTAAAGAATGAATGTGTATAACAGTTTTTTTAATGAAATGCTTGATTTTGTTTTAGCTTTTCAAAGTTTATTGATGTAACTATTTGAGGTTACCTGTGAGTGGATTTGAAGTCCACAATTTGTGGTTAAGAAATTGATGCGATAATAGAAGTGTTTTGAACTTTTATAAGGACTTTGAAATTTTTGGAATGTCAAAATACAGTCGTTATGCTGCTAAAATTTTTAATAACTGAAAAAAACTCCAATTTTTACATTTCTTATTATTGAGTTGAAGTTTTTCCTTAATAAGGGCAATAGGCTTAGCTTCACAGGAACTTTATAGCCAAATTGGATATTGACTGGAGGGCCCCTGTGGAGTGTCAGACAGGTCGCCTAGTCACTACAGAATAGGGGCCCGTCAATAATTTTATTTATATTAGGTTTATTGAATAAATTTATGGCAGCCACTTTAACTTAAATTTATTTAGTTTTTATAAAAGTGGGTTCTACTTAACTAAATTTATATGATTTAGATAAGCAAACTCATGATCACATTAATATATAGGCAGGGTTAAGAATAATATACAAGATATATTTTAAAAAAGAGTTGTCAACTAACAGATCTATGAGTCATATAAGATATAATTAATAGAGATGATGTTTACCTAATTTAAGTTTAGTTGATTTATTAAGCAAATTCAAGATCAACTAAATTTGAATGAGACTTTAGTTAAATAAAGAAATTAAAATAATCTTGTTAGAATGGTAATGAGAGCCATTCTTTCTAATAAAATGATAATGACCAAATATATGATTAAAGTCCTAATCTTATTTGTTTCCCATAACATATTTGCAAAAAAAATTGTTCAACAAATCTATAATCCTCCTATTAGTCCTTGTTGAGGATTTTAGTGACAAAGTTTGAAATGTTTTAATGTCATATAAATGGCAAAATATAATAACATTTTATAATTGACTAATATCTTACAGATCTTTAAGGCAACATATAACATGAACATTAGCACCATAATATCACATTGTAAATAGTCGCATAAAGTATAGCTAAAAGATATGGTACTTTAAAGGATTTATTTAAATTAACTATCCTATTAAAAGTATAAATAAAGACTATAATTGAAGGCATTGCCTTCAATTATAGTCTTTATTTATACTGTCAATAAGATAATTAATTTAAATAAATATATGATAGAGATTATATATATTCCTAACTTATTCTTTTTTATACTAAATTTGGATAAGAAATAGATTATTAATTAAAAGTATTTGACCCAAATTTATACAAATAATTTGTGTGTCTTGAATCAAGAGTAGCTTATGCTTAATAAAAGTGGCATGAATAAAAAGCTAGTTTAACAGGACTATTCTTTAATGTCATATTAGTTAAATCAACATAATAAGAATTATAAAGTTACATACATGGATACACAAACACATACGATACAAAAACACACACATACACACACACACATATAGTGAGAGAAAGAGAGAGGGAGAGAGAGAGAGGGATACTTTTAATTATGCATCATATTAAACTTAAGAAACTTGTCATATTGAAAGATGACCAAATTAACCTTTTGATGGATGGACAATTATGGTATTGAACATTTAAATGTTACACATATGATGTATGAGATGTAATAAAAATTCACAAAAAGACGCATACTTTTATTTTGTTAAATTTACTAATAACTTTATATGATACAGTCAATATTTAAAATGAAATATTTATTTAAAATTTTAGAAAGCTCAAAATATTTACATCTTAACGGAAATTATGCATTGAGAATGTTGAAACACTTTTATAAGATCAAAGTAGTAAGTTTTATGTTAAAATTTCTTAATTATATATAGGAAATGAGATTCGTTATAAATATCTCCATAAATATATTTCATAATAGTATGAATTTATGTAAGGAGGAATGTACAATATGAACATTGTAGATTGTAATATTTGTTTGTTCTATAGCTATGCTTATTACAATAACTTACCTTCTATAGTTCCATCCAAATTAGCAAGATTTTGTATTATATATCGAATGATAAGACTCTCAAGAGTCAAAATTATTAATTTAGAGAAGTGGAGCTTAGTTGAAGTGTATATTATCTAATACATTTTTTTATTAACCAGGGTGGAACCTGGTGGGGATGAAACTCGATTTATTAATGGTAAAATAAAAAGGGTACAAGGGCAGTGCTTAAGACTTACCCAATAATGGAAAACATCTATGAAACTCTCAAGTAAGGAAAGGATTGCTGATCTAAAACCAACAACCCTCTCGCAGTAGATGGCAATGCAAAAACATCCTGGAAAACCCTAGAGAGCCAAAGGAGCCAATGCGCACTAGGCAGTCTGCAAGGGCATTGGTCTCCCAGAAGACATGAATAATGCTATAATAACATCTCCCCATAATGTTTGAAATCTCCTACAAGACTAACAAATATCTCCAAGGATAATTTTCTTGTTGTTGTAGGAGTAGGGCAAGGATGCTACTATCAGTTTGAATAAGCACATTTTGAAGTTCCAACTCTTCACAACTTCGCACCCCATGTAAAAGTCTAGCAACCTCTGCCCCGAAGCTAGTCCCGATGCCTATGAATCTCGCCTCTCTGAAAATAAATCTTCCTCCAACATTGCGAATGATATAACCACAACCAGATGGTCCTGGCGATCCCAAGGCTGATCCATCCGTGTTTAAAACTATATCAAAATTTAGTTTCGACTTCCAACTCACACAGCGAACCAAACGTGAGCCTTGGTGTAACCATTTCACACCAAACAACACCTCAAATTTTTGGAATTCAACTTCAGAATTTACCTTAAAGTTTTCAACACGCAACATCCCTACCAAGTGGTCCTTGACAGCTAGCTTTATATGTGACAATGAGCTTTTTTCTTGCTGAAAAAAGAATCTATTCCGAGCCTTCCATATCTCCCATAAAATGTAAAAAGGTGCAGCCATGCGTATTGCGTTAAGGGCTGAAGAAAAGTTTCCATTCCTCCAACAAGCTTACACCGAAAGCCAAACATTTAAGGAGGGATAAAAAGATACATCCAAAATGGAAGCAAAATACCTCCAAATTTCGATATCCTTTGGACATCCCATAAACACATGAGGTATGGTTTCTACATGCACAAAGCATAAAGGACAACGTGAAGGGAATAAGGCAAAACCATACTTACTCAGGACATCTGGAAAAGGTAGTAGTCGGTTGTACATGCGCCACACTAAAAGCGATATCCTCAAAGGAATAACCCGATGCCATAAAATCTCTGCAATGTCGTGCTGTTGCTGAGGTTTGCGCACGGATTCATAGGCTGATTTTATCGTAAACTAACCTATTGTTGTAGGTTTCCAAATCAATAAATCGTCCCCTTCCTCGAAATCCAGCTCCAAGTCTATCAAAGTTTCAACAGCTGTATCAGACAAAAGTAATTGAAGCCCCGATCTATACTGCTCCCGAAACCCAAAGAATTGCCGTATTGACAAATTTGGAAAAGGAGGCATCACATCCCGTGGCAAATCCCATATCACTTCCAAAGGTGACCAATTATCATACCAAAAAGATCTATCACCTCTACGAACTAGGGCTTTCGCAATTTATGATGCCTTAAAATCAATCAATGCACCTCGCTTCCAAATTGTTTTTTTAACGTGAGAAAGGAGACAAAGATTGGATAAATTTCGACCATAACCCTACACTATACTTCATCTTCCACCATAACTTAGCCGAGAAAGCTTCAATAATGTCATCAAATTTCCAGAGACCGAGGCCATTTTCTTCAATGTTTTTAGAAACATTCGCCCAAGACCTCCAATGTCATCTTTATTCACCATCGGAACTACCCCACAAGAACTTTTGGCATTTAGCTTTAATAGCCCTAATCATCGACTTCGGAGGATCAATATCTGCCCATATGTGCAATGGTATGGAGGAGAGGAGGTGGTTGATGAGTAGTAGTCGCCCTCCCTGCGACAATAATTTATTCTTCCAATTCCCCAATCTCCTGTCCAGTGTATCAAGTAAAAATTGAAAAATAGCCATCTTTTTTTTGCCCAAAAAAATGCGGCTACTAAGATAAGTAAAAGGGAAAACGTCTCTTTGCATTCCAAGGATGTCCACAATATTCTGCAGTATACAAGGCTTACAATCTTCCGTAATAAGGAAGGTACTTTTATGCCGATTAATTTTTTGCCCAGTAGCCTCCTCATAGCTTGTGAAAAATTCATTTAAGTGCTTCAGTGATCGTCTCAGCCCTCACGTGAAAATCACTGAATCATCTGTAAAACACAAATGAGAAACAAGTAGGGAACCCGCTGGAGAACCATAGCACGCCACCAAACCTTCTTCCATTAAATGTTTCTGCCTTCGAGAGAGTGCCTCCGAGACTAAGATGAATAAATATGGAGAGAGTGGATCCCCTTGCTTAATTCCCCTTGAAGCCTAAAAGAAACCTATAGGAGAACCATTGACGAGGACTGAGAACTAAGAACTTTGCAAATTAGTCATTATCAAACGAACGAATAGGCTAAGGAACCCGAAAGTCTCCAACAATCTCTCCAAAAATTCCCAAGAAACTCTATCAAAAGCCTTCATCATGTCAAGCTTTAATACAACATTGCCAACTGCCACTTTATGCTTCAAAAACTGACAGAGGTCCTGAGTGAGTAGGATATTGTCAGTAATGTCACGCCCTGATAAAAATGCAGATTGCTCCTCAGAGATCAACATATGGAGAACCCCTTTAATTCTCTCAGTCAAGATCTTAGAGAAGATCTTATTAATAAAATTGCAAAGGCTAATCGGCCTAAAATCAGAAAAAGTAGTGTAAGAAGTCTTTTTCGGTATTAAGGTTATAAGAGTACTAGCTATTGCCCTTGGGATCGGTATCCCTGACATGAACTCTTTGCATTCTCCTAATAAATCCAAGCAAATTATGTCCCCACACCATCTAAAAAATTCACTTCCAAAACCATCCGAACCTGGCGCACTTGAAGGATCTAAGTCAAACACGGCTCGGTGAATCTCCTCTAACTCCACACCCCTCAACAATTGAGTTCTATCCTCTTCCGACAGTAAAGATGGAATGTGTTGAAGGAAGACCTCTTGCGCATGCCCGCTGGCAGTCACATTTTCCTGCTTTAACAAAGTTTCAAAGAACCGTACAGCCTCCACTTCTATCTCCTCTCTCCTAGACAACCAGGTTCCATTTTGAGAATGAATTTTTTGAATACACAAATGAGATCTTTTTTTCGCTAAGGAAGCATGAAAAAAAGTCGTGTTAGCATCGCCCTTCTTAAGCCACTTTAGCTTCATTTTTTTCCTCCAATAGTCATCACACTCTTCGAGTTTTTTTAACAAAATAGCCCTTTCCTTGTGAAGATACTCTCAGTAAACAATAGTAGGTAAAGTATCATATTGAATTTCAGGATGTCGAACCCTCTCTTCCACTGCCTTAAAATTTGCAAAAACATCACCAAAATGCTCCTTGTTCCAAGCCTTTAACACCCCCTTCAAACGACGTAATTTTAAAGAAAATGCAAGCATGTCGTAACCTTGAATAGGCTGATCCCAAGAATTTTTAATCATGTCCATCACCTCTGGTCTTCGAAACTACATATTTTGAAAACGAAAAACCTTTGGTCTACTTTCAACAAAAGGACTGAATTGATGCAATAGAGCACAGTGATCCGAAGTAGTTCTATTTAGGTGCTGAATAGAAGATTCAAAGAAAAGGTCAACCCACTCCTGTGAGAATAGTATTCGATCCAACTTCTTACTCACCTGGCTAGTGCTTCTTGCCTCCCCAAGTGAACGCATTGCCAACAGGCTGTAGCTCAAAAAGAGCATAAAAATCAATCCAATCATTGAAGTCTTCCATAGCCCCCTGTCCTGAACCGAACTTCCAGAGTATTCCTTCAAGTTTCGGATAACATTAAAATTACCTCCAACCATCCAAGGAAGCCCCTAATGTAGTTCCTGAAACTGCGACATATTATTCCACAAATAGCATCGTCCCACCCTTGTACTTTTGGCATAGACTGCAGAGATAAGAAAACTTTTGTCTGTAATAGGATGGTTCACCTGCATATGTATAACTTGTTCCATTTCTTCTAATAAAACCACATTATAGTCACTTTTACAAAAAACCCAAATCTTATCCGAACAAGATCTGAAGCATACATCAAAATTTAACTCCCTCCTTATACTATCTAGGTCATTACTCCCTAACAGGGGTTCCAAAATAACCAGAAAAGTTATTAAGTGAGCCCTAATTAGGTTCTTTAGATGTCGTCTTGAAACTTCATTAGCAATGCCCCTAATATTCTAGATTAATTGATTAATCATTAAAAGATAAGGACTAAAAGAATTTTAGTGTAACCTGGAAGAGCGCCTGAGAGACAACCCATCCTGCGCCTGCAATCTCTCAGCGTTTGATTTTCCCCCATGTTTCTATTGCTTTGCACTAGACCCCATGAGCCATACCTCATCATTATCACCCTCGAACAAACTAATTCCTTCCTCCATGTTATGCCTAAAAGCATCAGGGTCAGAAGACAACCCCAGTAAAGCATCATCATGAGAAAAATCCTTCGTTCTAGTGCATGGTCTTGCGACATCCAATTGTACTTCAGAACATTTTGTATTTTTTATATTCAAAGTTGCTGGATTTTGAAGTACCGCAAATTGATTCTCAAGCTATGAACCTTGCGGAGAGTCTTTACATTGACGGAGGGGCACAAGGGGCACCGCTAAAGGAGCTGAAATCGCAGTACACAGAGGAGCTTCGCATTTGGGTAGCTCCTTGCGCATCAGTTAAGAGTGAGGAGTTGCCAAAGGTGCCATGGCTTCTAGCTTTTCCAAGCCTTCTACCACTACTTCTGGGACCTTGCGAGACATCAAAATTGCCTGGTCGGTTATTGAATCCAGCACTGGAGTTGGAGTTTCCACGCCTAGTGTGTTAATAACATTGCATGCAAGCACGTCCTCAGCAACATTGGAATTGGGGGTGTTAGTTGCTAGGTTATCCATCATATCCACTTCAGGTTTTTTCGTTGGGACATCAATAAGGGTCGCCGCCTGATCCTTGCCACTAAGTCCCGAGGAAGAACACTTTATTATACAACACTTTATTATTTATTCTAAATTTGTAAAGAACTACAAGGATAAGCTAGTTTAAGAGTTCACTTCAGTTAGTAGACTTAAGGAGGACAATTGGCCTTGCCTTGGTGTAATTTTATTCTTTTACAAAAAATGAATTCCAGGCCCTTGAGCCTTACACCACCAATATGGAGGTGGCAATACCATTTGTCTATAGAAACTGTTTGTAGGAGTAAGCTAGCAAGAAGAGGTTATAACCCCATCTCTGAGCCAAATCTAGTAATAATGCCATAGAAGGGCTTTGGGATAGAATATTTCTCTATTCTTGCATATGTTGATTTGGATGACAACTTTAACATCTTGTTTATTTCTAAAAGTCCTAGAGTTTCTTTCCCACCATATTATGTAAATGGTGTTATCTAAAAAGAGTGTGACCATCCTTACTTAAATGGTTGAGATCAGCATCCCAGCTAAGTATGCCATTCAAGGAATTTGCATATGAGAATTTGTTACATAACACTTGGATCTTCTATCATAGTTTATTTGCAAAGGGGTAGTTAAAGAACAAATGATCATGGCTCTCATTAAGTGTTTGGTAGAGTATACAAGAATGATCTGATATAGTTAGTCCTTAGATTTTGTACGGTGGACTATATTATTCCTAACAGTTAGCTAAAGTATAAAGGATACTCTAGGAGTAAGGAAATTTCCCTAAACAAACTTGAATCATTTGACTTAAAGTGCACACTCTCAGATCAATTCATCACATGAAACATTAGAGAAGCATTTAATAGACTTATGGAACCATATATTTTCCTCTTCATCTATCATAGGGGAATAGTTGGAAAAATATGATTGGAACAACATGTTGCTCGTAGTATTATAAAACCAGTATCCTTATTTATACAGTCACTATAGTCATCTCAAAATAGAGAAGCCTAAGATTTTGGTAATTTAGGTGTCTATAAAAGGGTCTTATATTACCCTAATTATTATACTATAGCCAAGTTTTGTTTCCATTTTCAACCAAGCATTTAATGTGTGGGAATAATCGGTTCTTTTAATTGAGTATTTGGACCAACATCCATAAAGTGTCTCTTTTGATCTTGAATGTCTAGAAGTTTTTGTTCCTTATATAATGCTCATGGACCCATTTAACCCAAAAGGATTTTTTTTTAAGAATTCCATATAGTTTCTTAGCTAAGAACACCTTTTGCATCACTTTAATTGAATGTATTCCAAGGCCTCCTTCATGCATAGGTAAGCATACTATTTTCTAAGCTACCTTTACATAAGGCTTTTTTTTTGTGCTTTCCTTATTTGAAGAAATTTCCTGAAAAGCTTTTCTATATCTTTACGAATCCTTTTGGGTAGGAAAATATAGACAACCTAATATACATACATATTGCTAAACATAGAGGACATTGATTGTATCCTTCTTGTAAAATATAATGATTTGTTGCACCAATATCTAATTTTTTAATTACCACGTCATATAGCCTCTACTAATCATTAAAGGAGATTCTAATTAAGGTAATTAGCACCCCAAGGTAAGTGAAAGGAGGTGATCAGTGAGTCCTTACAATATATGAGATTCTTTATGTAAAAACATTATATAACTCTTACCACTATCAATTTTTAAGACTAATGACTAATTGTCCTTATCCAGAGAAATTTTAAGATAGGAGATTGATGTTAAATTAGCTTTAAAAAAAGCATAATGTCATATGTATAGGAAGCATTATATATCCTAAGTTATCAAATGGCCTAATCCTTATACCCCTTTAAACAACTTTGAGGCCTCGCCATTAATGAGAACATTATAATAGGTAGTTTTAAAGCACTGGCTTAGCCAGGATATGAATAAAAATGGAAATCCAAAGGTCTCTAAAAAGTCAATAATTAACTTCCAAACCACTAATTCAAAAGCTTTATAGAGGTCAATTTTCATTTCATAATTGGAGTTTAAACCTATAATTCTTTACAATTTCTTGGACAAGTATAATATTGTCCCTTTTAGATCTTCTACTAATGAAGGCAACCTAGGTGTCATTAATGATGTGAGGGAGCACTAGTTTCAACTTATTAGAAAAGAGTTTGCCAATTAGCTTGTAGAAAGTATTACAATAAGCAATAGTTTTGAAATCCCTTTATGAATTAGGTGTAGAAACTTTAGGGATCAAATGCAAATGTTTCTTGCTTTAAAATCTTAGTAACTTAGCATTGAAGAATAATTTTAGGAAAACTTTACATATATAAGACTCGAGAATATTCTAGTATTTTCTAAACAAGAAGGCATTAAAGCCACCTAGTCCATATGCTTTGTTAGGGTTCAAACATAAGAGTGCTTTCTTAATGTTATCTTTAAAAAAAAGTATAGTGAGAATCTTACCGTTCAAACATAAGAAGTTTAGGAATAAATAAGCTTAGAGTTATAAGTGACAAGGAGCATAAATCTTGGGATCCCGCTGATTTGCTAAAATATTCAAAAGCATGATCCGACTGGAGTAAGTGATGGATGATTAAAGAGCCATCCTTAATTCTTAAAAAAGTGATTCTATTGGTATTTTTATGAGCCAATATCATTTGGAGAAAATATTTAGTGTTACCAACAACTTTTAAAAGCCTACTTTTTGTAATGACTTCTGAAATAGAGACACATGATCTAAAATCATTGCAAAGGTTCCTATTTCATCTAATTCCTTTAACAGCAAAGTGGGTATTATTAAAGTCCTTAATATTATCCAAAGTGACTTAATAATATTATAATAACTTTTCAAGAAGTTTTGTAAGGTCACCTTTAAAAAAACTAAATTTAAAGCATATATAGAAGAGATCCATACAAGTCTAGTCCCCAACATGTCCATTTATAAATGAATACATTAAATTATCAGAGAGTAGCTTAGTACTTTGATCTGAATAGGATCATAACCTACCATTATTCTCTTATTGATGTGAGCTTCATAGTTATTGATGATCTCTAAGTTTTTATTAAGAAAAAATTGGTTCTTAGAGCTCTTAACTTTTGTCTTGCTTTCTAAAAGTCTTGCAATAAGAGTCTTTATTGTTGTCAAATAATAAAAAAACATATTGTTGTTTTAAGAGTGTTTTCAGCATCCTTGTATTTTATTATATTTTTAAGATCATACTTCCTTTCACCTATTGTTTTAAATCCCTTATTAAGACCATTTGAGATGTTTATAGATGAGGGGTTATAACTATTCTCTTGTACTCAAGTAGTAGGAGTAAGATCCTTCTCTTATTGTCTTTAAGGTTAGTCTAATTGCTTATCCATGTTATAAAGGATGGTCATTAGCTCCTCAATAGCATCTTTAGTTTTGTGAATAAGAGGTTTTTAATTACATCACATTCTATAATAGCATCTTTGCCATCAATTATATCTTCATCTACATTTTTTATATCATTACTAGGGATGACTAATTGAATTTTTGTCTAATTGATAGTGAGAGTTTGATCATAGCCATATAAGCTCTAAGTAATCTCCTTTTTTGACAATTCTACTAGTAGCTTTCCTACCTTTACTTTTCTATTTTTATGTAGGTCTCTATAATTAGAAAACCTTGATGACATCCTCTACTAGTGAATCGTTCTCTCACAGTTTTAGCATTAGGATTAAATATGGGAAATCTTTTTTCATCCCTAATAGGATATCTATTTATGCATGTCCAATTATAATATTAGAAGCAGTAGCCTCATCCAAGTAGATAGGAACCTTAATGGAGTTAAATAAGTATTTTAAGCCCTTAATAGTCTAACATAAAAAGTGAGATTTTGTGGCAGTTGACCTAAATGGTAATCTATTTATAAAGGGATTTATCCAAACTAATATTAAGTTTCCAAGATTAAAGGAAAATTAGGAGACTGAAGAAATGTTATAAACCTCCTTTCAATACCTCATGTACACTAGTTTTAGAGGCAATTTTAAATAAAACATCCCATCTGCATTTAAAAACAAATCCATAATCCCTTTTGATTTCTACTAGTTCAAACCTATGTTTTGATCGTAGGGAAGGCAAACCTTTTACCAATAAAGAATCCAATCAATGAAGAGAACCAATATTTAGCTCCTTCATTAAGAATCTGTAAAAATGGGGCAACTAAGTAGTTTAAAATGCATTAGTAATGTCTAGAGGATAGTATTGCAGTTTATTAAAAGTGGCTTCTCCCACCATCTACTTCCAAGATAAGTGATGGTTAAGGTAAGGAGAGGAAGGACTAGGTTACGAGAAGGCATGGGTACTTGACGAAATTAGGGAGTTTCCATTGGAGGGGAAAAGTGGTTAAAGAGAGTTATGGGGACCTAAAACAGAGGGAAGGAGAGAGAGAGTAAGAGGAGAGTAATATAAAAGGAGGTTAGGAGGTGGTGCCATAAGTTATAGAAGTATTTCTTTAGGGTAAAGGAAAGAAAGGGTCAACAGGAATGTCAATAGTCCTAAAGGAGTATTGGCTTCTGATATAAACCTTGAATAGAAAAAAATTATGAGACACAGAGGAAAAAATTTGAAAATTTGTCCTAAAATGGTAAGCGAGAAATGTAGGTTAAAAACAAGAAATCTCCTTTAAGGTTAAAATCGAGAGAAAATAATAGGCAACGATAAAAGAAAATAATAGGAGAGGGAACAAAAGAGGTATCAATGCACAGTGATAGCTAGAGGTAATTGAGAAGGGGAAACTAGACACAAAAAAGAATTGAGAAGAGAAAGATAAGGAGAGAGAAAATATTAGAGAAGGACACAAGAAATGAGGAAAAAGGAGAGAGCATTGAGAAGGAAGAGGTCCAGAGATTAGTAAGAGCATAACTTTTAATTTTGCTTTAAGACGTTACTTAAACTTACTTAAAATTCTCAACATTTGAGATGTCTTGATGCAATGCATATTTAAAGAAGGTGGAGATATGAAAAACATGATCTAATTCAACTCAAGGTGAAGATTTAAAAGAGCTATTTAAAAAATCAATAAATTTTCCATCCCTTACCCTTTCTTTTTTATCTTGACATACATATGGATTATATGGTTTTAAATTTACAGATTAAAAATTTGGGCATATATTAACAAATTTAATGTTTATTTTATAAGCTACTCATAAATTAATTCCATATTGAAGAATACAAGTTTTAGTCGATGGATTCATACGTATTTTTCAAATAAGTGTATAATATATTATTGACTAATTCGAAAACTCTTATTATAAAATTGAGGCATACATAAAACTTGTGTATTTACTATTAGTTTAGTGGTTAAAAATATGTTAAATTATTTCCTATAAATAGAAGTTGAATTTTAGTTTGATAGGATTAACTTTGAAGTTATAACGAGAATTGTAACCAAAGCGAGAAAGAAAGCTCTATTATCAGGTTTTTGATCATATGTGGGTTATTGGATTTAACAGTTAAACCATTTTTCATATATTATGTACTCCATTACATTTGTTCAATTAAAACTAAACCATGTAAAACTTCTATTTCTTAGTTTCCCTACTTTATTACTATTTTATTGTCTAAAATTACTTATTTTCTTAAACTAATAATTTATATTAGGTACTTCATCTACTAAATTTCATTTATTACTAACAAAATTTTTAAAACTTATCAAACAAGGATAAGAATTTAGGAAGGATTATTGTTTTGACATGCAATAAAGCTAACAAAATTGATCTTGCTTAGAGTAACTTATAACATGATTTAGTTATAAAAATTGGCTAAAAATATAACACTTTATTTTAATACGCCAAAGCTTGAGGCTTTATTTCTAAATTGTACATTTAAATGAACCTTCTAAACATTAAAGGTTCTCCAAACTATGTAACACTTTAGATACATTAATAAATTCTTATATATGTAAAAGTAAGATGTTATAATATTTCTTTTGGTTATGAGGTTAGCATAAAATCATACTTATTTCCTATGATCATGACGTTAGTATACAATCATACTTATTTTCATCTAAATATGATCACTCTCCAATATGAAAATACCTAAAGTATGATAAGACAAGAAAATAAGTGAAGTATATAAAGTTTTAATCATATTAATTAGGAATAAATAACCAAAAAAGGGTATCACTATCAAATGAATTTCCAAATAAGTTTTGGTCAATTTTTTGAAAGCACCTTTCATTTTTTATAATTTGATGAGGGCATTTTTAGGTAATAAAAGCACCTATTGCAAATGAAAAGCTAGAAGTAAGAAGGTTAAAGAGGATTTGAATGGGTTGATTGGATAACACTTTAAAAGCACCTCAAGAACTATTGTGGAGGCTTATTAGATTCGATATAAGACCAATTACTTGTTAACATGATTCAAGCTAAAGTTGAAAAAGATTTAAAGGCTTAAGACTCATCTTTAGTGGATACATTATTAAAAATGCCATATTATTGGTCGTGTCCGTCCTTGAATATAGGCAAATAACAAGCAGTTTAAACATAAACTCGTACACAATCATGTTCCTCTTAAGAATTTATTTTTGAAGACAGTCACATAAACAGGTGAATTAGAGCCCTTACCACTTACTTTAAATTCTATTATTATATATGGACTAGAACGTATATGTGTCTTAACCTATGTCTGTGTCAAAATCCTTATTCTTTATTATATTCTTAGTTGAGATAATTTTTAGATATCTTACTTTTGTTATTTGAAAGTCATAGGTGTTTTCAACCTTGTTCTTCACTGAACTTCTAAACTTATCAAATATTTATCCTTTATGAACTTCAAATTACATTATAATCTTAGTTCTTGGTTCCTTATAATTAACGAGGAAGTTCCATGTATATTTAATTTAGCTTTTTTTGGTAATATCTTAATCATTTTCATGGCTTTGTTATATATCTTGCCATTTTGTTTGATTTTATACCAAGTCTATTCTATTTTTTATTTTAAATTTATTTCCATATGAGTCCTTATTTTCCTAATGAATCTTCTCTTTGTTTCTAAAGTTTCAATAAAAATCAAATTATATCGTCATCTTAGTTAGGGGTTTTTTTTAATCTCTTCTTCTCATTTTATGGTTTTTGTTTGGTTCAATTTGTTGTTTCATGCCTTTTATACTATATTTGTAACACCCCACTCCCGCAAAACCCGAACCCGATATCGACAGTGATACCCGGATCCGTGCCCCGTGAGGGTGGCGTGTCACATCACTAACAAAACTCAGTACATTTTT
>JANZXR010000008.1:27281879-27298308 GCA_027575705.1 Erythroxylum echinodendron
GCATATATGAATGCATGCATATGTCACTGTACACTTATACACTCCTATTCATGGCAATTGGTGAGGGGATGTTACAAGATGGCTAGAGAATAAAGACGTAAAGTTGAGACATACAAAGTATTCACAGATATTTTGAGGCTCAAGGTGTTCAATTACCACCTCTGACACCATCACCACCTCAATCACCGTGATGATTCTATAGTCTAACCCTTGTCTTTTACTTTTATTTTTATTTTTCAATTGTTCTCATGTTTCACTTGTCTCGTTATTTTTATTCCCACCTTTTGTATTATTTTTATGTTCTTCTCACATTGAGGAAAATGTGTTGTTCAAGTGTGGGAGGGTTGTGTGCATTGTATATTTTTATTTGAACGTGAATTTTGCATATTATATGTTAGTTTTGTTTAGGATTGCATGATGTGATTCATGTGAATGTATCAATATCTAGGACTTAACAGAATTGATTTAGCTTTAAACATAGTCTTTTAAGTTGTTGAACTTTATTTGCTTAAGAAATTAGTTTTGTAGGTTGCTTCAATTAAATGTGAATGTTATTTAGGATACAATGTTAGTTCATTCACTGTAGGAATTTACCACATTCATTTATAATTTTAGGTTAATCGAATAAGTAACATTGTTGGTATCTTTTCATGAGAATGATTAGCTTAAGAAATAAGGTAGGAAAGAAAAAATATATATAATGTTGTGTAAATCTTAAATAAATAATTATTTCACTGGTCTTTTTTGAAACAAATTGGGTAATGAATAAAGCTAATAGCCAGTGGAGAATGTTATGTAGCTGAGTAACCAGGGGACATTCATCACAAATGCTTGCCTTTGTGTCAAAAGGCTATAATGACATTCCAACCAAGTTGCTTAATAAAAATATGGCCTAATTGACTAACTAAGGAACATTCATCACAAATGTTTACCTTCGCATCAAAAGGCTAGGTTCTTCTTAATAAAATTTAACAAAAATATTATGTTATTTAATAAATCTTATAGAACTTTTCAATAACATGATTTCTTATGAAAAATCAATTAAGAATAGTTACAATTTTGATTGACTAATAAATTATTAACTCGTCTGTGTAAGTGACAGGAGTGAATGAATGTGACATTAAGTCCTAATTAGTATGTATATTTAGTCTTAAGTACTTAGACACAAATTTCAAAAATAAGTTAGAACAACGTGAAGGGTTGTGTTTATAGTTAAATTTGTTTCTTAAAGTTCAACACTATTATACCATTGTTACATATATGTGTTTTGTTGTAGATGTGTTTTGTCTTTTGTTATTTTGATTTTGTTTGAGGACAAGCAAACGTTTAAGCATGTTGATGTTGACAGTTGTTCCTTGCATAATATTTTAGTGGGTAGTTAGTATATGTTTAGCTATTAAATTGAATTATAAGTGCATGTTTAGGTTAAGACTGTGTTATATATTTAGATATTTTTATTTTGAGTTTTTTATGGGCTACAACATGCTATTGAGCTTAAATTTTGTATATTTGAGGTGCCTTGATATGTTTGTATGTGTTTTAGACCAAATATCAAAGAACGGAGAGAATTCAGATGAAGCCCGGAGTAAGGCCCATGGACAAGATCATAACAAAAACTTGGTAGGTCTGCCACGATCTTGGTAGATCAGAGGAAGTCAGGAGCAAGGCCCAGGGCCATGATCATAATAGAAACTTAGTAGGTCTGCCACGATCGTTGCCCTATCTACCACGATCATGATAGAAAGCAAAATTAAGTGTCTCGATCATGGCTTGCGCGATAACAGACATGGACTAACTTCTAAAAAGAGACTTTTTAAGGGATATTTAGGACTTTTAGGCCCGAGGAAACCTTAATGTTTGCCCTAAATGGAAAATATATATAAAGAAAAAAATAAGAACTAAAGAAAAGCTCCATGTTTTGCCACTTTGAGAAAGATCTAAAGGAGACGAAGAAGAAGAGAGGAGGAGAAGAGAGACAGAGAAGAAAGGCTACAGTGCTGCTATCTCCCCGATCTATTCTAACCCTTCCTAGTGACATATCAATTCACCTTTATTATTCTTTCTTTTGAATGTACGAGATGGATTTAATAGTGATGGATTTAGGTTTGATGATGATGTTCTAAACTCCTTCAAGGATTTGTTCTTAAATCAATGTTAATCTGATTTCTTTTGATGTTAATACATTGGGTGTTGTGATTATTTGTCATATTTGTATGCCTTGGTAATAAATCGAGAGAGTGAACAAATAGAAAAATAATGAGAGTTAAAGAATCTAATAGATCACATAAATAATCAAATCGGTAATTTATAAGAGTAGAGATTTCGTGTTAGGAACCAGATAGTTTGTTAGAGAGTTTAAGATCTAATTAATTAGATTTGTGGGCTTTTTATTAATTGACAGATTGCAAATTCCATAATTCAATTAAAGGTTATGATTTAGGGTTTAATGATTATAACTCAAAAGAGAGTAATCCACCCTTTGAAAGTCTAAGACCGCTATCGTATTAACTCAAAAGTAATCACATTAGCATTTAATGATAAGACAAATCCTCCTTTTTATAATCAACTAATCTTCTTTGTTTGATTTTTGATTGTTCATTTGTGGTGCTCAATTTGATTCCTCGTGTGTTAATTTTACTATTTAATTTGCAATCAATCTATATTCATAATTTATTTTTCTGTTTAGTTTCTATTTTTTTCTATAATCCTTTTAGGCCTTAGATAACTTAGAATTAGATTAGTTAAGCAACTCCTCGTCGGATCAACACCTAATATATTACATTTGTGACTTGTGCACTTGCAGTATATTGAAGATTTTGTAAGATTAAAACTTGCTCAACAACTATTTTAAAGGATGACATTCCTCAAAGTAATCAGTTTATAAGGCCAAAATGAGACCAATTATCATGCCAAATGCAGTGATTACACCATTACTAATTTTCTCTGAATTACCATCATGATTTTTCCCTTTAAGCTTTTAGAAATTATTCTTATTACGGGAAATGCTTGCTGTAGATTGTATATTCCACATGTTTTCATTCCTCAATTAATAGGCATGTATTAATTACATGCAAAGTGATTGTTTGTCATTTTGTAAACTTTATAATCTTTTTTTATGAGGATTTTGTTTATAAACTCCAATGTTTTGATTCCCAAACCTTCATCTTCTTTTTTTTTTTTTGCCCATTTTACTTTGTCCATATCTCTCTTAATGGAATCCCCTAACCATAAGAAATTCCTAAAAAATTCCTCCACTATTTTGTTTCTAAGGTTCTTTTTACACCAATTGGAGATCATTTTCTAAATTTTGTCTATACATAATTGAAACTTTATATAAGAGTGCTCTTGTTTGATGTAGGAATCCCAAAATACACGATGATTGAGTGGAGAGAGCTTGACTTTCAGGTTTGTGATGGTTGAGTACTAAACAACAATCTAAAGAGCTCTTAAGGAGAGGTATAAGTTTCTTTTGTCTCTATTTAGGTGGAGACCAAAAAGAAACCTAAAAGAGTTTAAAGATGACGAAAGTATGCTTAGAGAGTTTAGTTCATCTTTGAAAAACAAAAATCAGATCATTAACATACTCTAAACTTATAATTTTCAATCTCGTACATCTTAAGCAGTTTTTGAGCTATTTATCCTAGGAAATTATCTAGCTGATGTGCCTAATAAGCACTTCCATTACTAAGGTAAAATGATAAGGTGATAAAAGATCCCTTTTCTTAGTCACCTAGTATGTTTAAAGAGTTTTGTAGGTTCTCCATTAATAATGTACTGAGATATTGTTCAATCCGGTCAATGAAAATTGGGAGAAGCTAAAAGCCTTTAATATATTCATAATAAAATCCCACCTGATTGAATTAAAGGCCTTTTGAAAGTCTATTTTGATGGAATAAATTTTGCTTTATACTTCTTATTGTAATTCTTGAAAAGATCCTTTGCAGGCAATATGTTGACACCAATACATCTTCCTTTAATGAATGCCCATATTAAGCATCAATATATGTAGGAAATATGTTATTCTAACTATTTTCAAAAATATTATATGCTACCTTATATGTGGGTATTACAATAGGCAATTGGATTAAATTATTAAAGAGAACTTGATGCTTCAATTTTTGGGATAAGACAAATAAAATTTTTTTTAATCTCTTTCAACATCCTCCTTTTGTTAAAAAATTCAAGAATAACTTCCATTTCTATCTTGCAACTCTAATTAGTTTATAATCCTGCCAAATATTATATTTATCCCCTCAAATTGTTGTTGTATAACTTGCATAAAATACAGGCTATCTTTATCCTCCTATAGTTGTGAAACACCTTTAATAGGCGTATTTGGAAGGTATAAGAGATGTTAGTAAAGAAAATTTTCTCAAGCACTCTTTTATATATTTACTCTCAAAGATGACAAACCACTCATGTCTCACTTCTTCGTAAGTTCTTTAAAGATCTAAAAAACTTCAACCAAGAATCTAACCTTGTAAAGACTAAAAATATAAGAAATATTGGTCAAGAATATATTAAAAAATTATATTAAAAAGAAATATACAGACCAAATAAAATGAGGAGGGATCAATAAGAATTTCAAATAACATTTAGGAAAAATTCTTGAAACAACTGTTCTTGCATACCTTCTTTTTTTTTTCTTTTCTTTTCCTTTATTTTATTTTCACGACACAATTGGTATAAAGAGAATGAGACAAAGGAATTAAACAATGAAGAAACTCTAACATAAAAAGTAGAGGTAGGCAAACCCCAAAAACAAGATACAAAATTTTACTTTTATTGAAACTTTAAAAACAAGAATATGAAGAGAATGAAAAGGAATCACAAAGAACACAAGTTATAAGTGCTTAGTTGTTCATATTTTTATGTTTATATATAATACATTTTGCTTGTTAATTTGAATATTCACTACAAGAAAACAACACAATTTGTGACGTTTAAAAAACGCCACAAAATCTTAAAAAACGTCATAGAATACAATTTGGGACGTTTTAAAAAATGTCACAAAAAATGTCGCGGAATGTAATGTAGGCAAAAGATTTCTGCGACATTTTCCGAAAAGTATCAGAGAAAACACTGATATTTTGTGACGATTTAAAAACTGTCAATGAAAGCTTGATCTTTTCGCGACATTAAAATGTCGCGGAAAGTCACATTCTGCGCCGTTTTTCGAAAATAATTTTAATTTACAAAAACATGACAAATAGAATTATTTTCTTTTAATTATTATTTTTTCATTTTTCCAAAAAAAATTTAATTTAATAAATTTTCAATTTTATTAATTAATTTTTAAATAAATTTTTAAAAAAACTTATTTGATTAATAACTATTCAATATTATTTATAAATTTTATTTATTTAATTCTACAATTTTTTTAATATATCGTTAATTTTCATAGTTATTCATGAATCACAAAAATTTTATACATGCAAATAATTTATTATTTAATTGCAATTCACAAATATGTCATAATACATTAATTAATATAAAAAGTACATCATAAGTGTATAATATATCAATATAAGTACATATATCTAACATAAACGAACGATGACTCAATCAGTGCAGGCTTTTCGTATCCTATTGTAGGAGCAACATCTCGTGTCATTCTGAAATATGGATCCCGTATGAAATAGAAAACAGAAGAATTGATAAGTAATGAAGTGCAAGTGTGTAAGCAGGCACCCAGGCACACTTCTAAGCATGGACAACATATGCAAGCACACAAATATGGACATAGACTAAAGTGTGGGGTCATGCAATTAAAAAAATCAGTTTTAATATGTCAGTTTGAAGATGTCGCATGGTTCGAATTGCATTGTATTTATCCTAAACTTTAATGCCATAAACTTTACTTGCTTATACGACGTATGTTTAAATTTAAGATATTCCCTTATTGCATTCATCATATTCCCGAAGCATAGGGCAATTTCTTCATGAAAATTTTATCGTGCATGTCAATCAAAGTTGATGAATTTAAGATAAATTACTCAGTTATCCATTTCACACCGAATCAGCAAAGAGTATGTGTTACAGTATGAATGCATGCATCCAAGTCATACTGCCTGAAAATCTCATTATGAGTGTTCCTATATGATAGTTATGATGTACGGGTAAGGCAGTTTAACTTATCAGCATTTGGAGTAAATTACATTTAGATTGAATAGATCTTCAACACTGAAAGGGCATGACCTGTTCGATAGCACATGGAATTAAGCAGTGAAGGTCATCCTTGCCACAGAACAGGTGAGGGAATGAACTAGGAAATGATGGAACTGCCTACAAAAACAGGAATGGAGCATTTTATATCCTTTCCAGGGTGCAAGTTGATTATGGTCATACAAGCGGAGTCTACAAAAAAATGCTAATTCCAAACTTCCACTAGTTCAGAGATGGCATATCTGTCAATATGCATGAACAAAGAACTAACCTATTAGAGATGAAAAGATTATATGAGAATTATCTTCCTAGTTAGATACAAGGTGAACCGCTAAACACACAGCCAGATGCAAATGGAAGGTTAAACAAATACTTACGACTAAAACCCCTTCAAGCAGTGAGGACTTGATTAGGTAAACTTCATCACAAATGGCAGAATTGAGTGATCCATTTCCTTTAAAATCTTCGATGAGAAACCTTCCTAGTTCTCGAGAAGAAGGATAATTGATTGATTGAAAGGAATCTGAAATATAGAGCATCGAATATTTTGCATGGGACATCTCCACATAACTGATAAGCTCAAAGAAAACTTCACCTGCAAATTTAGTGCAAGGAATATCAGCATGAATCTCCTAGACAAAGAAGCCAGGAAAAAAAAGAAGATTTTTGATACAAAACAACAAATAACTTTAACACAGATTCACTTTGTTTCTAGTTATATCCTTTCCGGTACTTTGATCCTCCGTGGCAGAAGACAATGAGATTAGCTGGCCCATTTAACTTCTTTCTCCTCCTAGAAGTCAGATAGTCCTGTTTTTATAGATAAAAGATTGTAAGACAGTTGACAGGACAGAAATTCTAGCAATCGTTTATTAATATGTCAAGTTAACTTACATGAACTGCATCCAGGTCTGCAATTTTTTTAAAGTTTTCACTGTCTACAGAGCATGAATCTGAGAAAGCAATGTTACTAACCAGAGAACAAAAACCATCTATAATAATTCAAATTAGGATGTATTTACTGTCTGAACATGTGTGTGAAAGCCCAATAATAGCACATACTCTAGTTACCTTAAGCAAGTTAACAAGAGCAGATTCTGCATTCTTGTTTTCAGAAAGGTCTAATGAACGCAACTACAAATAAGAAATGTCAAGCAATCAATGAAATGAACTCAAAAAACAGAATATATCTGCCCATGTTTTATTCCCTCTCATGTATTAACTACACCAATTCAAAAGTGAAGGTTAAAACAAAAGGGGTCAGAAATTATACCATTCATTCATGTTGATCTAAATGAAAAACTATAGTAGTTATGAGACAAAATATTCTGAAAACATTTATACCCTGATTATCTATTCATAACCATCACTTGATTTTCTGTAGTAAGAAAACTATAGCGAAGAAAAGTGCCACTGTGGCTGCAGTGGTCAAGCCCATTGAAGACTTAACAGTATTCTTCTACGCAAGAAATAGGAGGATGGGGGTGGATACATCTTGATGATTTTTGGCCGATACATCCTACTCATTAAACAATGCAATAATTTAAATCCAAATGAAATTTGCCAAATAATTCTAGGACTAAAGTCAAAGCAGCATCATCATAATATGTTTTGACATTGAAGTTATATTATCCCACAATCTTCTTCCTTCTTATGGTAAACATAAGCTCAATAATGGATTTAGTTTTGATAAACAAATAAGTTTCATTGGTGTATTAGATTTAAAATTTTATCATGGCATTAGCTTTGGACATGATAATATCAAAGATTACCACAAGAATTAGAAAAGGGAAGCAAAATAGCAAATAAAAGAGAATAAAATTAAGAATACGTGTAGTTTAGCGTACTGATTTCGGGGGAGATGAGGAGGCCAAAGAAAAGCTGACACCGTGGATTGAAAAGCCAGAAGGAATGGAAGATTTGTTAAAACAAATATCCCAACAAAGACACTCTCCATCTTCCTTCCTTCCTTCCTTTATCATCTTTCTTTGCGCTGAATAAGTTGATGTACAAAAAGAATTATACACCCATAAATAACCATAGTAATTCATTCACTTAACACAAATAAATCTCAACAATCAATAGATTTGTGTTCGTAATATATAAAAATGTAAATTAGAAGCAGTAAGAGATCTAGAATCCAAATGAACAGAGAACGAAGTAAAGAACTAACCTAAATCAGAGAACAAGATAATTAAGATAACTATCGTAAACCTTGCATTGTTCCGCTTGCTGCAGAAAGAAGAAACCAATTTTAGGTGGGAAAAGGTAAAGAGAAGAAACCAGAGAAGAAAAAACGTCAGAGAAGAAATCAGCAAAACGGTAGGCAAGAATGCGCAAGAAAAAATTAAAATGTTACTTTTAAAGGAAAGAAGCAGACAGTGGAGAAGGAGAGAAAGCCAGAGGAGAGAGCAAAACTTTAGAAGGGAGTAAAAACTGTGGAACCTTCAAGAGTGAAGAAATCAGAGAAGAATCACGCGAGAATCAAAATGTTTAATTAAACAAAAGGCAAACGTCTAATTCTTATTTTATGACGTCTTATCGATAAAACTTTACAAAAAGTATTACAAATTTATGACATTTTCATAAAATGTTATGAAAATTTTAAACTTTTTGTTACGTTTTTCAAACATTACGAAAAGTCTTCACAATTTGCGAAGTTTTATGAATCAAACGTCACAGATTATTTTATTTTTTTGTAGCGATTTTAATTATTTTTGATACCCAATTCATTCATATTTTATTTTTAAGTTGTAATTCACTTATTTAGAAAAAAAAGAAAAAATTTGGACTAGGCTAAAGCAATTTGGAACTTTTTTGACCAAGTTACAAAGCTAAAAATAAAGAACATAGCCTAGTACACAGTCATGTACTTACTTCTATTCCTTATTATTTTTAAATTTCCAGCTTACATGATTGTGTTTGAAGAGTTTGAAGTACATTGATGTGTTACACACTCCTATTTAAGAGGTATATGTCTATGTTAGATCTTGATGAGCCTGTGCTCACAATTTTTGGCCCATGTTTATGGACATGATTGCTTTATACACAATCTCATGTTTTTTAAGTACATGACTGTGTAGTTTCTTATGTTCCACCTTGAAAATTAATTTTTGAGCTCTAAAAGAAAAAATGAAGAGAAAAAGAGTATATTGGTTTGAGAGGCATAATTAGATGTCCCATAATGACATAGGAAACGGTGAACCAGTAACAAAACAAATTTAGAGTGAATTTCCATTAATCTAAAGTGAATTTTATAAAGATTAAAGGGGAATTTTCATGTTTGATTTATTTTTATATTTTTCCTTTAGTTTTTATGTTATGTATTGTATGATTAGGAACTAATCTTTATGATACTTAAATATGATGAACCAAAGGATGGATTTTGTTGTGATTTCATTTTAATTTAATTTATTCGTCAATTTCATTGTGATTTGACAACATGTTGTTTACTATTATTGAATTGTTTTTTTTTCTAGTATATTGATTCATGCTTGATTTCATAAATTTGGGATTGAGAAATCCTTTTTAAGGATTGATCTAATTTAATCAAAAAGATTTGCATGCAGTCCTATAGATAGGTAACATAAATCCTCCTGATTATGATCAAACCTAATATAGGAATTCATAAATATGGGTAATGAAATTTTGGGGGTTTAAATTTTGAATAGATTTTAGTTAATCAACCTAGGTTTACTTGTTAATAATCTTGAGAAAGTTATTAATATAATTGAGGAATTTTCACAATTCGATGAACTTTAGGATATTGATATATGAATTCGTTTTTCCGTTAGGAGTCCTAGAGGGATTCATTACTTAGGCACTACTATTTTTATTGATTGTTTATTAATTTAATCTTTGCTCTACTTAGTCAATTGTATTAATTTATTTTAATTTATTTCATTAATTTTTATTTTATTAATGTCCATCATCATATTTTTTGGTTAGACAATCGGAAAAGGAATAATACCAATACTCATTGTCTATTTGGGATCAAAACTTAGTACTCTAGAACCTATATTATAAAAGTGGTCAGTGCACTTGACTAAAAAGAACTTTGGAACAGAAGATTGAAAACATTAATAATATTTTCAAAAACAAATATAAAAGAAATTAAATGAAACGAAAACAAAAACAAACTTTGATTCTAATTGATATTAACCCACCAAAGAATATACCCTAGAAAACTTATATATAAGTTTAAATAAAACAAAAAATAGATAAATAGATGCATAATGGAATTCATTTTTAGTTATAATTAGTCAATAAACAAATTCGTAAAGTATTTGAATGCCATACAGAACAATTCTTTAATAAGTTCTAACTTCAATAAAGAATAAGGAAAAGAAACTCTAATAATTATTATTAAATAAATACCTTAAATATTTCTCACACTAAAAAGTAAAAATTCTAAACATGAAACTATGGTCTCCAAACTTAAATACAACTAGAGCTTTGCTTGAGCTAGGTCTCGGTCATAGCCGTAGGCCAAGCTATTTTGACCAAAACTTTAACTTCAAATGGTGTCATAGATTATGCCACTAAAATTTTAAAACATAATTTTTCCCCTCTTGAATTTTTGTAAATTTCTTCAAAAACCCAATTCTTAAATAAAACCTATACACTTTAATTTCCCTTTAATTATTATAAGTTGAAACCACTTTTTTCCCTCAAAATCCAAATTTTTAAGCCTATAAAGCTCCAAACTCACTTTTTGTTTGAAAATTTTGCATATTGAGAAACTTATTATCTATTTTTTTTCTTAACTTTTCCACAATACATAACTATGACTTCATAATTACCACTACAAACAAAAGAAAGAATTTACAAGTAATTCAAGGTAGCTCTAAGAGTAGAGAATAAATAAAAGCTAAGGCTTCATCCCAAAATAAGCACCTTATACTTACATTTTTCAACGACGATAAACTTGAATGGTATGCTTACTTAAATCTTACTGATTTCGAATAAAATAGAAGAATAAATTTGAAATGATTTGGAGCATGTGGGTTTGGTAGATGAAATGAAAAATTATAAATGGCAATCAATTATTAACATAATTAACAATGCCTTTTAAAAAATCACTTTAGAAATTTTAACTACATTGAAAGTGTTTATGCATGCTGACTATTAAGAAGAATGTAATAGAATTAAGATTAGGAGAAATTAAATTATTGCTAAATTAATGTTTTTATAGTATAATGTATGTTTTGTATACCTAAATAGGTGAAAACAAAGGACTTAAGAAAACTAATAACTAATTTTTCCATCGATATTTATAAGAGGAAACCTAAAGAGTTTTGGAAAATCATATCAGCTAACACCTTTGACTATGATCCATTAACAAAAAAAAAGCAATCAAATCATCTCTTTTGCCCTTACATACTTTAACAAAGTAATATCTCATTCATTTTAAGGGAGAAAGGAGAGTACAAAAGTAGTCACACGTAGATATTTGTTCTATTTGATCTGCATAGTTAGAAGGAGACCGTGTCACCTAGAATTATGTTTTGCCATTTATCTTGAACATATGGCAAATAAAAAGCACGATGTAATACGTAGAGCTCTTATCTGACTACACTAGTAGAAAACCTAAGTGTTTTTTATTTTCTTTTAAACTTAATTACTGGGTATTGCATAAGATTTTTCAACCTTGAAATGATAAGGCATATAAAATTAGTTTAGTTTATAAAGTCAATGACACTTATCTTCTATTTTTTAGAGATGGAGTTAAAGTCCTTATAGTCAAAGAATAGACACAAGAGAAAAGAAAAGCCCGAGTCGTTAGCTAAATTTACATAAGCAGTTAATATAACTTAAGATGAAGGGATAGCTGAGGGGCCTAGAGAAATCAAAACTTTCCTACAGTAGCTAATGAAGGAAAGGGTTATTAACACCATTCATTGTATAAAAACTAAAATGCATAGTCAAAACTATGTTTACATAGGTTTTTGGAGGCAGATAGGAAGAATGGAGTGGCAATAGTTTACTTAGTTCCTATATGTCATGTACCAAACTACCTCCATGATCTTTGCAACACTATAGAAATACAAAAAAGATTAAGAAAAGTCTAATGTTGACTGAGCTTCTATTTACTTTTCTCTCCTTTATATTAAGCCTTGTACATTTTAAAATTTCCTTTCTTCCTTTTGAGATACCAAACTACATTTTATTTCAGTTATATTATTCTATTTCTACTTAGTATTTATTTCAATTTGTATTTAGTTTCAAATTTCATTTAAGTTTTATTATTTCTGTATTGCAATTTTTATGTTTGTTTGTAAGGTATAAATAACTTTTAGATGTCCATCAAGATTAGCTTACACAGCAGATTACAAACAAGAGTCGAAAAGTTTCTATTCCCTTTTTTATTTTCATCCCTTGATATTTATTGTCCTTAAATTTTTTTATTCTTTAAAATTTGTATATTTAGGATAATGTGAAACTCGAGTATGGGAAGGGAATTAATTATTTGTAGGCCTTATTTTGCTTATAAATTTTATTGTAATTAGTTTAATAAGAATAATTATAAAGAAATTTTGTCAATGAAAGAAGATTGATCAAAATAAAACATTATAAGGTTTTTTTCAAATTAATTAGTTTAGGCCAATAGTTATGAAAACTTATAACTAATTTTGTTATATTTTCCTAATGATCTTGAAAATTGATAATTTGCATTATGATACATATTTTGTATAATTTAGTCATATCTTTGAGTTAGAAGTGGATTACCTTTTTGCATGTTAGTATTTCACTAAAAAAAACATACCAAAAATACAAAAAAATATGAATAAGTGAAAATAAATAAATTCACTCAACTGGCTATGGACTAAGCAAAAGAGTTGAAATTAAAAATTTGTAATAGTAGTCATTTAAAATAGTGACTAATCAAGTAACTGAGAATATGCATGATAAGGTGTTTGCTTTTGCATTAAAAAGTTAGTTGATTTTTCAAACAAGCCTCTCTAAATGATCCTTTGTAAATTTAAAAGTTAGTGATTTATTTTTCAATTAATTGATATGTTAAAATTTTTGAAAGTTTAATCATTTTGCTCGTGTGTATCTATTTAATGCACTAAGCTGAGTTTTCTAGATTAAATTGATGCTTAAAGGATTATAAGTTAAGATTGAATTAATTTATGATTTAATGCAAGTTTTTAAATACTTAACTAATTGATTAATGATGCAATTGAGTGAATGACATATAGTCTTAATTTATAAAATTGATTTGTTAAATTATGTTTTCAACTTACTACCTTTTTAATTAAGCTTGAATTAATCTGCTTAAGGATAAGTACAAGCTTAACTATGGGGACATTTAATGTGCATGAAAATGCAAATATTTTTAAGTATTTTTCTTATTTTAATGGTAAATTACCTTATTATACTCATTGTTTTATATCTTTTCATATAATTATGCAAATTAGTTATTGAGATAATATTATCCAAGAAAAATCATAATGAAAATTTAAATTCATAAAGGAACACAATCTAGCCCATGTTCATGTTCTAGCATGTGCTGTAGATGGAGAAAGTGTAATAAGTGACAAATCATTTATATGACCATGTGCAAGTAAAAAGAGAAATGGAGAGATCCATAGTTTGAAAAAACAATTATAGAAAGAGGATATGTATTAATTTCAAAGAAATAGTGAGATCCACGACATACCATAGGTCAATTCCATCACCTAAAAGAAATAGTAAGGCCCACAAATTGGGTTATGGTGATACACTAAATTATGTTCTAGGAAGGGGCAAAAGTATTTAGATATGAACACCATAATTTCTTGAATCCTTTAGCTAAATTTTAGAGAAAAAAAACTAAAGACATCTTTTCTCTCCAAAAGTTAGAGTAAGTTATTGGGAGGCTTTTATAACACATACCAAAGGCTTCCTTTTCTATCTAAAAGTTAGGGTTAGCTATCAAGAGACTTCTATAATCCTCATAATTCCATTTAAGTTATTTTCTTTATAGAATCAAAATCTAGACATTATCTTAATGAAATAAGCTATTAACAAGGACTAGGAGTTCATTTAAATTTATTTCTTTTGAAACTTCCTTATTTTTCTCTTTCATTTTGTTGTTTTGATCATGCTTTATGGATAAACATTCTTTAATGTTTGGATAAGAAAAAAACACTTATGGTTATTTATGTATTTGATTTAGTTTTTGATATGGAATATATTTTTGCGAGCTATCTTTGATTAGTTTTAATGATGATTAATTTATGTTAACGCCTAAATATTATTTGAATTTACATTTAGATAACTCCAGAAAGGATGCTTATGAGTGGATTATGGCTTAGTTAAAGGGTTTGAATGGGGCACTCAAGTGAGAACTATGTGACCTTCTTGGTGAAGGTGAAACCTTTCATAAAATTTTATAGAGCATACTACATTAAAAGAAGTGTTAACAAAGTTAGAGATATACATTAACCAACTAGAAAGTGTATGGTTGTAAATCTAAAGAGTGAGATTTTAGTACTTAGAATATCATATTGCTTCAATTAAATATATCCATTTTAGGCTAGCCAAATTATGAAATAAAAAGTAATAATAGTGGAAGTACTTATTTAGACATTGATATTAAATTGAATTCTCTTTTTAAACATTGCCTTATTATTTATTGCTTAGCCAGCTATGTAGGTTTTATTTTAGTTTATTTTTTCTTTAATCAAAATCCAAATTATTTTTGTTTGTTAGACTAATTAATAGTTATATTTTTTTAATTCACTATGCTTTCTCGAGGGATCGACTCCTACTTATCACTGTATTACCTAGAATCTGTATCAAATTTGAAATAGAAAATGGCATGCCTAAAATTTCAAATATTCTTAAGCTTAATGATAAAGATCGGTTAATCCAAGCTAAAATCAACCTAAGCTATCAATTTAAACCTTACAAAATTATTTAAGCCAAGGAATGGAGAGCAACTGGTAAGTTTTTTGCAATGGGAGAATATAATAAACTTATAGTCCTTACTTAGATTAATGTTAAAAAATTAACAGTTCATTGTACAAGTTAAAGGAGATCCAACACCTAAAATTAATGATCAATCTAAACACCAAGGTTAGCAAATTCATCAGGAACAATCAATAGAAATGGCCTTACCATAATAATAGAGGAGCGGAAGTCATCATGAAAAATAGGCTAATATGTCAAGAAGCAAAGTTGGATGAAATCCTATAGATTTCTAACGGATCCAAAGCCTTCAGCTAAAAAGCATGCAAAAACTCTCTTTGTAAGGAACTAAACAAAAGAGAGAAATGGAGCAAACTTGTATAGGATAGTGGCATTTTCCCCTCACATGCTTTCATTACCTGGTTAGAAATTGTTGGAAGACTCATAACCAAAGGCATAATCAAGTTCCCAATAGCTTCATTAGAGTGTGAGCTATGTAATACCCACTTGGAATTGATGGATCATATTATGATTACTTATAGGTACACTAAAAAAATTGGAGAAGAATACAAAGATTGTTTGATGCCAAAAAAATAATCCACACCTCAAATGAATTGATAGAATGGGCAGCTACATTGATAATAGGGAAAAAAAAAGCAGAATATAAAACACTAAAAATCAGTCTTAAAGCAATGTTGTACTATATTAAGCAAGAAAGGAAGAGAAGAATATTCAAGGAGGTAAGAGAGATGGAGCAGCTATATTAGAAAATCATTCTCCAATGCAAACTTATCTGGTAGTAAGAAGAATTGCAATGAATCTTTCCACCAACATGAGAAGAAGATGAATACTTAATTAGAAATCTCTATTCCAGCTTGTAACAAGGATAATTAGCTTCTTCATATTTGGTTCCTAGAGTACCTTAAATCCCTATAAGGTTGTATGTGTATGTATATATATATATATATAGTAATGAATTATATTACCTTTAAAAAAATTTTAAAAAGTTAACAATAAGGCTTTTTAGGGAACTAGTGAAGCTTTTAAATAAGATGGCTTTCCTAACATTCAGTAGGATTAAAGATTCATAGAAATTACTATTACTAAAGATCTACAATATAGACCTAAATTTGGTGAATTAGTATTATTTCTTATAATAGTCTCATTCAGGAAAATTTATATGACCTATTATCTAGTGAGAATCCTCTAGTTAACTTCTTTACCATAATTACTAAGAAGAAATGTAACATTCCCTCACCTATGGGAAGGTAAATTGGTAATTTGGAACAGGTTAGAAATGTGTAAATGTGTATTGATATATTCCTGCATTCATATATGCACATGCATAGTAAATAGTGAATTTTTG
>JANZXR010000008.1:27298408-27336786 GCA_027575705.1 Erythroxylum echinodendron
AATTTTATCACATGTCATACATCATAATGCAATTTCCACATCACAATATTTCAAAGCAAATCATTTTAACACACAACTCACACACAAGGCAATTTGTTCATTATACAATAACTATAAATAAATTAACCGCCTTATAACTCTTGAAAATCCAAACTCAATTTGGCCCTTCCCTTTACTCTTGGGCAGGATTTTCTTGATTTCCTAAAACAAACCAATTTCCTATTAAATTCCAATTCAATAAAACCCTTAAAACTTCCATAATCACAACAATTGAAAACCACACAATTCAAACTCAAAACTAACCTACCCATAGTCCATCTAGGTTAGAAAACTCAAAACCTAGATTAGGAACCAAAAAATCAAATGGGTCTCTCGATCATCTTCTTTCAACACAACCCATTCTCTACTTCTTTCTTGACCTAAGCAAGAAAGAAAGATAAACTTACCTTAAACAAGCTTGATTCCTTCTCTTTCTATGTTTTCTTCTTCTTCCCTAGCTTCTCTCACGACTCTCTTCTCTTCTTTCTTTCTTCCCTACGTTTTTCTCCTCTCTTCTTTTCTTCTCACGATTTCTTCTTTTCTTCTTTCTAATGGACGACTTCTCTCCTTCTTCTCTCTTATTTTCGTTTTTCTCCTTCTATTATGCAAGACAACACTTTGTTCTTCCAATTTTACCCTTAATGAATGTAAAAAGTCATCTTTGCCCTTCCTTTTATGCTTTATGACTCTTAAACATAGTAACATGCCAAAATTGCCCTCATAACTCTTAAAACATTAATTTCACTAACTAGTGAAATAAAACCCTCCTAACATTGAAATAAATAATTAAAGTCCAATAAATAATTCTATTATGACCTCATAATTCATTCTCAGGAAAAAATTCAAATTCTATGCTTATTCCATAAACTATTATGCTTAATTCAATGAAAACATTTTTAGGGGCCAACAGGTTTACTCATATCAAAAAGAACATAAACAACTGGCCTTCAAAAACTTCAATAAAAACTTAAGCAATTTAGGTAATTGGCTTATCTTTTTATCAGGTCTTCACTCTTTCATTACTCATACTATTTTTAACAGACAAGGTGTTATACTAAATAAACCTTCTATAAGGCAAGATATTAAAGAGGTTTTATTCAAGTCTGAAACTAACAAAGCTTTCAGTTTTAATGGCTTAAATGTCTCTTTCTTCGAAAAAAACCTAACGCCTAGTCAAAAAATATATCCTTAATCATTTTGGATTTTTTTCAAGTTAAAAATTGCTTCATAAATTTAGTAAGACTTTTATAAGCCTTATTATTAAAGTTACAAATCCAAATTCTTTTTAAGCTTTAATTCTTAGATCTTGTTGCACTATGGTATACAAGGGTATTTCTTAGATACTTGCCATAAAACTTAAAGAACCACTTAAAACTATAATTAAAAAATTGGAGAGAACATTTTTATGGCATAATAGATTTTCAAAAACTAATATAGGCTTCATCATAAGTTTGACAATTAAAATAGATTTTTATAAAGATTTTTTTATCTATTTGAGTTTTTTTTGTTCAGCACCTTAGAAGCTTTTGAATTTTCTACCAAATTCATCAATTGGTTGAATAATATGTAACGACGGAGCATACATGTTTGATTAATGGTGCTAAAGAGTTGAGGCAAAGAGACCCCTTCTCCCTACATATTTCCACATTTTAAATAGAATCTCATATTCACTTAATTGCTAAGAATATTGAGAAGAGTAATAAAATTCAACTACCACTACAAGAGTAATCAACTTAAGGTGTTTCATTTGTCTTTTATGGATGACTTATTACTATTTTACAAAGCCAATCTTGATTTTGTCAAAGTTTTCCTAAATTCCTTTCTAGCCTTTAACATATTATAATGTCTATCTCTTAATCACAATAAGAGTATTATCTTTGTTTCTACAATCAATAGAGCAACCAGTATAGCTCATAAGGTTCAAGCAACAATAGCCTCCTATAAAATATGTTTGCAATCTTATCACTATCATCAAACTCCCTTTTAATGATTATTTGCCTCTTTTTTATTTAGTTCATAAAACGATTAGAAATTGGAATATAATAGATACTTGAAATTGTAGGGAGATATTATTCGATAACTTCATATTTAATATCTTACACATATATCAAAACTTCATTTTTTTTCTATGAACTTAAAAAATAAAATGAATGAATTTTCTAGGAATTCTAATAAGAATAAGAGAAGAGTCATTCCTCTTTTTTGGAATAATGAATTGAATATGGAATAAATAGATTCAATTAAGAAAAAGAACGAATAAAGCTAAAGCAATAGTAGTATTTATATCATTCATTAGTGTAGCTAATTTCCCATGAGGTAATTGTAAGATTTTCCAAGATAAAAGCACCTTAGATCAATTAGAATTTTTGGTAAATAGGTGATAAGAGTGATGTTGCTAAGGCTAACAACAAGTGGAACAGACTCTGTGTGTCAAAAGTTAAAGGAGGATTAGGCTTGATTTCTATTAAAACTATGAATAAGTTTCTCCGTCTTAAGAGAATCTATAAGCTCTTCATATATCATGAATTATTGTGGGTTTAATAGATTCATACTCAATTTCTAAGAGAGTAAAGCTTTTAGATTGTTAAACTAAAGGTTCATACACCTTGGACTTTCAAAAAGATTTTAAACATTAGAGTATGATCAGGAATGAGTTAAAGTGTATTGTAAGTAATGAAAGATGAACATGGTTCTAGTTTGGCAATTATAATTCACTAAATCCTCTATAAAATTCCTAAGTTTATGAGATATGACTGAAGGTTTGCTAGCTTAATCTAAAGTGAAACCTATTATTCAAGATTTCTTTTAGAACTAGGATTTTATTAATTTAAGAGTTTTCTCTTTAGTTAGAGATAATTTCTCAAACTACTCTCTTAAATTAGATATAAAATATTTGATTATCTGACTAAGATATTACTTTCTTGAATTTTACAAAAAAATATTTGTAAAGATATTCTTAAGTTTCTCTTAAATTGTCTCTTAGAGGAACCTAGTTTGGTATCCCAATTATCTCCCAAAAATCTCAAATTAAAGGGTTTGTTTAGAATGTATGTGTGATTCCTCATTGAACGTGAACTCTAAGTTTTCTTCTTAATTAGGCTATGCTAGTTGTATTTCTTATGGTTTTTGTTTTTGTTGGCTCTATAATCACCTTTAAAGGTGATTTCTTACAATTTTATTACCTTTAATATAGGTGATTTTCTTTGCAATCCAAATTAGAGAGCCTTTAATGCAAATGGATGAATTTAGAACTTTATTCAAAGGAAAGAGTTTTGTTGAACTCCTGCTAATGAACTAGTTCAAAATAAGCATGTCTTAGCTTTGAGGAAACAAGGAATTTTTCACTATTGAAAACATTAAATAGTCTATTACCTTAGAGAAATTTATTAAAGACGGTCATTAGATTTCAAAATGAATTTCAACATCTACTGTGCATTAATTTTAGTTACCATAAAGAAGAGTCCAAGTTTACATAGCTCTTATTCATTGTATACTACAAAATCATCACCCAAGGTTGACCTTTAGCTACGATTTCAAAAACGTAGGTAAAAGAATGTAGTAATAAGGTTTACATATTATGTATTTATGTAAATATGGTAAGTGTATATTTTTATTGATTTGGTCAAGTAGCATGGGAGATCATTCAAGAAAATATCTTAAAATAGTCATGTATAGTTAGCGAGATTTTAATGGTTACATAGATCGAAAACTCTTTCATGCATTATGTATATATTACACTATATGAGTAATAAGAAAACACAACATTCACCCATAATTTTGTTATAGTATCAGAGTCAATCTAGTGTCACAAACATAAAGCCAAAATAAATATAGCCATAGTTAACTACCATGAAAACAAAAATAATAGAGATGGAAAGAATAACAATGAGGGTCCAAAAAACAAATCCATTAATGTTACTTCACCATACTATGTTCATCCATCAGAAACATTGGGACTAGTTATTTATGATGTCTATGTTCATCCATTAGAAACATTGGGGCTAGTTATTTATGATGTGTCTCTTAAAGGAGAGTCAAATTATAGATAATGGTCCATTGTTATGCATCATTTGTTGAGGGCCATATGAAAGTTAGGCTTCATTGATGGATTGATGGATCGATTACAAAACCTAATGATGACAATAGTCAGATTGAAGATCGGTTGCTAGTGAATAGTTTACTAGTTGGTTAGATCATGATCTATATTAATCCCTTTGTCTGACCTTTTATTAGATACATGGATATGACCAAGGAGTTATGGGATGAAATTAAGGCCATATTTCTATCAAATATGTGATGCATATATATCAATTACACGAAGCTATTAAGGATTATTCCTAACTAGTCCAGAGCGTTACTACTTATTTTGGCCACTTAAAGATGTTATAGGATGAGCTCAATGGTTATTTGATGATACCAGCATGTGCTTGTGGAGGATGCAAATGTAAGTGAGCTAAAGAAATTACGAGGGAACGTGAAGAGGAGATGTTGCACTAATTTCTCATAATTTTGGACAATGTTCTCTACGGTTCGGTTCTTGCCAATATACTCAGTAAGACACCTCCTCCCCCTTTTAAGATTGCTTATTCTAATTTTGTACAAGAAGAGAGGCATAAGTAGCTAATTAAAGCTAATGAATAGTCAATAGATTATGTAGGATTTGTTATAAATTCCCCTAAATTTCTTACCAATGCTTAATATGTTTCTGTTGAGAATCGAAAATCGAACTCTTCAAGTTTGGGTGACAATTTGGTGTGTTCTCGCTATAACAATTTAGGTCATAAAGCTAAAAATTGCTTTTAGCTTTATGGCTACCTACATTGGTGGTCCATTAGCCATAGGAAAGGAGGAATGGTCATAGGTCTGGTTTTGGCAAAATGACTGGTGGTGTTTTTGCAAATGTTACACAAGGCCTTGCTAAGTCCTCTAGTGCGAGTCTTGCTACAGTCAATAATGGCAATCACAAGCAATTTTTTGGTCTGAGCAATGAGGACTGGATAACGCTTTTTAATCTCCTTCATCGGTGTAAGCCATCGGGATAAAAGAAAATTATCAGGAAATAAACCTCTTTTTAATTGGTTGATTGATAGCAGTGCCCCGTATCATATAATCGGTGATAAGTCTATTATGCATGATATACATGAGCTTGCCCCTACACCTGTTGGGTTACCTAATGGTGACATTGCGTATCTAACTCAAGTGGGAATCGTACATCTTCATGGTGGTATTTTTATGAAAAATGTTCTATTTGTGCCCGAAATAAAGTGCTAACTTATTTCTATTTATTGCTTGATTAAAATGTGTATTGTATTGCCACTTTTATAGACATGTTATGTGTCATAAAAGAATGCACTTCGAGGATGTTAATTGGAGTGGGTGAAGAGCAAGGATGGGTCTACATGTTCTAAAGTGCAATTATGGCATATTTTTCTAAGGTTCGTAACAATGAGAGCCCAAATTTGTTGCATCAGTAGCTGGGACAGCCGTCCTCAAAAATTGATAGTTTAGCTTTTGGAAATTCTAGTAGTTGTTTCGAGAATAATTTTTATGATGTCTGTTTACGTGCTAAATAAATTAGGGATGTCTTTCCTTTAAGTTCAAGTCGTGCTTTGGAACCTTTTCAATTGATTCATTGTGATGTTTGGGGACCTTATAATGTTCCTTCCTCATGTTATGCATATTATTTTCTCAAAATAGTTGATTATTTTTCATGGGCTGTTTCGATTCATTTGACAATAGAAAAGAGTGAGGTGCCTAACTTATTGAAACAATTTTATGCCACAGTAAAAACCCAATTTAATTAGAATGTTAAAATCATTAGGAGTGACAATGGAGCCAAATTTTGACCATTACAATCATATGTTTTGGAACATGGGATGGAGTTTTAAACTTCTTGTAATGATGCCCCTTAACAAAATAAGTATGTTGAAAGAAAACACAAACATAGACTATCAAAAATCTCCCTTCTGGTAAGTATGATATCAGTTGTAAATAGGTTTATTCCTTCAAATATAATTTTAATGATGCTATTGAGCAATGTAAGCCCCATCTAGTTATTCTTGGAAACAATTAGAAAGAGGGTGTGGATTTCGCTAAGACGTTTTCCCCTGTAGCTAAAATGGTTACAATTAGAACATTTGTTACTATTGTTATAACCAAGAATTGGGAATTGCATCAGATGGATGTATATGATGCCTTTTTACACGGTGATTTGTATAAGGAAGTTTATATGCATTTGCTTCTTGGTTTTTCTACTTTTCATTATATACAGGTCTATTACATGTATGAGTTCCTTTGTAGACTTCGTCAAGCCCATGAAATTAGTTTGCAAAGTTAGTTGGTGCTTTGAAAAAGTTTGGTTTTAAACAGTCATATGTAGATTATTCATTATTTACATTCTACAAGGGTTATATTTCCCTTTCTATTCTTGTGTAAGTGGATGATGTTATTATTGCTAGTAATGATGCTACTGCTATTGCTGGTTTCAAGCATCATTTAAGTAACTATTTTCACATGAAGGATTTGGATCATTTAAATATTTTTTGGTCTTTGAGTGGCTCAAAATTTCGATGGTCTCTTCCTCTGTCAACATAAGTATGCTTTGGATATCTTGATAAAGGCTGGTCTTCTTACCTTTAAACTTGCTGCTTTTCCAATGGAGCAAAATCATAAATTAGCGTTGATTTCTAGTTAATAACTTTCTAATCCTGAAAATTATTGTCAACTCATTAGTAGCTTATTTACCTCACCATTACATAACTAAAACTCAGTTTTCGGTGCACATTTTGGCTTAGTTTATGCAATCTCCTAGACATGAACACTGGGATTATACGATTTGCATCTTTGGTATCTAAAAGGCCATTCAGGCAAAGTCTTTTCTTGCAACATGATAGTGATCTTCAACTTTATGTCTTTTGTGATTCTAACTGGGTCAGTTGTCCTTTGAGCAGACATTCTTTGAGATCATGCTCCTATTTACTAGAAGACGAAGAAACAGCATACTATCTCATGTTCCTCAATTGAAGCTAAATACCAAGCCATGGCTACTACCATATGTGAGCTCATTTAGCTTAAGGCTCTATTGAAATCGCTTGGTGTTGATCTTCGTACTCCTATGCATTTGTATTATGATAAATAAGGCATCTCACTACATGAATTCTAATCTTCTTTTACATTAGTGCACAAAGCATATAGAAATTGACTATCATTATGTTCAGGATCAGATTCAAACAGGTAATGTTGTCACTACTTATGTGCATATCTCTCAACAATTAGCTGATATTTTCACGAAAGCTCTTAGAAGTCAACAATTTCATTATCTCTTACGCAAGTTGGGCATTCGTGATCTTCATGCTCCAACTTGAGGGGGAGTAATTAATAAGCTGTATATATTATGCATTTGTGTAAATATGGGAAGTGTATATTTGTGTTCATTTGGTCAAATAGGATAGGAGACAATTCATGAAAATATCTCACAATAGTCATGTATAGTTAGCGAGATTTTAGTATTTACATAGTTGGAAAGCTCTTTCAAGTATTTTGTATATATTACGCTATATGAGCAATAAGAAAACAGAACATTCACCCACAATTTTTTACATAGCTAAAGCTCAACCTTTCGTTATGCTTTTCAAAATAGTAGCTAAAAGTGTCATTTTTGGCTACATTTTTCAAAATCATAAGTAAAGGTTCATTGTAAATTTTTAAATGTATGTTAATATTATTTATAATGATTCAAAGTCTAAAAATAAATTTATCTAACAACAATCTTATTTCAAAAATTTATAAAATTATAAATTGAAAATTAATTAATATTAGATAGATTTAAAATTTTTATTTTTCAATTTTAAAATATATGATTTGATAATTTTATATGATTTCACAAAATTTTCAAATAGGTTTAACATGAAGTTTGTAATTCTCATTATATTCAAATTTATTACCTATCAATTTTATTTATATATTCTACTTAATATTTATTAATATTTAATGTTTAATATTTAATTTTCATTTTCATTTTTAACTACATTGCAATTATTGTTTAAATATATTATAATTAATATAATAATATATGAATGTATAGAAAATAATTGTAAATAATATAATGTTATATGGTAATTAATATAATTATATATGAATGTATAGATAATAGATGCATTTTGTCATTTCTTAGTTATATATTATTCTATTTAATCATATTACTCTTTTTGTTGTATATAAATTCTATATTATTATATAGATAAATTTGTATATTATATATAATTTATATGAAAAATTTACAGAAGCATCGTCAAATGCTCAGGCTTTGGCAATAATTTCTAAAATCATCACCAAATGCAGCGTGTATGGAATTAAAAAGATCGATCTTTAGCGATGATTATGGAAATCATCGCCAAAGGTTAGCAACCATTTATGATAGCGTCGCCAAATCTAGTGTCTATGAACAAAAACAACGATTTGTGAAACCTAATACTGGTTTCCTCCTCCAACGTCCTCCTCTCTCACACGTACCTCCTCCACCGTCCTCCTCTCTCGCCTTTCCAGCCTCCTCCTCTACGGTCCTCCTCTATTGCATTTCCAGCCTCCTCCACCATCCTTCTCTCTCGTGTTTCCAGCATCCTCCACTGTCCTCCTATCTTCATTTCCAGCGTCCTCTTTGCGTTTCTAGTCGTTTCTTCCGGACATCGTGTTCTAGCCTTGTCCTTGTGTTCCAGTCTCTCACCAAAACATCATCTTTGCTGCATTTTCAAGTACCTGTTTACCATATAGTTTAGGTCATTTGATTCATATATTTCCACAAAATTTTAATTGTTTAATTTTAATTTGTAAATTGCAGTGCTCACTAATACATCATTAGTCATCTACCAATTGTATTAGATGACACAAACATGAAGCAAGAAGTTGAAAGGTTCGATTTTTTCAATGAAAATGATTCATTTTCACTTGGTCCTTTCATTTTTTCTCTCTATTAATTAGGTGGGTTTTTTTAATTCCTTTCGTAGGTAATGACAACCAATAGGTTGTTTTGGCTCTTTCAAAAGAGAGAGAGAAAGAAAGATGGTGACTTTTACGGAGATGGGATCTCACTGCCTTACTATTGCTTCAAAAATTGTTTTTGATTGCACCCATTTTCAGTTTTTCTATTTTTTCTGGGTTGTATTGCATTGTAATTACTCGAGAGAATGTTGGTGTGTCAAAGTTTGATATTAGATTAGATCTTTTATTGAGAGTGTTAAGTTTGGTGTCCTTTGTTTTCATTTTGTTGGTTATGTCTTTGTTTGTGTGAGTTTAACAATCTTGATTTTTGGAGATAGCATGATTTACGGGCAAGTGTAAAGGGTTCTAATAATTGTATGTTGATTGTTGAGAAGGTGTGGAACAAGAAATTGAGGTTTTCATTTTCGGGAACTGAGTTGAATAAGAAAGAAGATCTATTTACAAGCTACAATTTGGGTTGTCTTTTCATTGTGTAAGGAAATCCACTCAGTTAAGGAATTGTGGTGTCATATGTGGTGATTTGAAAAAAAATATAGGTGAGTTTGTGGTGTTTGTTGTTCTCAAATGCATCCTTCTATTGCAATTGTTGTTTCTCTTGAGCCTATGATTTTTGTTCCTGATCTTCGTATTATATTGATTCATGGTCATTTCAAAATGTAGATAAACTATCTAGTAATTTGCTTACTGTGTGTTAAACAAACTGCTTTTTTTTTTTTTTTGCAGAAGCGTATATGAGGTTAAAGTTGATACTTGATTATAATGACTATTATTAAGATTCTAGTTGCAGATATTATGTACAATGTGTCATAATGTTTTGTGTCACTTAGTAGGATTCAGATAATCACTTCAACAAATTTTGGTTCTTTTCTTAGGTTGGTTGTTATTTGCTTTTCTTTTCAATAGATGGATCCATCTCATCAACTCAACAATGGACTTTTTCGTATCGGTTCATTAACATGGACAAACCTAGATAGTCATTCTAGTTATTTGTAATTTTTTTGTAATCTCAATATTTATAATTTATAAATTGATCTCTTTATTTATTATTTTGTCTATAAAAATTGTTAAAGTTGTAATTAAAATCTTGTAAATGAAGAATATTCTTTTGTTGGTATAATTTATTGATATTTTACTTTTTATATACGATGCTACAAATTATCAATTATTTTGTACAAATTTTTTACATAATAAATTTACAATAAAAATATATCTATAGATTAAAAATGTAACAAATAATTTATTCCAAAATTGTATAATATTTGGTTAAAATGTATCTAAAAATATTTAGCTACATTTTACAAAACATAGCTAAAAATATTTACCTAAGCTTTTAGAAACATAGTGAATGTCGAATATTTTTGGCTATGTTTCTAAAAATGTAGCTAATAATTTTTACGTACAAAACTAAGCGTAATCAAAAAGTATTGACGACGATTTCTCAAAGTATCTCACTAAAAGTTTTTCACTACAGAAATATAGTATAAGCAAAAACTATTGGCTACGATTGGCAATACAGAGATTTAGCAACATTTTCGACAATGAATACAAATCATTAGCGACCATTTTAGGACCTTTAGCTACGAATTTTTTGTAACCATATGTACTTTTTGTTGTATTGAGTGTTTCCAATTAGTCATAGCCAGGTGATGATACTTTCAATTAAAATATAATTATGTATTGATGTGCGAATGCCTAGGATAGATAACCTATGCATCTTTTCTTCAATTAGTCATCTTCTTTTTCAAGAAAAAACCAGTCATGGTTTGCAATTTCAAGGCTACCTTGTTATCAGCAACTATCTACGGAAAGTGACGAAACAATTGTATATACAGAGAAATTACAAAATGTTTAACACAATTAATGAAAAGACAAGTCTTCGAACATTATCTGAATGTGTTAATACAAGTTGATCGTTATTTTTCATCCTCTTATACAAGTACCAACAAGATCTCACTTGAATTCTCAAATTCATATAGTCAGATCCAGGGTACTTGTCAATTACGGATATTCTGATAAGGCATGTTAAGATTTATGGATAAACTGTTTTGCTTTGATGTAGTAGTACGCAAAGAAAGACATAAATTACTGCTTTCTACATCTTCTTCTTCCTCCCCTTGCAGCTTTTTGTCCTCACCTGGTCTTAGTTTGGTGCCAAGAGACAGGTTTAAATCAATATCATCCTCTTCAAGAATCTTCCTTTTAGCTTTGCTTATTTGGTGATTCTCATTCAAGCTCCACTTATTTTCCAGGGCATTGGATCCATAAATTTCCCTTACTCCGGGGGGAAATTGTATCGTCACTAAGGAAGATTCTTTCATCACTGACAACGTTGTAGCTCGGTTTCGCATTGATTCGCAAGCATGCCATGTCTGAGAAATATCCTGAAACTCCTGCATTCGTTTTCTAGTCTGGTCAGAAAAAGATGAAATGTTACGCAAGTGAAGATCTCCATTTGTTGTGCTTGAACCAAATTCTCTATCTATCCTCCCAGCTGCCATCGAATTGTGAAGACCAGGTCCTTTTCCGTCAATTAGGTAATTGTTTGTTGAAGTAGGCTTGGTCATCCAGCTTCCATGATGATCACTCCAGGAGTTTCTGAATCTTGATGGAGAAATGGGAAACTTTAGTAAAGATGTTTGCTTATAAATAACAAAAGAACTGTCTCTTAGCTAACACGTATAATTTAAACCTAGTCAGAACCTGAATTTGGAATGAAGCCTTTGATCAATGTTTCGAATCAGGGATTGATGCCAAAGACTGAAGGGAAAATGATCTACCCTTCCAATGCCATTCACCGAACTGTTAATGACTGTGAATTGTTCATAAACACCAGCACCAAACATCAGTATGCAGAAAGCAATAGGTAAACCTAATTTGTAATCTAAAACAAAATATAAGTTATTTCATACCTTGACCCTGATCGTCAATCCTCTTGCTTCGGTACATCTACAATCCAAAGGAAGAAAATATTATCAATATTAATAATATTTCTCACATTACACAGGACTTTTCAGGACAACTTTTTAATTTCCGAAACAGAACAGTTTCTTGCCCCAGCTAACTATATCCAGTTCTTTAAAATTCACCCTTGTTTTTGAAGATAATACGTCAGACCAAAATACTACATAAAAATTTTAAAAAAATTATAAACTAGTATTATAAATCAATTCCTAGATTTTCATCATAATTCGGACCTAGGAAAGTAATCATGAATACCTAAGAGGAAGACAAGACGAAATCAGCGGTATGAAGTCGTTGAGTCCTCTCCGATATGTTTCCTTTTCTAAATCTTAACAGCTTAATCTGTTTAATTAGCAAAGTTACCTGTAGATGGCTTTTGACGTGAGCAATACTCAGGCCCTTGATATTCATTAGCTGCAAAACTAGTTTTGGAGTTGCTCCTACAAGAAGAAAATAGATGGTTAGTAATTGACTCCTGACGAAGATGGAGCTTCAAATTTCATATATACGATCACTTTATGTCATGGGTTGCGTGGAAAATCAAGAAAATCCATGAGCAAGTAGAGAAAGATGATCTTACTCTCATGACCACCAAGTCTATCTACTGCTTTAACAAAGCAAAGATGAAGATCAGGAGTCCACCTTAACCTAGGCACCTTAGATCTCACATATGATCTCACCCCACGAGAAGTCGCAGCCTTCTCACTCTCTTCTACAACGCTGTTGCTCGAGCTTGTACTATTTTTAGTCTTACTTTCAACATCACCTTCCTCATCCACCTCTTTATCTTTGTTCTTCTCTGAAGGATCCAACTTCAGAAAGTCACTGTTCTCACTTTTCCTCATGCTTGTTTGTAGCTTGGAAAAGAGAGATGAAAAAGTCTCAATAAAACTGACTGCTTCCAACAAATGACAAACAGTAGTACCCCATGCGAGATTCATGTGCTGCAATAATTCATCTACTTACGTTGATCTTTGCCATGCTTCCAACCAGTAGTTTCTTGAAAACTTGCTTACTCAAATTTCATGTCATCAAGCTAAGATCCAAATAGTGAAATGGAGACATGACAAACCCTAGCTAGGACCAAAAAGTCAAGACACATATACTCTTTCTTTCAGGAACAATATTAAAAGCCTTAAAGTTGATTATTATTTTATTTATGGGTGGGGATCAATCATTCATTTATAATTTAGGTATGTATATGTGTATCAGTGTATGTGTATGTAATGAATCATACATGGAATATATAGTCCAAGCAGGTTTTCTGGGTTAAGATTTGAAACTTCCAAAGTATAGGAAACTATGATTTTTCTTTTGTTGGAAAAACAATAGAAAATCTAGCATGAGTTCAAGTCTCATACAGGAAGATGCTTTAACACCTTCTCTCGTTGAGCCGCTAAAGTCGATAATGAATGATGTATGGTAAAAGAAGAAAGATGTTCAACAGAGAAAACATGCATGGCATGATACCCAAAAAGAAAAAAAGAAGGAAAAGTCTAACAACGAAGTGCTCAGGAAACTATAGCAGCATCAACCATTGACCATTGTCAACAGCTCCTAATTCCTTGAGATAAAACTTTCTTTTTCATTTTGCGTAGGCTAGGTGATCTAAATTTATAATCTCGTATATCTTTTGGAAATCTTGCTAATCTAAAAAATCTTGCTAATCCAAGTACCCCACAATTTGTTCTTTTCTGAAACACAAAAGCATGAAGTCAAAATGGAACGAAAACCAAATATATGTCAAGATACTAAATCAAAGAAAAATAATTTGGTGCTGAATTCCTACCTAACACGACGTGAATATGTACCATATGCATTTTTCTGATACCTCTATACTGATATGCAGGCATAAGCACTTATGCAGCCTATACCAAACCTCTTCAATGCGGATTTTCTCTATCGCATATCTTCAACTTACAAAGCAAGTCCTTTAAGCATTGTGGGAAGAGTCTAACTAAGTTTTCAGAGGTGACATTCTGGGAATGGAATTCCAGTGGCATTAACAATCAACTTGTACCTTAATATTACATACGAAAAAATGACATGACTTTTAAAAATACCTTTTTAAGTACATATTAGATAATGTTAATACAATTTTCACTAAATTACAGCTGAATGTGTCGGAATATTTTGTGAATGGTTTGGTATGGTTTCAAAATATGTCTTCCTCTTTAGAAAATTTAGAACTGGCCCTCTTGGAGAACGCGCATAGAAGGGTTACTTGTACTACCTATACGGATTAGGTATCTATATGACCGTCCAGGCATGCATTGAAGTGCAAGCAAATTAATTATTGGTTGATCCAAAATCAATTATATTTTGATTTCTAGTTCTGATTTCAATTTTGTCCCCAGGCATAAGGAAACGGATTGAAGAAACATGACGAGATCTTAAAGAAGAGGAAAACCAGGGCAAAGACCAAATGGTGTTAAGAAAGAGGCAATTTGGCATTGGGAAGATTGTTCCCCATGATTCTTGCTGTCTGTGATCACGGATTTGTCTTTATCTTCTTTAACATATGACGAAACCTATAATAACAACAAAACTTCTATTTTTGCCTTCTCCAAGATTCTTCATCAAAATCCATATGTCGACTTTTTAATGTTATATGTTTTGTATCCTGACAATGTTCATCGGATTCGATGTTCTGTTTAATTCTAATATAACCTTATTCTGATTCGGCATGTGTAGCACAGACATCCTCAGTTTCACATGTAATGTTTTGTTTCGGCTTTCGTGTGCGTATTTGGTTCTTCTCTGCCATTAAAAGTCAACATTTTGGGGAGTTTCTGAATAAAGCTGAAAGTCCGAAACTCACGACTGTAGCGGGTACATCAACTTAAAATGGAAAAATTAGGAATGAAATTTTTACAGTTCATGTCATCCCCGAAGTAATCAATAAGGAAGCAAAATAAGGGCAGGCGGTAATTAGTACGTTCATGGCACTGTACTTTCTCATAGTCCAATGCCAATATCAGACCAGTCATGGACCTTGGACCCCGTTAGCGAAACAAATCCACCTCATCTTCACGCTTGCAAATCTCAAGCAACTCTTACGCACATGGAGGATTCTGCGACAAAGACAAATATAACCAAGTGGATCTGAATTGGGACATCGGGAAAGCCAAATTGGATACCAAAATGATTGAGTTCTGGAACTTGTCATCCTGCTTAACAATGCCGATTCGGTTTCTGAAATTTCTCTTCGATCATATGACTATTACAATCAATAAAGATCACCTTTTTGATTAACTGCTGGCTCAAAATCTGTGCGAGACGATGTAAAATCGCAGACTAAGTAATCATGTCTACACTTCGAACGAAGTGGAAACCATAACTAAAAGCCCAGGAGGGGAATCTTTTGACTTTTGATTATTTCTCTTTTAAGTTTGCTCCGAATTTTCTTTTCCTTTCCATTTCTCAATTAAAATTTTATGATCATGAGGAAAGTGACTGCAAATTGATGGACCAGACGAGAAAAACGAGATAGATCCCATGAAGAATGAATTAATTAATTAAACAAAGTTATCCCTGAGCTAAAAATTTGTGCTCAACGATATACTATTTTAGCTACACCCCGAGTTAAGAATATGAATTAATTCATGTTAATGTATCAAAGACAGAAGTAATCAAATTAAGAAGCCCATGTTAAGTTTGGTTTGGTAGTTTGCTAAGTACGTACGTATTTCATTATATTGATAATTTATTTTAAAAATTTTAAATTATAAGAAATTTATTAATTATATTTAAGCTTCATTTTGTAACACTATTTATTGCGACAAATAAATGTATGTATATTATATTTAGTGACAAAATCATAATAAGTTACTATATCTCTAAAAATATTCAATAATTAAAATTTTGACCTAAAATTTTATACAAGTATTAAAATTTTTTTAAAAACTCGTGTTAAGTATAAAACAAGTCTAAATAACCACATAAAGGATATTTTGAATGCAATGGTAAAATTCGCTTGGGTACTGTTAATTTCAATCACTCTTGCGAATATATATAATCATAATATGTAGTATTACAAACTAATGATTCATATATATTTAATAAATTACTAAAAGGATAGTATACTCTAAATAATTTGTCTAACATTATAGTTTATCTAATCATAATAAATATAGAAGAGTAGGGAAATGAACAAAATTAAAATTTTTATTAACCCTATTAATTACTAGTTGTTTATAACAATTTCACATATTACCCTTCTCATTATAATAATGGCATGGTCCTTTTATAATATATATATATTAGATGCATAATGAGTTATGGAAGAAAATTGGATAAGAGCAACAAGATGAAATGGCACTCTAACTGGTTTTTCTTGGAAAAAAAGATGATCCTTTCTCCAGACGAACACTTAGGTTGAAGCTAAATGAAGTAAACTTGGACTTGAGTGCATAATGATCAAAAAAGAGGATTATTTCGTGCTCAAATTTAATAATTATGTAATCATGATGAAAGTACTTAAGCAAGGACTTTGGCACGTCAATGGCAAGATAATGTTCCTTTAAAATTAGAGCTTAAGTATGAAACTTAGAAAATTCCGTTTGAACCATATTTCCATCAAGTTTAACTTTCATGATATTCCTTTAGAATATTGGTCAAAAATATGATTGATTTGTCTTATTAAAACCATTTTCTTAAATGAATATATAGATATACTGAAGAGAATTAGCTACGCAATAGTTTTTGTTGAAGCAAATACCAACATAGACCTTTAAGAGATAATCAAGTTAAAAAACCAAATGAAAGTGAGTGGACTAAAAGATTTTGAAATCCCGGTTTCATGCCCTTAGAAGCCATACAAGTTCCTTCATAATAGAACATGGAAACTAACTAGTAAAACTTTCACCATTGGCAAAGTTATAGGATTATCCCCTAAAGAGATTAATTCCTAAAAAGAAGAAGCTGCAATAATTTTCACACTAGAAATTGGTTATGTCGAGGTAAAGGGTGAAGCTTCTCTTATATCAAAATATGAAGCCAATGTTAACAAGGTGGGAAATGGACCTTAAATGCTTAAACATTCTTGTTAAAAGGAAAGTACAAATAAGTAGTTATTACAAGAATATAACTAATATACTAGGTTAAATTTAAGATCCAAAACAATCCTACTAGTATCTTTGCTACAATTAGACAAAATATCTACATAATTCCCATTACATCCTCTTCAAGAAGGATATCAAGTAAAAAGACTAAACCAAGGGATAGCAATAACTGCTCATTCCTTTTTAATAATTATTGCTTACAATGTAGGGGAATAATTATTTAATAAGAAAAAGGTAAGGACCTTTTGCATATGGAAAAATCCTTTATGATTCATTTGCTAAAGACCAAAATAAAGGTTAAATATCTCCAAGAGAGAACATAATTTTTGAAAAAATCATGGCTTATTTAAAGGTACTATTATGCTCATTTTAATAGGAGGACTTTGATGACTTATGACTAAAAGTATTGAAGCACTAAGAGATTTGTAAGTACATATCACTTTTCGTTTATATTGTTAATTTAGCTTTCTAAAATACAAATTTGTGGGGTATTTGAATTATATGCAGGCTCTCATTAATAGTCTTAAAGCTTATATTAGAAGAATTTAATTGCACTCTCTTTAATAGTGAGACTAAAGGAAACCAAATAAGTCTAAGGTACTATAATAATGAATTCCTCAACTACACTAATCACTTTTATGTAACAAACCTTAGTTATCAATTCTCCACGTTGAGCAATAATGAAGTTAGAGAAACATATATTAGGAAGAAGCTAGATAAGTATTTAGTTAACTTTGATTGTTTTGCAATTTCCATCAAGCAAGGCTTAGTTTAACCTAGATTTACGCTTAGTATAATACTCCAATAGAAATCTCCTTGACATCTCGTTAAAACACCAAATTTACAACTTTTAGATTCTTCAACCTTTTAGCAAGCTTACCTAACTTTGAAGAATAAGTGATTAAAGGGCTACATATTGAAGTTCATGACTTTTAAACCTTTAAAAATTAAAATTAAAATTATAAAACATACATATCAGTGTTGTTGGTTATACCTTTCCTTACACTTCCAAGTCTAACAAAATCATTTATTTTGGCTTTTTATATGTGGAAATTACAAGACATTGAGGGAGATAAAAAACATAATACTAAAAGAATTAGTACATCGTATCAAGCTATCAAGTAGTCCATGTAAAGCCTCCTAAGTATCTAAAAGTAATAATACTTAAATCCTAGCAATGGAATGATGAATCATAGAGGGGTAAGGCTTAATTAGCTATGTTAATACACTAAACGGTCAATACTCCATTCTTAGGTAGAATTCTAGAGCCTTATGCCTCAAATATAAGGTTATAGATATAAAATATTTTGATAACGCAATTCTTGCCATAACGAATACCAATAGGTTTATTTATGATGTTCATGAAGCATGACTAGTGCACACCTCCCCAAAGTAATTAAAGGAGTCAGCACTTAAATACTTTTAGTAAATTATAAGTATTTTCACTTATGAGTTACTCATGCGTAGGTAACTAGATCCATAGTTTCAAACTCCTTAAGCCAAAAGCAAGACAATTCCCTTATTAAGCCTTTTTTAAGAAGGGGTTTTAAAGGACAATATTCAGTAGAAACTCCAACAAGGCTCCAGGACCAAATGTCTTAAAAGCCTACTTTTATTAGAAGAAATGACATTTGATTGGAGACACAGTCATAAAGGCCATTATGGAATTTTTTTTAAATGGACAAGCTACTAAAGGAGATTGAAAAAGATTATTTATATGACTCATTCCTTAAACACCTAACCTTACGGTAATTAAATGTTATAGAACTATTTTACTTGTATGAGATAATTGTCAAGATGTGATGTAGATCAAAAAGCATTACAATACTTAGAGCAATGGGATAAAACCCCACAAAGTGGCAATGTCATAATTATGGGCCAATTCGAGCATTTAATTTGACAATTTTGCTATTTTAGGTAATTTTTTATTTCCCAATTACTTCTATATGGAATTAATTTTTTGACATGCCATTTTAGGCTTCATTCTTGCTAAATTTTGGGTTTTAGGAATATTTTAGATTTTTAGGCATAATTAGGGTTTTCCTTATATCTTTAGGATCTCTGCCTATATAAATGCATTATAGTTGAAAGTCAAGATAATTTTTTATTAATTAAATAAGAATTCCCTTCTTTATAATTCTCTTTTCTTTTTGGAATTCTTTTATGAATCAACGAAATAGAAGGAGTCCTATATTCCTGGCAATCATGAGCGATTCAACATGTCTATAAAAGGCTTCCATTACGTCAGTTGGTATCAAGGTTAGTTCATTCTTGAACTTGTAGTCAGAGGAAGAGCAATTCGTCAACAACTGGTAAATGAAGTATACAAGTGAGACGACCTGTGACAGATGGAGCAACATCTAGCTTAGTAGTTTAATTAACATATGGAACGAATGATGGAGCAGATGATGGAGAAAATCAACCAGAGGTTTGCTGGACTTATAGGAGATCAGAACCAATAAGGGAGGAGAGATCGCTACTAGGAAGAAGAAAATGAGAGCACTGGATCAGGTGGCAGTGAAGGGGACCACAAATAAATTCCTCGTATGCACATAGAAACAATGGAAAAGAGGATAATCAACGTTGGGAATTGGGGATGTGAATTGAAATTCCTGAGTTCCATAGGAATCTCAACCTAAAAGAGTTTATGGACTAGTTGACAGTGACTGAGGAGATCTTGGAGTTTAAGAAAGTCCCAAAGAATACAATGGTGTCTCTTATGGCTACTAAGTTCAGAGTCAGAGCTGCAGCATGGTGGAAGCAATTAAAGATGACACATTTAAGGCAAGGTAAAAGTAAGATTAGCACCTAGAAGAAGAAGAGAAAAAAATCTGTGAAGAATTTCTGCCATACAATTATCAGAGACTGTTATATCAAAGGTTGCAGAACCTAGAGAAGGACATAAAGATAATGGATGAGTACACTACTAAATTTTATAAGTTGCTCTTTCGCAATGAGATACAGAAGACAGAGGACCAGCTCATTTCAAGGTACATTAGTGGCTTGCAAGAACAGATCCAGCACCTAGTAAACATGTTTGACCTTATGTCTGTGTCAGTGGCTGACCAACGCCCCTTGATAGTTGAGATATAAGTTCAGCATTAGGGAAGAATTTCTCTTACGAGTCCTAACTGCTAAATCAATGCAAATTATGCATTACATAGTAGAGTGAACAAGCCAACAAATCATAATGGTGGGCAAAATAGAGGTGATATTGGTATGAATCCAACCAATAGAGTAACTAGAGTTGTTATTTATTGCTTTGGGTGTGGCAACTCATAGACAATCTAAATGTCAGAAAACAACAGTAAAGGATGAACTACTTGTAAATTCGAAGATGAAGATGATGAAGACAAAATCATTAGAGCATAACTAGACTTTGACATCAAGGAGTATATAGAGTAGGCGTAAGTTGAAGGAGATACAGGTACTATTTTTGACAATGAGTGCCTATGGAATAATATATTCCAGTCCACATGCACCATCTATATTAAGATCTGTTTCTTTGTCATTGATGCTGTAAGTTGTGAGAATATAATATCTGTAGAGAATATCAAAAAATTGAATTTAAAAACTAAAAAACAACCTACATCATATAAGATGGCTTGGTTAAAGAAGGGTAATGAGATCACAGTGTCTTAACTTTCTTTTGTGTCTTTTTTTGTGAGTCATAAATATACGTATTCTATATGGTGTGATATAATTTCCATAGATGCTTATCACTTGTTGTGGGGGAGACCCTGGCAGTATGATAGGCGGGTGGTACATAATGGTAGGGTTAACACAAACAGTTTTGTATTTAAGGGGATAAAGATCATACTATTTCCTAGTAAAAGGGATGGAAAAGAGTAAACTTAGGAGGGATAGAACTAACCTATTATCCTTGGCTAGATTTGATGAAGTATTATGGGAGTCGGAAGTGTTGTATGTACTAATTAGGAAGGAGGTTAAAACTAACCTATTATCCTTGGCTAGATTTGATGAAGTATTGCGGGAGTCAGACGTGTTGTATGTACTAATTGGGAAGGAGGTTGAACTAGACATCATTGCAACACAAGCGATAGGTGAGCTCCTCAATGAATTTAATGACATATTCCCAAGTGCGTTACCTGATGGTTGGCCACCATTACGTGATATTCAACACTAGATCGATCTTGAACTAGGAGCTGTGTTACCAAACCACATCATTATAGAATGAGCCTAAAGGATCACGAGGAATTACGCAGTCAGGTGGAGAAGCTACTGCTAAAAGGGCATCTGCATGAAAGTCTAAGTCCTTGTGCAATGTCAGCCTTATTGATGCTAAAGAAAAGCAGTTCATGGTATACGTATGTGGATAGTAGGGCCATCAAAAAGATCATAGAGAGGTATCAATTTCCTATTCCTCGCTTTAATGATTTACTTGATCAGATTAGTGGTGTTTTTGTGTTTCCTAAGATGGACTTAAAGAGTGAATACCATCAGATTCGAATCAAGCTCGGTGATGAGTGGAAGACACCCTTTAAGATGCGAGAAGGGTTGTATGAATGGTTAGTAATACCATTTTGTTTATTGAATGCACCCAATACCTTTATGTGTGTGATGAACTAAATTTTTAGACCTTTAATTAGAAAATTTATTGTTGTGTACTTTAATGATATATTGATTTATAGTCCCAATGAAGAGGTACATATACAACATTTGCAAGAGGCTTTCTTTATCCTTTTTATTTTATGCAGCAGTAAAGAAGTGTGTATTAATGATAGATAAAGTTTTATTCCTAGGGTGTGTGGTTGACAAAGATGGACTATAGGTTAACAAGTCCAAAATTGAAGCAGTGAAGCAGTGGCCATAACCACAAACCATCATAGAGGTCTGTAGTTTTCATGGTTTGGCGTCCTTTTATAGGCGTTTCATTCCCCACTTTAGCAATATCATGGCCCCAATCACAAATTTAATGAAGAGAGGCAAGTTTGCATGGATTGAAGAGGCTGAGCAAGCATTCCGATTGATAAAACAACACCTTACTACAATATCGAATATTTGCATTGCCTAACTTTTCCCAGCCATTCGAATTGCAGAGAAATGCCTCGAAGGTAGGCATTGGAGCAGTTTTGATCTAGAATAGTATACTAGTGGCGTACTATAATGAGAAGTTACTTAGATACAAGATCAATTACAGTACTTATAATGTGGAGTTCTACACTGTCATACAAGTTGTCAAACATTGGAAGCACTATATGTTCTACAGAGAGTTCATCCTCTATACTAATCACGAAGCCTTGAAGCACCTCCATAGGTAGGATAAGCTGTCAGCTAGATATGCCTTTTGGGTCATGTATCTGTAGCGGTTCACTTTTGTGGTGAAACATAAGATGGGGATGACGAATCATGTGGCAGATGCTTTGAGCTATCGACGGGCATTGTTGACTAAAATGAATGTGTAGGTATCTCGTCTTAATACTTTTTGTGATTTGCGTGATATTGATCTATATTTTTTTGACATTTTGAGTTTTGTAAGGGTAGGAGAAAAGACGGATGTTATATTACAGGATGGGTTTTTATTCAAAAGGAATCAACTATATATCCCAAATTGTGACCTGCAATTAAAGATTATTCAGGAGCTGCATAATGAGGGGCATGTTAGGCATGATCACACTCTAAAGCTAGCCCAGGCCTCTTACTTCTAGTCCACAACTCAAAAAGAGGTAGAGAAGTATGTCCAACGTTGTCGAGTGTGCCAAGTCTCGAAAAGGGTGGCAACTAATGCAGGGTTATACAAACCATTACCCATTCCAATACAACCATAGGTTGATATTAGCATGGATTTTAAGCTAGGATTACCTTGTACACAGTGGGGTAATGATTCTATCTTCATTGTAGTTGATCATTTTTCTAAGATGGTTCACTTCATCCATTATAAGAACATAATTGATGCTGTTAATGTTGCGTAATTGTTTCTTTGAGATGTTTACTGTCTGTGTAGGCTATAAGAATCTATTATTTTAGACAGGGACACTAGGTTCCTTAGTCATTTTTGGCACAGTTTATGGAAATTAGTTAATACATAGCTTAACTTTAGTAGTGCCTATCACCCTTAAATAGATGGGCAAACTGAAGTTATCAACAAATCTTTAGGCAATTTGATGCGATGTCTAGTGGGTGATCATGTGAAGAGTTGGGATTAGAAGTTTTTTCAACCAGAGTTCTCTCATAACCATGCTATCAATAAGAGTACGTGTTTCAGCTTATTCCAATTGGTGTATTATGTAATGCCTCAGGGTCCCCTAAACCTACTCCCTGTGCCACAACGAACTCAAATTCATGACAGAGCAAACGATTTTGTGGGTCCACTATAGGAGGTTCATAAGAAAGTCATTAAGAACCTTCAACAGGCCTCTTCTAAGTATAAACAAGCTGCTGATTAGAAACAAAGACACGTAGAATTTGATGTTGGTGACTATGTTTAGGTTGTTGTCACTAGTGATTGATTTGCTACAGGTGACTGCAACAAGTTGTCAGCTAAGAAACTTGCTCCTTTGGAGATTTTGGAGAAAATCAACCCCAACCTATACCATCTTAAGTTACCTAGTCACATTCGAACTTCGGATGTATTCAATGTCAAACATCTAATGATCTTTCATGGTGACTCTTATAATGATGACCGAGTAGCAATTCGAGGACGAATTTTCTTGTTCCTAGGGAGAATGATTTAGATCGAAAAGCATTACAATACTTGAAGCAATAGTATAAAAATCGCACATAGTGGCATAATTATGGGCTAATTCAAGCATTCAATTTGACAATTTTGCTATTTTTGTAATTTTATTTCACAATTACTTTTATAGGGAATTAACTTTTTGATGCATCATTTTAGGCTTCATTCTTCTTAAATTTTTGGTTTTAGGAATATTTCAGATTTTGGACATAATTAGGGTTTTCCTTGTATCTTTGGGATTTTTGCTTATATAAACGCATTGTAGCTGAAAGTCAAGATAGTTTTTTATTAATTAAATAAGAATTCTCTTTTCTTTTTAGTATTCTTTTGCAAATCAACAAAATTGAAAGAGCCTTATATTTTGACAATCATGAGCGATTCAACAGGTCTACAGAAGGCTCTGCTTCGTCAAGATGTTATCAAGTAGACTAAACTTGGTTCTAAAACACATCATTAGCCTAAGCTAAGAGGCTTTTCTCCAAGTAAGAAGCATATAGAATAATATTAATAACTCAAGACCTATTCAAGAACTACCACGTAAGAAATAAGATCAAATTTTGTTTAATGAAGATTGAATTCAATAAAGCCTTTCATTTAGTCAATTAAGAGTTTTTAACTATCACTCATGAGATATTTGGGTTATTCAAGTAGCTTATATTCTACTTGCATTATAATAACCTTCTACAATATCTTGATAATGGAGAAGTTACTCATATTTTCAATTGGAGAAAGGCTTAAGATAAGGGTTCCCTTTATCATATTGCTTATTTCTTTATATATTAAAGTCATTAATAGATTTCTCGTAAAAAGAATTAAAGAAAGTAGAAAGTTCATCTATCATTATCAATTCAGGAGGCTAAAGCTCTTTAACTTATCCTTGTTGATGATATATTTTTGTTATTTGGAGATGATATTAATTCTATCAAGTTGCCAATAGGTATGTTGGATGTTTTTAGTGACATTTCAAGGCTTAAAATTAGTCCTGACAATAGCAATAATATTGTATTAGGAAGATACCCACTCCTTGCTAAAAAAGTCTCTCGTATTATAGGCTTCAAAATCTAAAAATTCTTTTAGGATAATTTCAAAAAGTGCACAAAGATAAAGAAGAATTTGGTCTTGACACATTCTTTTGGATCATATAAATTATCATTACCAAAGGAGTCACAAATTTTAGCGCATCAGTAGCACAGAGATAGAACTTGTAGCATATCCCCTGTGGACCTACCTTTGATGTTATCTTGTCTAGACGAAGATTTAAGGGTATGGTTCAATAATTTCTTTTAGTTATGATTGACTTACGTGTTGCCCTATTTTAGTGTAACCTTATATGGTTATAACTTTGTTTTTCCTAGGCCTTGATCCCTTTTAAAGGTCCTTGACTAATTTATATCAATTTTCAAAAAATATAAAAAAGGTAATAACTTTATTAGGTTTAAGCAATAGAAGACTTTGATTAAAAATAAAATTGGAAAAGAATAATTAAATATATTAAAACTGATAGTGGTTAAGAATTTTATAGAGGATATTTTAATGAAATTTATAAAATTTCATATAGTTATATTCCTTAATATAATGGTGTTGTTGAGCATATATGAATAGAATATTATTTGAGTGAAGGCATTTCATTTTATTAGAAGGCATTTCATTTTATTAAACTCAGATTTATTTAAAGATATTTAGGCTAATACATTATCCATAACATGTTATTCAGTAAATTTCTCTCCCCACATATATATTAAGTTTAAGCAATTTACTTTTGAACCTTTGAATTTTCCATACAAACTGATTATACAAAAAAGGGAGAAAAGGATCTAAGATGTCCTTAATATAATGGTTAAAGAAGTGGAAACACATATGGAATCAAGCTAAATAGAAGAAAGAGCCTAGGTTAGGTTGATTTAATCCAAGGTTAGAGAGGACTTAGACATTAACACAACCTCTAATATGATCTTGTATAAGTCATTGTAACTTTTTTGACAACTTAATGGTGAGAGATGGTCTCTAAAATAGGCATGGCCCGAACCATGTCTATCTTCAAAAGTTATAAATAGATCCACGATGTCCATCCATAGGCATTTTTATTTAGTTTGGAAATCTTAATTTTTTGTTTTAGTATTTAATGGTTATTTCTTTATAATTGTAAACATTATGTTGGATCTTTAATACAATTGGAGAGTTTTCTCTTTGGTTCTTTATAGAAAATTTTGAACTTATCAAGTTATTTACTTTTGGTGTTCAAATTATCTTATAATTTTGATTTTAGTTCTTCATAATGATAGATCAAGATTCTTTATAACTTTGGTTCATAATTATATATATCATTAGGTCAAGGTTTTATCTTAATATAGTTTTAGCTTCCTTAGGACTTAATTATAATTCAAATATGTTGAGCTTCAAGGTTTCATCTTTAAGGTTTGTATCAGTTTAATATCAAAACTTTGGATGTAAAATTAGGTAATATCTATCTTCTATTTGCTCTTGTTTCTTGTTCTTATTCCTATTTGTTGATTCTTTCTTTGTTTTCTTTTTCTTATTCTTGCATCTATTGATTTCTTATTTATTTCCTTCTTAAGTTTTCTTTGTAGCTTCCTTTTGTTCTATATCTTTTGGAGTCTATAAATAAAGGAATAATGAACATTCTAAAATTTAAAAAAAAGAAAAAAAATCAATTGATAATAATTAGGAAAAGAATATTTTTTGGTTAAACTTTCTTAAGCTATTTTTTTCAAAAGTTTGATTTCATTCTAGTAGTGACTATAAATTCTATTAGAAGTATTCCTAACTAGTTAAAATTTAAGATTATTTTCCAAGTAAAATTGTGATTCGAACCTACTGTAATTATCTGTAATCTTTTGAATTCTTTGTTTTATTTTTTATTTTGACTTCTTACTTGTCCTTGACTCCATCAAGATTCAAGATTGATTTAATAATGTAGGTTAATTCCTTAGTTTATTTTGGTTATTTTAATAAAGAATCAAAAGAGAAATGAGTAGTAAAAGGAACTATTTTGTCAGCAACATCAATAGAGAAAATTTAGATTTAGAGTAAAACATTAGTGAATTGAGTGACATTTAAATGAGAGAAACATGTGAGAGAGTGTTGTGAGGTTACTTCTAATATTTTTTGAAGGATTAATAATGTTTGATTAGGAAAAAACTGAAAGGGGAGGAAGGATGATACTTTTACACCACAAGCAATGCAACGATAACTTAATCACATGAATATGATGTTTGACGATATTAGAGATCGATTGGAGTTGCAAAATAGTGTCGTTGCCAATTTTCATAAGGGATAGTCACCACAAGTTCAAAAGTTCAATTTAGCAACAAAGGCGACTTCTCTAAGATGATTTTGATGATGTTGTAAAATGAGATTACTTGTATGATGACTACTAACCACTAAGAATTAATATATGCAGTTTTTACAGTAAAGTGATTAACAAGATAAAGATGATAGAAGGGAGTCTAGGTGAGATGGCAACCTTCAGAAAATCAAAATGAAGGTTCCTTCATTCCAAAAGAGCGATGACCCTAAGATTTAACTAGTGTAGGAAAAAAAAATGGAACCAACTTCGACTATCACTGTTGCGCCAAAGAGAAAAAGATAAAACTCATTGTTATTAAGTTTACTTATTATAGTATTATTAGGTAGAATCAGCTTGTACTAAATAGGTTAAGAAACTATAAAAAACTTATTAACAATGGGGAGGAGATATATATCCAACCACCACCATAGGGATTTTTTCCAAAAATTGCAACGTAACTTCTAAAGGTCAAAGAGTATTAAATAATAAAGAGATAGAAATTGACATGGTTTAAGCAAAGGTAAAGAAGGATTGAAAATCCATCGTGCTATATTTTTAAATGGTTTAAATTGAGTATTAGTTGATATAATAGAATCGCAACATTGGAGAATGAAGGTATAATTTGTAAGATCATAAGGTTAAAAAGAAAACTAAAAAAAAGGAAAACTATTCATAACTAAATTATAGCTCATTCTAATAGAAATTGAGTTAGAAAAAGGATAAAAATATTGCCCTAAAATTCAAAGTTCAACCATCGAAAAAAATAGGGAAGGTGCTTAACAAAGAAAAAGGTAAATCTGAAACCCAAACTCATACTTATGATATTAAATTATTTTGTTATTTTGGGACAATACACATTTTTTCAAAATTTTATAAGGAAAAGGAAATTATTATAGGGAGATTCGGATAAAAAGAGTGAGAGTGATAAGGATTCTATATTGCCATTAAAGATTATAATAATGATGGTGTTGAGTATCTAGTATATAAGAAGACACTTGTGATTAGGTGTGCTCTAAATGTTAAAGTTAAAGAAAATGATGTTAGTTAGCAATAAAAGAATATTTTTCATATAAGATGTCACATTAATAATAAGACATATAGCATGATTATTAATGAAGGTTGTTAAAAAAAATGTAGCTAGCACTACTATGGTTAAAAAGTTAAGCTTGAATACTATAAAACATCCTCAACTATATAAGCTTTAATGGATAATGAATATGATGAAGTTATAGGGCATAATAGGTGTCAATTTCCCTCTCAATTTGAAGATATTGTGACACATTATTGAGTGATATAATGCCTATACATGTTGTTCATATTCTCTTAATGAGACTTAAGAGCTTTATATAAGTTCTATAAAAGAATAATGTAAAAATAGGTATTCTTTTGCCATAAACAATAAAATCATTATTGATATTAAATAAGTATCTATGGGTCGACTTACGCTAAGAGAAGAGAGTGAAAAGAAGAGAGAGTAATCTAAAAAATCAAGATGAGAAATCGAAAAAAGGGAAGAAGGAGAAAATTTTTCAAAGAAAAGAAAAAGAGAGTGTTAAGAGAAAAGCAAATAAATGAGTGAGGTTTTCTGCTAGAAAGAGTTAGATTAAAAGAGCCTTTTATTCTAACCAACCTATAACTTTCCTAATGTAAAAAAATGCTTTGATATTAACAATCTTGATGTTTTCTTGCCTAGTATTTTTATTTCTTTATTATATACTTCTCAGATGTATTCCTCAAAATTTTCCCTTGCAACTTACCACTAATTAGGGGAATATAACATAAAATTAAATGTGTACCTGGTGTTAATATAGAAATAATATGGAGTAGACTAAAGAAATCTAAAGTAAGTTGAGGAGTTTTTATTAAAAGGGTATGTTAGAGAGAGTGTGAGTCCATCTGCTATTTTAGTTTTATTTGTTCCTAAGAATAATGGGTCACAGATGTGTATTGACTATTAAATTTTTAATAAAATGATTATAAGATATTAACATTTCATGGTTCTTGTATGTTCTTAAAGACTAACTTAAAAATTAGATATCAAAAAATTAGAATGAACGAAGAAGGATAGCCTTCAAAGTGAAATATGATTTATACGCGTTGTTATTAATAGCTTTTAGCTTGTCTAAGTTACCTAGTACTTTCATGAGGTTAATTAATTATGTTCTACATGCTTTTATTGGAAAATTTATATACTTATTTTGATGATACCATAGTCTGTAGTAAGACTTTAGATGATCATGTTAAGCATATAAAAATTATTTTAGCTCTTTGGAGACAAGAGAATTATGTACTAACCTAAAAAAGTATTCATTTTTCATGGATAAAGTAATTTTTCTTAGATTTTGTGAGCTTAAAAGGGATAAAGGTGGCCAAAGAGAAGGTTAAGGCTATTCAAGAGTTGCCTACAACTAGGTCTACAATTGACGCAAGGAGTTTTCACAATTTAACTAGTTTTTATAGTAGGTTTATGAAATATTTTAGTACACTAACTATACTACTCATTAAAGTTGTCAAAAAAATTATTGGATTTAAGTGGGGCGATGAACAAAAGCATGTTTATAGTTTTGTCAAAGAAATATTACATTATGTTCCTTTATTAGCTTTTCCTAACTTTTCTAAAATTTTTGAAAATGAATGTGATATTTCAAGAATTGGCATTGTTGCTATCTTAATATAAAAAAGCTAGTCAATTACCTATTTTAGTGAAAAATTAAGTGGAGCTACTCTTAATTATCCAACTTATGAAAAAGATTTATGTGCATTAGTTTAAGCTTTGGATACTTGGTAGCATTATATATGGTCCAAAGATTTTGTTATTCGTACCAACCATTAGTACTTGAAGCGTTTGAAAGGGAAAGGGAAGTTGAATCAATGATGTTCTTTTGATATGGCATATTGAATAAAAATGTTCTTTTAATATGGCATAATGGGTATCTAAAGCTAATAAAGGGATCATGACAATTATCTTTTAACCATATGATTAGGTATAGATGTATATGAAAAATAGTGGTTCTTATATCAAAAAGGTCCTAGATTACAATAAAGAGGAGACGATCTATTTCAAATAATTGAATGGATCAATAATAATGCTTATAAATTAGATTTTTAGGTGGATTTAACTTGAGTAATACTTTTAATTTTTTTATTTATCTCCTTTTTATATAGGTGATAATTTAAGGATGAATCTTTTCAAAGGAATTAGGGATGAAAGGAACCAAGTTGCTTTCTATCCTTTAAACATGACAAATGGACCAAATATGTAATAAGGGAAAAAGGCTCCAAGATACATTAATGGATTGGTGAATCAAGTGGCAACATATATGAAATAAGGACAAATTGAATAACAAGTACTAGTTATCTTGATTTAAGCTAAGGTTAAAAAAGAGTTAGATATGAACATGCCCTACAATATAGTTAGCCTGTTCAACTTATAGGATAACTAAGTAGTTAGATGTAATGTTTAACAAGGTATGGCTCAGATCGAGTCTATCTTCAAAATTTATTTATAGATCAAAAATTTCTAGCTATAGGTATAACTTAAGATTGTATCTAATGTCATAAAATTATAGGAGGATCTATGATCTCCAAACACATTCATGGTTCTAACTATACCTAGAAAAAATTATAGTGTTAATAGTCCACACTACCTCACCTAAGAGGTGCCAAACCGTGCCTATTTGAAATCATAATTTTATTTGGTTTAGAAATCCTAATTTGGTGTTATAATTTTTTAAGGCTATTTCTTTTCAATTGAAAACATTGTGTTAGCTTATTAATACAATTGTGATAGTTTCCGATTAGGTTATTCGAAGAACTTCTGAACTTATCATGTTATTTACTTATAACATTCAAACAATCTTAGTAGTTCTTTATAAAGATGGGTTAGTATCCTTTATACCTATGGTTCATTATTCTATATAACCATTGGGTTAGGTTCTAACCTTAATATGACTTTAGCTTCCTTAAGATTTGATTACAAATTAAGTATGTTAGACTTCAAGGTTTCATCCTTGAGTTAGATTTTAAGGTTTCATCCTTGAGGTTAGGATCAAGAATGATCCGGTAAACATGTTAACTACTGTAATTTACATATATTTAGATTTCATGCATATGTACATATAAAGGATGATAAATTAGACTTAGGAAAGAAAATGTATATGTTTGGTTTAAATAAAATGCGAAGGGATATAGGTTGTTGTATCTTAATCCAATGTTATAGAAAATCAAAATTAGCAAAAAAGGTTCTATTTGATGATATTTTTATACTTCATTCTAAAAAAGAGTTTATTTCTTCCTATAATAAAACAAGATATTTCATTGAAAAAGGTGGAGTTAGAGATTAGTCAATCAGATTCTATATGACAAATTTTATTCTAAACCTGAATAGATCTGAGTTGTAACAGCTCGGACTATCTCACTCACAGATATTGTTCGCTTTGGGGGCTAAGGCCTGACGATTTTGCTCTTTTTACCCCTTGGGAAAACACATCTTTGAGGGAGAGGTTTCCATAGCCTTATAAGGCCTACTTCGTTCCCTTCTCCAATCGATATGAGAACACGAGTTGCTAGCTTCAAAGATTTTAAAAATAAGGAGGAATGGAAGATCAAAATTTACCACAAAAAGATATATAAAGCATAGCTAAGCATAAATAAATAAAGAAAAATAGTAAGGAACAAATATTTATGGGAATCAATTTTTATGGCATATACATTATTAATAACACAATAAATAAATAATATTGGTGAGCCTTCTATATAATTTGGATTTATTTCTTATAATGATTACACTATATCGTTTCCTTTAATAAAATTGACACTTGAAAGTTCTTGAAACCACTATCAAAGAAGAATATCATTGGCTACAATGGATCCTTTGAAAGAATGTTGGAATTTCAACAGTATAAGATGCAAGGTATAAGGCTCGATTAGTTGCAAAAAGATATAATCAAAAAAATGAGTTGACTTTAATAATATATTTTCTCTTATTATAAAACAATATTTGAATTGTATTTTACTTTCTTTTATTTCGATGTATGAACTTGATTTGGAACAAATGGATGTTAAAATAGCTTTTCTATGTAGTGAACTCAAAGAACCTAGGGTTTTCATTTTTAAAGGGAAAAAAGATCATGTCTACTTATTGAAGAATTTTTTGTATAGATTGAAATAGTCATCTAAACAAAGGATAAAAGATTTGACTCATTTATTGTAAGAAACTCTTCGATGGGTAATTCACTTATTTAATTTTGTATGTTGATAACATGTTTATTGTTACTAAAGATATGTTTTAAATTAATAAATTGGAATTTTTATTGAGTAGTGAGTTTTAAATGAAAGATTTGGGAGTTGTTAAAAAAATGTTATCGAGATCCTTCAAAATAGAAAGAAAGGGAGATTTTATCTTAACATGAGAAATTTTAGAGAGATTTGGCATAAGTGAAGCTAAACATTTCAATACTCCACTTTCATCTCATTTTAGGCTTTCATTTTTTTCACTTATGAAAGATAGATTTTGATTTTAATAACATATGTTATGTTCTTTACCCTAATAACATACGTCATGTTCCTTATCCTAAGTTATTGTATGCAGTATTCATAATGTCTTACATATCGTTAGTATTCATAATGTCTTACATATCGTTAGTATTGTTAGCACATATATATCCAATCCTGAAGGGAATCACTAATAGGATGTAAAGTGGATTCTCAAGTACTTATAAAGTAGTATAAATGCATACTTAGAGTTTGAAAAAACATATATGTGCTTATAGGTGAATTTGATAAGAGAAGATCCCTTATAGACTATACCTTTTTTATGGTGGTTGTGCAGCCAATTAGAAAGCAACTTTGCAAGCTACAATTGCTTATCTACTTTAGAGATAGAGTATATAATCGTTGCATAAGATTTCAAAATTTTTATTTGGTTAAGAAGCTTGTGTATTGAACTTAATTTAGATTCTAAAGCAATTTTGGTCCATTGTGATAGTCAAAGTGTTATATATTTGACTAAGAATCAAATGTTTTATGAGAGGACCCGGAATATTAACATCATGTATCTTTTTAAAAAATATATTATTTCATATGGTCGTATTTTTATGAAGAAATCAATATTACAGATAATCTAATAGATATAATGGCCAAGTCTTTTGCTGTTTCGTAGTTCAAACATTGTTGAACTTAATTAGAATTCAAAATATTTAAGATGACATATCTAAGGTATATTTAGAAGAGGTGAAGTCATATTAAAATTTACAATTCAAATGAAAATGTGCCTTAAATTAATTGTTTAATGCATTTTTTAGGACAGTCAAACTCCATCCAACTTCATGTCACCGATTACAAACATATGAATGTCTAGCTTTGCACGGCAGCATGAGTGTGCGAGCGGCATATATACTCCGTATTCGTTTCCGAATAAGCAGTGTGAACCTAATTAGCCAAATGAATAAGCTGCCAGTGAGTGGCTGAAAAGCTTAAGACCATATATCTGTTATTTCAGCCAAGTTGCTCGCGTTAGTGACTGAAAAGAATATTATAAGGCGATGTATAATTACCAAAAGGATGTAAATGGACAAGCCTTGAAAGTGCAAAGGAAGGAGCAGCTAGATCTCGGTGTTTGCTTTTGTTTTGCATTGAGACTTGAGAAGCTTATGTCAGTAGCTCATAGCAGAGAGAAAGGTCAACTCTTGCAATCCCATTCCAGTATTATTTTAAACATCAAGTATAAACTAATGCATGAGAAGACGTAACCCTATTTATGCGGATCAAACACCATTATTCCAGAATGAAGCATGTTTGTCTTGTTCTTGATTTTATTTATGCTGATGTCTGCCTATCATGGGTCCATCCAAATCGTCATGATATTCATGCATTCATGTCATCAATCATCGGCACATCATGATCGGATTATAATAAAGCATGATTCAGTGCCTCAACTCACTCCGTGTCCGTGTATTTCTGGCTAGTTGTACCCAATCACAATGAAATGATTTAAAGCAATTCGTTCAAATCTTTGCTCAAGCATTTGACTTAATGCACAATAAATTAATATGAACTATCCAAAGGTCCTAACATTTTTTAATTTAATTTAACTATTACTAAATAAAACTAATTGGGCCTTCCTCTAAATCAAAGACGAGACAAGCAGATGTATCAATCTTTTGGGCCTCCTGCTAACAATCCCAGCTACTACTGGTCAATGGAAGCAGCTTAATAGGAGTGGAGGGCCCTAGGTTAATAAGTTAACGAGATTTTAATAATAATAAGTTTACCAGATTTTAATATTAACATATTAAACATTATCTCTATTAAATATTTTAAATATATAACATTTGAAAACTTAGTGATGTATTTCTTAATTATTTAAAATATTCACTTGATAATCTTTATAATTAAATATGAAATATTTAATAAATAAGAATCAATATAAGATATTGGATTTTATTTAAGTATAAAATAAATTATTTAATTACTATAATGTCTAAAATTTATTATAAATAAGGTTAAGATATAAGGGAGCTAGACCCCTTGCATAACCCTTTCTACAATAATTACAAGAGTTCTCTTAACATGTTTTAGGAATACCAATTGAGATCGAACACTTGTGCGGTTACAGTGATTTAAATGAATCGATTTTAAAAACAATTCGAGGGATACAATAAAAAATGATTAAGTTTCGAAATAAGGTACAAATTACGAAAAATCAAATACAAAAAAAGTTTCATAATTATTTTACTGCTCACAGGTTTGAATCCTAACCCAGTTTCTTAATAGTAGTATTAGAACTAACTTTATGTTATGTTTGGTTAGACATAAGGTTTTTAATGGAATGGAATGATTAATAATGGAATGGAATATAAATGGATGTAATATTAGAAAATTGTTGCTTGAGAGGGATGAAAGGGTTCATAATATAATATGGTAAAATGTTATTTGAAAGATAGATGAATGGAATGCAATACATGTATAAAAATAATGAATAACTATTTTAAGAAATCTTGACTTTTGAAAAATCAAATACAAAAAAAAATTCATAATTATTCGACTGCTCACAGGATTGAATCCTGACCCAATTTCTTAATAGTACTATTAGAATTAACTTTATGACATGTTTGGTTAGATGTAAGGTTTCTAATAGAATGGAATGATTAATAATGGAATGGAATATAAATGGATGTAATATAGAAAATTGTTGTTTCAGAGGGATGGAATGATTCATAATATAATATGGTGAAATGTTATTTGAAAGATAGATAGAATGGAATATAATACATGTATAAAAATAATGAATGACTATTTTTCCCTTGATAGAACAAAACATATGTTAATAGACCAACACAAATAATAAGAAGTATTGTCTTGCTGCTTGTTATTAGGGTTGAGAGTATAATTAGTATTATAAAAAATTATTAAGGGTATATTAGGTAGTACATATTTATCATTTTATATTTCATCTTAAACTCTCCCAATCAGAGGCAACTCATTTTAACTATTTAGGATAGAATAGAATGTAATGTAAAATCCTCTCTTCTATCCTATTCCATTCAATTCCATTGTAAACTCTCCTCCCAAATGATGAAATAATATTACATTTTATTTCATTCCATTACTAACTAGCCTACCAAACCTAGCCTTAATTCTATAACTAAAATAAAGTGGTTGATTGATATTGATCTTAAATTTAAGATTGAAATTAATACCGAAATCGAATTAGATTCGATTATGAAATTTGAAAAGTTTGAATGAATGTCTTATAATACATAAACTATGTGAAATTTGAAACATATGTGTTTTTTGGGTCACTTATCTGACGAGTTAGTAATCCATGTTGGTTTTTTTCACTTAAAGAAAAATCATCAATGTTGTTGTCAATAACAAGAGAAATTGCAGGTTTTGGAAACCCACATCCACCAATTGCCAAGAAAACATACGGTATTTGTATTTGTATGTTGACAAGGAATAGGTTGTAATCCACCAATTGCTTGATTTTTCTGGATATTGGTCTGTGTTGTGTGATTTTTAGAGAATAAGGCATTTTCCAATAGTAGTGAGGTGACATATGACAAGAGCAAGCGTGGGTGGAGTCTACAGTTGGTGACAACTAAACATTGCTAGCAAGCGATACCTACAAATTGTAGCAAATGATTATGTCTGCATTTGGCAGGCATGAATATACAATCAACGGGGCTACTCTCTGATAGTAGAACAGTAACGTAACTAACACTGATGGATGGAAGTGATAGTTTATGCCCTTGTGGCTAATCAATTGGATACAAATTTATATATGACATTATTTTAATTAATGAAAAAGCTTTATTTATTTTTATGTGTTAATTTAATTAATATTTTATGCTTTAATACTAAAGGTAAAATCCTTAAAATAATTACTGTGTAATTGAAATTATTATGAGATCATAATAATGAGATTCAATTTACATTTAAGTATTATTCCTAAATATTTCTAGTTGTAGATTCATTAAGACGGGATATTATTGAAATGGTAAAACTATCAGACATTATGTTTCTTTATTGTGAAGAAAGTAATTGATCTCATAAATTAAAGTATAGAGATACTTAAACTAATGTGTGGGTGATTGTTAGGTAATAAGTCGCTGATCTGAATTATAAGAATTTCGAATGGAATATTACTTATGTATCTCATAATGATAGTTATATAATTGATCCTTAGACTTGAGATTATCATGGTATCTCGTATGAGAATTACTATATTTTAATACTACTTATGAATTGTATTATAATAATTCAATTGGTAGTAATTGGATACAGTATGAACTATATGGAGATAGTTGGGTAAGTCAAAATAGGATTCGTCACTCTAAAGTAACTAGAGAGGAAATTCTATTGTTCTTGATTAGTAATGATTTATAAAATTCTCTAGCCAGAGTAAATTGATATTTGAAAAGGAATTTTCAAAGTTCTATTATAAATCAATCACTAATTAGCAAGAACGAACATAATTGGACCAAAAGAGTAGACACCATATCCATACTTCGTCCAACTAGAATATTGGATGACAAAATGATTAAATTATGCATCAAAACCATGTATGGACAGGTTAAGTCAATCACTTTGACATTCCTGATATTTAGGTAATCATGTCATATTGCTAGATGTCAATCATGATTTATGATTATGAATTGTTTAATTAGAGAATTAAAGATAAATTAAAAGAAGTTTTAACTTATCTCATTCTAATTGTGAATTAGAATTCTAATTTATAATCATTGACAATTTATTAGGAACCTAATGGGTCACACATCAAAGAACAATTTTTGAAAAATCAATTCAATTAAGTTGGACTTAATTATAATGTTTGAGAAACTCGGGGATCAAATATGAGATTTTTTATATTATTAAAATTAAATTGATAGAATTAGAATTTGATTTTAATTATAATTATAATTAAAGAAAATTAATTTTAATTAAAGATCCTAATGATTTTTCTATTTAAATAAAGGAAGAACATTTTAGAAGCTAGCACTTTGTCTTCTTCCTTTCAAAACAGTACTAAGAATTGATCTGTGGATACCATCAAAGATTGGACAATTGAACAACTCGTGATTGAAAAATCAGAAACAGTTTCAAAGGTTTTTCAACCGGAACGTAAAAGATATGATTTTTTTATTTGAATTTATGTTTTATTCAATTTAATTCAATTATCGAAATCTGCTCGGAATCTGTAAAATTGTTTATTTTTTCATTACGCATGTGATTCGATCACAGTTGGACTTCAACATTAGTATCAGAGCCTCCATTTAATTTGTAACACCCCACTCCTGCTGAACCCGAACCTGATATCGACGGTGATATCCGAGTCCGCGCCCCGCGAGGGTGGTGTGCCACATCACTAAACAATCAAACAGTCAGTATATATATATATATTTTAAAACACAACAAACATAAAATACAGAAAATTGTTAACCATAATGGTTCATTTTGTTTTATAATCACTTGATACAAACAATGAAATCAACAGAACTTTTATTAGCCACTTGGGCCCATTTCAAATTACAAGGTACTATCATTTCCAATTCAGAAAAATTATTGCAAACTGTAATATTCGATTTCAAATAAAACAAGCTTTTATGGAAAATACAATTCAGTACAAAAATAAAAAGATACAATGCAGACGGAACTGATCCTGATCTCTGTCCTTGACTTGCATAAAGTAAGTCTACTCCCGTTGCCTAACGGGGTAATTTTCTGAATACTAAAATTAATTGCAAATTTTGGGTGAGTTTTGCGAACTCAGTGAGTGACCATCATCGATGGCTCACCCAGTCACATAACACAG
>JANZXR010000008.1:27336886-27360677 GCA_027575705.1 Erythroxylum echinodendron
CTTAGTGTTTTCGCATGCCTCTCTCATGCGTGTAATCCAGCTAACCTCCCCCCTAAGGCTCCTCATTGGAGGTCGCTGAGAACTGCTCCGAAGTTTAGAATTTAATTTAAATTTTCAAAAGTTGAAATATTAAATTAAATTTGTTATCAAATCAATATTTAGAGTCAAGCAAAATTTTTAAATAATTTCTTTCATAATTAGATTATGTTTGAAAGTATAAATATAATGAGATTATAATATTTTAATGAGACCAAAAAAATTTTAAATATTAAATCCCTGAATTAAATATTAAGTACACATTAGAAATGTGACAGTTGCCTTTCATTATTTAAGAATAAAATTGTACTTCAGTTTAATGCTTGGCTTGTTGATAAACTCAATGTTATCTTAACCCAGGAATGTTTTATCTTAAATTAATGGGTCCTACTTAACTAAATTTGTATGATTTAGATGAGTAAACTCATAATCAGATGGATTTAAAGGCAAGGCTAGGAATAATATATGTGATATATTTTGGCAAAAAATTGTCATCAAATAGTTCTAGGAGTCACATAAGATGTGACCGAAAAGTAGTTTTCTACCTAATTTAAATTTAGTTGGTTTGTTGAGCTAAGTCAAGATCAATTAACTTCAAATAAGATCCTAGCCCACTAGGAAATTATTTGATAATTTTTTGATTTAATAGTGAGGGCTATTAATTTTTTTAAAATAGTGGCAGTATCAAATAATTTTAAAATCATTATTTTATTTAATTTTGGAGATAAACTAATATTTTCTCCTTTTATGTTTTTTGGTTATTGAATATGAAGATGAGTACCAACTTGACATTAAGGAGCATCATGGATGCTAAGAAGCTGACTGGACCAAACTTTTCAGACTGGTTATGAAAGTTAAGAATAGTTCTTAGGAAAAAAAAGAAGTTATATATTCTTGATACCCCTATTCCATCAAAATCTTGTTCAAATATAACTGATGAAGATTGGGAGAAATATCAACGTTATGTTGATAACATTGAATAAGCTCTATATGTGATGTTAGCTAGCATGTCTCCTGAACTTCAGAGGCAATATGAGAACATGGATGCACCTACTATGATACTACATCTCAAGGAGTTATTTAGTGCACAAAGTAGTGTAGAGAGATATCAAATCTCTAAGGAACTATTTCAATACAAGATGATAAAAAGATCTTCAGTAACTTGCATATGCTGAAGATGATTAGGTATATTGAAAATTTGGCCCAATTAGGTTTTGTCATGTACCAAGAGTTAAGTGTTGATGTGGTGCTATAGTCTCTAAGTTTGAACTTTTAACAATTCGTCATGAACTTCAACTTAAACCATAAGGACATGACATTACCTGAACTATTGAACATGGTCAAGACTATGGAAGGGTGCCTTAAAAGGGAACCCAATTATGTACTTGTAATCGATTCTTCTAAGAGCACTAAAAGGGGTTCTAATAAGAATAATAATAAGAAACAAAAGGCTTCTACTAATGTAGTAAAAGAAAAAGGAGGTGTCAAGAAAAAGAGCAAGAAAAGGGCATTTGTTTTCATTACAGAGTCAACAGCATTGGAAAATGAACCATATGGAGATGGTTAAGTAAGTCAATTGGATACAGTATGAACCATATAAAGATAGTCAATTCGTCTTAAGATAATTCAGTCATTAGTAATTGGATACAATAAGAACCATATGGAGATAGTTAGTAAGTCAATATAGGATTCATCACTCTAAAGTAATTAAAGAGAAAATTCTACTATTCTTTATTAGTAGTGATTTATAGAATTCTCTGGCTAAAGTGAATTAATATCTAAAAAGGAGTTTTCAAATTTAAGTTATAAATTAATCACTAATTAGCAAGAATGAACATAATTGAACCAAAAGAATAGACACATATCTGTACTCCGTCCAATTAAAATATGGAATGACAAAAGGATTAAATTATACATCATAACTATACGTAGATAGCTTAAGTCAATTACTTTGACATTCCTGATATTTAGGTAATCATGACAATTTTAATTTATCTAATTCTAATTATGAATTAGAATTGTAATTTATAATCATTGCCAATTTATTAGGAACGTAATGGGTTACACATCAAAGAGTTATTTGTGAAAGAAAAATCAATTTAGTTAAGTTGGACTTAATTGTAAAGTTGAGAAACTATGGGTATCAAATATGAAATATTTGATTTTATTAAAATTTAATTAATTAGAATTTGATTTTGATTTTAATTAATATTAAAATTTTTTAATTTTAATTAAATACCTTAATGATTTTTCTATTTAAGTAAAGGAAGAACATTTTAGAAGCTAACACTTTGTCTTCTTCCTCTCAAAATAGTATTAAGAATTTCTATGTGGATACCATCAGAGGCTGGACAATTGAACAACTCGTGATTTATAAATCAGAAACAGATTCAAAGGTTTTCCAACTGGAACGTAAAAGGTATGATTTCTTATTCAAATTCATGTTTTACTCAAGTTAATTCAATTATCGGGATCTGCTTGGAATCTATAAAATTGTTTATTTTTCGCTGCGCCCGTGATTCAATCACGGTTGGATTTCAACAGGAAGCTCCTTTAGTTGCAATTTAAGAAAAGGAGTTGGTAGACAACGAGAGAATGCAACTACAAGAGGACGGTGACTGCTACTGATGACACGATGATGTTGGCGGAAAATCAGGGGTGGTAGATAGGGTTTCATCCTTGTAAATATACAGATATTGAGGAAGATGATAGGGATGTTTGGACATAGATTTAAGTTTAATATTGGAATAAATAGTATTTGGGTACAAGGATAAGACTACATAGGACTAATTGGTTTTTGGATTAATGTAACTTCAAGTTAGAATAAGGATTCTTTGGCAACAAGTTATTTTAACCTTAAGTCACAATAGAATTGTTTGGAAACCAGGATAGTACATCCCAAGGTTAGAATAAAGCTTGTTTAGGTATAAGAATATATTTATTCTAATGTTTAAATAAGGTTTTAAAGTAATTCAATCCGCAGATTTAGAATAGAGAATTTCATGACATATTCCAAACATAATTTTAAAATTGTTTACAAATTTAAATTAAATTCCAAAATTAAAGTAATTATTTATCTTAATATGATTAAGATAATAATTATATTAGTTCCTAATTTAATTTTAGAAAAGTAGTTTCTAAAATTAGATTTAATTAATCGTATTAAAATTAATTAATTAGACTCTTTGAAATTATGAAAAATATTTTCTCAAATAAATAAGAAAATTTTTTAATTAAATTTATTTATTTCAACTTGAATGAGATAATTAAATTCATGATTTTATTTATTTAGACAATTGTTATTATATTTATTTAAAATTTGTCTCTTCATTATAGATAATAAATTTTTAATTTATTAGAAAAATTATTTTCTTGATTAAAATTTGAAAAGATTTTACATTAATTAATTAACAAAATGAGAATTTTTAATATTTTTGAAAAATAATTTCTAATTTATTAAAGAAATATTTTATAATTAATTAAGAAATTAATTTTTAAATAAATAATATAAAGGACTTTCTTAATTAAATTTAAAAGTGCTTTATTTATTTTTGGAAATAGTTTCCTGTTAATGTTAGAAAATAATTTTCTAATTAAGGAAAATAATTTCTAATGAGATTATAAACAATTTTCTAATTGGATTAGGATAGCTTACTTGTTAAATTTTGAAAAAGAGTTTTTCTAAATTATAATAAGAGGTTTAATTTATTGAAAATTATTTTCAATTAAATTTTATTAAAAGAGTCAAAATAATTAGAAATATTTTTCAATTGGATTTGAAAATTGTCTTTAAATCAGATTACGTTTCTATTTGGAATAGAAATTTAATTTATTTAGGAATTAATGAGTTTAATCTAATTTAATTTTTCCAAAGAGTTAGAAATATTGCTTTAGATTATAAAGATCAATAACTAGAATCAATCGGATCTTGATATTTTATGCATATAATTTGATTATGAGTATATAAGTCATATACTTTATATATGTGTGTGTGTGTGTGTGTGTGTGTGTGTGTGTGTGCAAATTTGTGTTTGATGAGACTATTTAAAATTAAATCCCTCGTTAAAAAGCACATGTTGAGAATGTGATTATCGCATTCTATTGTTATAAGAATAAACTAGAGTTCTATTTATTATTAGGCTTGTTGACCAAACTCAAGGTTAGTTTAACCCGAATATGTTAGTACTATAACATTGATGCCTACTTTATTAAATTTGTGTGATTAGATGATCAAACCCATAATCACTTGAATTTAGAGGCAGGTTAGGAAAAAAATATATGTTATGGCAAGAGTTGTCATCTAAAGGATGTAAGAGTCATATGAGATATGATTGGTAAAGTTATTATCAACCTAGTTTAAGTTTAGTTGGCTTGTTGAGCAAACTCAAAATCATCTAAATTTTAATGGGATCCTATCCCACTAGAGATATTAGAATACTAAATTTGAATGGGATCCTAGCCTACTAGATAAATTAGACTAATCTTTCTAAATAGTAAAGAGGGCTATTATTTGAATAAAATAATAGAAATAATCAAATACATAATTAAAGTCCTTATCTTAATTGATACTTCTGACATATAATCAATTACTTATTTTTCTTATATATATATATATATATGTTTTTTTATGAGTAGAATTTACCTTCTTTATTATATTTGATACAAAATTAGTGAACTAAATATCCTGAACATAGGTTATGTTTGAGAAGAGTTCTCTAAGTCAGATAGAAAATTTGTATGTCCATTATGCAATTTTGCTATAATCTCTGTTAAGGATTCGGTGAAAGCTTTAAAGATAAGTAAACATCATATTGATGACAAAATATAATGACATTTTGAGTTGACTGATAACTCATAAATTTCAATAGCTTCACACAAGATGTTCGTTAACATGGAGATAGTAAAATGCAAGAGTTTTCATTGAGTAAAGATGAAAGAATAATACCTTAATGAAATTATTTCACTCAATTTGGCCTCCTAAAAGCATAATTAAACCTAATTGCTATAGTAAGATACTAGTTGTCACTAAAAGAAATTTCATTTTTCTTGCTTGTAGATGATATGATGGAGATTATATATTTTCTCTGTTCCTTCTTGAGCATAGATTTCTATGGAAAGATAGAACAGTTTATAGAAATCTTTTCTAATGTATTTCTAGTTCATACTTCTGAGGATTTGATATTGAATTTTGTTTCGACACTATTAAAATATTTAAGGCATGATAAGAATTACATTGTTGAGTAAAAGTAGTTGATCTAAGTTCATATAAATAGTTTATATATGTTGGATCAAAAGAGACCTATGCTTAACATAAGTGGTAAGAATACATAGTTAGATAACTGAGACCATTCTTTTATGTCACATTGGTTGAATTAATATAATGAGAATCACAAAGTTACATATTGTGACATATGTGTCTTTTAAATTATAAATCATATTCAACTTGTGAAACTTATTAGGATGTAGAAAATTAAATTAATATTTGGCCAAAGAATGATGACGGTATTAAATTGTTAAATCTTATATATGTGATGTGTTAGATGTGATAATAGTTCCTAAAAGGATGATACTTATATTTCATAATGTTACCAATGATTTTGAGGAATATTGTTATATATATTAAGAGAAATATAGATTTAAAATTTTTGAAAAGTTCCAATTGTTTAAATCTAAGTAGGAATTAAGCATTAAGAATATTAAAGCATTTCGATATGATCGATGTGGTGAGATATAAATTCTAAGTTATCTATAAGGGTTGAGATTCTCTAATGACTATCTCCTAAACTAAATTTCATAAAAGAATGGATTTATATAAGGAGGAAAATACAATATTGTATGATGTAATATTTATTTTTTCTATAGTTATGCCTAGTACAATAAGTTACCTTCAGTAGTTCTAATTAAATTTATTAGTAAGATTTCATATTAGATATGAAACATTAAGTCTTTAAAAAAGTCAAAGTTAACGATTTTGTGATGAGGTACATAACTGAAACATGTATTATCAAATAAGTTTAGAACCAAATTAGATATAAGAGGTATAAGATATTTAAAAGGTTGGATATAATATTTCAAACCCATTGAACAAATTTTTTGTTTCAATGTATACTTATATGACAATAGTTCTCAATATAAGTTGTAGGAGTAAGACAAAATTTGAAAAGTTCATATCTCATAATAATATATCCAATTGGAACTTGTGTCTTTATTGTTACATTTAATGTATAGTTGAAAAGATATGAGATTTAAGCAAGTGTAAACCATAGGGAATATTGTATAATTTTCTTACCATACCATCATCCTAGGGTAGCATGATCTTATAAAATGATATGGTATAAGATACTTAAAAAATTGGTTTAGTGAAAATAGGAGATTATTGTTTATGCCCTGCAGCTAATTAGTTGGTTGTAGTTCCGGATATAATTATTTAAAGACATTCTTTATTTACATATATTTAAATATATATGGTAAATTCCATGGGATAATTATATATTATAAATGAAATTATGATGAGATTATATTATGAGATTCATATTGCATTCATGTATTATCCATAAATTGTTCCTAGTCATTGTTTTATTGAAATTGAATATTAATAGAGCACAAAAGGATTAGCATTGAAAAGACCCATCCCAGAGATTCCCTTCCAGAACTTAAGTGGAGCACTCCTGATGACCCCACGGTAGCCCTTCAATGGATATCTAACTTAACCTAAGGGTTCTTGCATAACTAAACCGTTCAGCTGTTAAAAACCTTTTATGCTTTAAAAGTTAAAAGTGCGAAAAATAGTGGGAAAATATTTTTTTTCAAATCATTTTACTAAAAATTTCAACAGCATAGCGATTGCTTTTCTAAGATTCCCAAATTTGAAAATCCTGTATAACAAGATTTAAAACACTTTTAATAACTCATATAACATCTTAACTAAGACCTCAGGTCCACATCACAAGCATTCACAAACATACATTTCTCAACATTTTAAAAACATTGTTGAGGATCAAGGCTCTCGTAGTTCATTAATTAAAAGATATTTACAATCCTATAAACATTTACAAAATCACACTTTTGAACCCTTTCCAAAATAATTTAAAACATATCATAAGCATAGCAAAAATAACACAAGCATAACAGCACCCGATGATACAAGTAATTATGGGGTGGAGTCCTAATTACTGCAACACCTATATTCATACCTAGGGTGGTTTGTTTAAAAACATAAAAATAAGAGTGAGTTAAACTAGTTCAGTGAGTGTTAGTTTACTAAAAAAATTAAACTTTTCATAACAACATAACTAAAATAGTCTCATATAACAATAAAACTCATGGTAAAATAATCACCTTAAACATTCATTCGAGCATCATCAAATTTGGTAATAACATAACATTTCGTAAAACACAATTTCAAATTTTCTGAAATACTATTTTGAAATGCTGTTGACATTAAACTCAAAATATAAAATCTTCCATTTTCCATTTTCTTTTTTGTTTAAACAATAAACAGTGGTGGCAATAAGTTTTTTGAAAACTTTTATACCCAACTACTTGAATTGATACCACACGATGCCTCTCAAATTACTTTAACATAAATAATGGTGGCATTATTATTTTCATGTCTTACTCAACATAACCCACCACTAGTTTTTCTATAGTTATGCTAATGAAATAAGTTACCTTCAATACTTCCAATTAAATAAATTAGTAAGGTTTCATATTAGATATGAAACATTAAGTCTTTGAAAGAGCCAAAGTTAATGACTTTATGATGAGATGTTTAACTGAAACATGTATTATCCGATAAGTTTGGAACTAAATTGGATATAAAAGGTATAAGATATTCAAATGGTTGGATATAATATTTCAAACCCATCGAACAAATTTTTTGTTTCAATGTATACTTATATGAAAATAGTTCTCAATATAAGTTGTGGGAGTAAGATAAAATTTGAAAAGTTCATATCTCATAATAATATATCCAATTGGAATTTGTGCTTTTGCTGATACATTTGATGTATAGTTGAAAAGATATGAAATTTAAGCAAGTGTTCACTATAGATAATATTGTATAATTCTCTTACCAAACCATGATCCCAATGGTAGCATGATCATTTTATAATGATATGGTATAAGATACTTAAACAATTGGTTTAGTACAAATAGGAGATTGTTGTTTATAATCTACAGTTAATCAGTCGGTTGCAGTTCAGGACATAATTATTTAAAGGCATTCTTTATCTTAAATATATTTAAATATATATATATGGTAAATTCTATGGGATAATTATATATTATAAATGAAATTATGATGAGATTATAATTATAAGATTCATATTGCATTTATGTATTATCCATAAATTGTTCCTAGTCATTGTTTTATTGAAACTGAATATTAATAAAGCATAAAAAGATTAACACTGAAAGAACTCATCCTGGAGTTCCCCTTCTAAAACTTTAGTTGAGCACTCCTGATGACCCTACGGTGGCCTTCCAATCGATTTCTAACTTACCTAAACGTTCCTGCATAACTAAGCCGTTCAATTTTTATAAACCTTTTATACTCTAAAAATTAAAAGAACAAAAATAGTGGAAAATATTATCATTTTACTAATAATTTCATCGGCTTAACAACTACTTTTTTAAGGTTAACAATTTTCAAAGACCTGCATAACACAATTTAAAACAGTTCTAATAACTCATATACCATCTCAACTTTTTAAATGGGACCTCATGTCAACATTACAAGCAACCACAAACATACATTTCTCAACATTTTAAAAACATCGTTGAGGATCAAAGCCCTCATAGTTCATTAATTAAAATATATTTACAATCCCACAAACATTTACAAAATCACATTTTTGAACGCTTTCCAAAATAATTTAAAACATATCACAAGCATAGCAAACGTAACCTAAACACAACATCACCCGATGATACAACCAATTCTGCGGTGGAGTCCCAACTACTATAGAACCTGTACGGATACCTAGGGTGGTTTGTTTAAAAGCATAAAAATAAGAGTTAACTAAACGAGCTCAGTGAGTGTTAATTAGATTACTAAAAATTAAACTTTTTATAACAACATAATTGAAGTAGTCTCATAAAATAATAAAGCTTATGGAAAAATAATAGCCATAAACATTCATTTGTGCATCCTCAAATTTGGTAAAAACATAACATTTCGTAAAACATAATTTCAATTTTTCTGAAATACTATTTTGAAATGTTTTTTTACTTTAAACTTATAATATACAAGTTTCTGTTTTCCATTTTCCTTTTTCTTTAAACAATAAATAGCGGTGCAATAAGTTTTCTGAAAACTTTTATACTGAAAATAAGCCAACCACTAGAATTGGTACTATACATTGCCTCTCAAACTACTTTAGCGTAAATAGTGGCAACATTATTATTTTCATGATTTTTCTTACTCAATATTCCTTACCACTAGTTTTATTACTATACGGTACACTGGGTATAAAGTCACAAAGCTAGTTCTGCATCACTTACCCACGATTGTTTAACCACTAGTTACACAACTGGTTCTACATCACTTACCCGTAATAGGTTAACTATTATAGATCTATACTTACAGAGCTAGTTCTACGTCGATTACTTGTAACAAGTTATAAGTAACTTGCATTTTGCATCACTTAATATTGTCTGGTTAACCAATATTTACGAAACTGCTTCTACATCATTTATCTGTAATAGGTTAACCACTATAAACCCATATACTAATATGTATAAAGCCTAACAGTGTACCATAGGCAAAAGCAACTCATACTTTTTCAATTCATCTGATTATCGAAATCAATTATGGGAGGATTCATAATCATTCAATTTAATGCATAATTTCAATGTAATTTCCAATCATACAAAATTTAACATTTAATTTACAACTTATATATTGCTAAAGCATAATCTTATGCTAGCAATATTCATTTGTAAAATATTATTCACTAAAACTCAACATAAATGTTCATTTCATAATCAAATGAAAACCATTTACATAAAATTAATTTAAGGTAATCATATGTCATCAATTCTTTTGCAAAGAATTTAGTCATATAAAATAATTAAAATACACTCACAACTTGCTAGTTTCCTTTCACTACTGTGAATCCTTTAGTTGGTTTTGTTTCCCCATCAAAAGCCTAATATGAATACATTCAACTCCATAATACGTTTTCCAATCAAATATACCATAAACCACATCAGCTTCATTACTTTCCACATACACTCCATATACTATTTTTTTCTCCAAATAATAACACAACACTTCATTTAATAATTCTAATACCACAAATATACTTAAATGGTCATCCTTAATCACATTTACATGGTTATTATATCATAACCATTCTTTTATACAAAAAAATGCCTTTAAGGCTAAACTTAACATATTTAACATTAAACTACTTTAGGCAATATATATCACCTTTGACCAAATTTGACTAAGGTTCCACACCTTAGTTTTCTTGAATTTTCTTCTCCAAATCACTTTCAATGCAAAAAACCTTCATATCATATCAAAAGGGTGCAGTTCATGCCATCAAAACCAAATCTCAACTATAACCCATCAAATCAAAATTTTAAACAAAATTAGTAAGCTTACCAACCCATTTTCTTCTTCCTCTTCACTTGGATGGCTATGGGATCATGTTGGATGCTTGATTAGAGGTAAAAGAGCATTAAAAACTCTTTGGAACACTTCTCCATGTCATAGGCGAAGCTCCCTTTTCTTCTTTTTCTTTTCTTTTCTTTTTCTTTCTCTTCCCTCCTTTCTCCAAAAATGGTCGATGTTTCTCATTGCTTCTCTTTTCTTTTCTTTTAATTTTTGGGCTTTTTAAGGCTACTCACCAAATGAATCAACTTATGTCTTAATGCATGCTTTTTACACTATTTAATGCTTTACATATGTCACTTTCCTATTGGTTATCTCTAATGACTCATCACATACATGTCATTTTTTCATTGGTCATCTCTAATGACTCATCAATCCACTAATATCATGTAAAAAGACCAAATTGCCCTTAATGAATACAAAAAGACCAAATGGACCTTTAACGGATTTAAGTCACCAACCAACCGAATTAAATCCTGAAATTATTCCACAACTGTCTTATCATCAAATTGAACATGAAATACTCTAATTAGGGTCACTAATTATTAACTGGATACTTAAAAAATATTTTACTGGGTTGGTTTAAAACCATCAATGCCCATTATTTTTCAAAAAGGGCATTTAGTCGAATAATTTAGGGTTACTCGAATTCTATTCTAACAACCTATGTTTTGACCCTTTTCAGTTCGTAGGGACTCCAATCCCAATTTCGGAGCTTTTCATCATATTTCAAAATAGTTCAGTAACTTTTTTGGTTGCCTGGAAGAATTTTTGGACTGAATCCATAAATCACGACATGTCACTAAAATTGTTCATATATCTTTTAAAATTGTCATCTAAATCTCCAAAGAACATTTTAGTTAAAGCTCGTTAGGACTCATTCCATAGCTTTTTGGAAACTTTTCAAGAAATTCCTGGTAGAGTCCAAAATCATCTTTGGTCTATTTGTGCTCCATTATAACATCAATATTACATTTAAATGCTTAATTACTCTAGTATACCATAAATTAATCGTACTCTATAAAATGCATGTACAACATATTACACAATAGAACAATCGAGTTAGGATATTACAAGCACACATTATGTTTTTCCTTATGAAGGAAGTAGTTGATCTCATAGAATAAAGTATGAAGATATTTAAACAAACATATGCGTGCTTGTTAGAGAACAAGTTCACTAAATTGACTACATATGAGAAATTCTATTTGGAACATTACTTATATATCTATAGAAATTATCATCATGATGATTGTATAAGTGATCTTTTGACTTGAAATATCCAAAGTTATGTTGTATAGGAATTGCTAAGTTTGATACTACTTATAACTTATTCTAGTCAAAGATAATTTAGTCAATAGTCATTGGATGTAACATGAACTATACAAAGGTAATTGAGTGATCAATATATGATTCACCACTTTAAAGTAATAAGAGAGAATATTTTGTTGTTCTCGATAAATATTGATTCGAGAAATCTTGGCTAAAGCGGAATGATGATTTGCAAATAGTTTTAAAATGTCATTTACATCTACATTTTTGGGAACTTAATGGATCACACAAAGAACTGGTTGAATAGAGAAAAAATATTTTAATCAAGTTGGACTTAATTATAAAGTTAGAGAAACTTTATAATTAGATATAATATGTTTAATAAATAAAGATTAATATGAGATTCTAGATCTTATTTAGGCATACTGATATTTAATTATAATTATTTTTAATTTTAATTAAATTTTACTTGAATTAAAATTTAATTTTAATTAAATTATTATAATGTTCAAAACCTATTATAAATATGCTTAAACTCTAAGGGAGGTGACACTCTTTGTCTAGCCCTCTCTGTAATAGTTGTAGTGTTCTCTCAATATTTTATGTGGAAAGTGTTAATGGTTAGACACTTGTGTAGTTTTAAAGGTTGAGATTAACCAATTTTTAAAATGGCTTTAGGGATACGACAAGAACATGATCAAGTACAAATTAGATTCATGATTTATTACAATTTATTATAATCATTTTTATAGAATTTGAAATAAACTTGACTTTTGAGAAATGAAATAGTACAAGATTTTGTAATTATTTTTTTGCTCATAGGATTTGATCTTAGCCCGATTTTCCAAAATATTTTAATATAAACACGCAATGGATCAATTTAAGTTAACTTGGAACATATAAGCTGTTAACTAATTAGATTCGGGTATTATGACATAGAACATAATTAAAAATTAGCATCCTTCTAACTAAAATATCTACATTAATATATTGCCAAAATTATAATCTACAACTAACTTTAATAAACAATATAATAATTATAGAATTAAATCGATCATTTAAAATATAGTTCTTATGATTCATCGTATATTTCATGTTTTAAAAAATGGTTACTGTTAACAACATGCATGTATATTTTAGTGCTTATGAATATAAGATGTCAACGTTCTCCAAATCACTTATCTCACATGTCACTTAAAAAGTCCCTAACGTAATACTCAAGCCATAAATGAAACCTTGAGGGATCATAACTCTAGTAAGACATTTGATGCCTTCATATTACAATATTCTATTGGGAGTTCTATCTAGCATTAATTTTCGATTCCAATTTTAGCTATTAGTATGAATGATTTTTTAAAAAGGACGAAAAATGCTTATAATTAATCTTATTACATTGACGAGAAAAATATTATTTGAATTGTCTTATCAATTAGCGTTTTCATAACCAATTCCTTAATATCTTTTTAGCATTAGACTTGATTTAATACTCTTTTGGCCTTCTAATGACAACCTTAATTAGCATTCATATTCTCTAAATTTTGGTAATTGTAATATTAATTTCATTTTTGTTTAACACTTATAAATTCTCTTTTTTAAGCATATAAGAACAATTTTGGATCGATTAACAACATTGTAAAACAAACCTAAATCCATGATAGTTGATTTTCTTGATAAAAGTTTGTTCTCTCTCCACCTTTCTTTCTTCTGTAAATTAATTTCCTTAATGATTCAGAAACACCTCTTTAATGATTTTCTAAAACATACGAAAATCTCCAATCAACATGTTTGTTGGTTTAATTTGATTTTAAAGGAGAGAGGGAAAAGATCTTGGACCTATTTGAGCCCAACTCTTTAAGACCCAATAACTATGATCTTAGGCTCTTTGCATTGGACTTAAATCCATAAGTGACATGGGCAACTAAATTATCTAACAATCTCCCACTTGGCCCATGTTATGACTTGATAATTCAACAATAAAACTTTAAATGCACACAATACATTGAATCGATCAAATCATCCTTAAGTGAATTAAGATAATTGGATCATGGTGGTCACAAGTTATACAACATGATTCCTTCCATGTATCACATAATCAGCTCAACTCATACAACCTTAAATGGGTAATTCTGTAATTGTTATCTCACAGAAACAATTATTGTATGCAACATATTACAGCTAACAAGTAAGTGAGCAAAAGCAAATGTGACTATAATTAAATTCACAAGTGTCATGACAATTTGAGCAAGACAATTATATATATGTATACATGTGAAAACGTTATGCTAATAAGGATTTATCTACAATTCCCATTTGTTCAACATGGTCAATAAATGTTTTGGGTGATAAGCTTAGTTAAGGGATCCGTTATCATTAGATTTGTACCAATATGCTCAATTAAAACTTTATGCTTTTACATTTCTTCTTTCACAGACAAGTACTTCAGATCTATATATGTCGCACCCTTTTAATATGTGTCATTATTAGAGAAGAAAACGGTTGCGAAATTATCATAATAAATTCTTAACGTTCTAGCAATACTATCGACAATACCAAGATCTAAGATAAAGTTTCACAACCATAATCCATGAACCATGGCCTCAAAGCACGTCACAAATTTAGCATCCATATTAGAAGTAGCAATGACGGACTACTTTCCACTTTTCTACAAAATTGCTCCTATAGCTAATAGGAACATATAACCAAATGTAGATTTCCATGAGTCTACACAACCGACATAGTCTGAATTAGAGTAACCTATCACTTCGAGATGAGTTGATTTTATATATGTGAGCATATAGTCCTTTGTGCCTTGTAAATATATAAGGACTTGTTTTTAGCTTTCTAGTGGTATATTCCAGGATTGCTTTGATATTAGCCTAGGATTCCAACAACAAAATTGATATCTGGTTGAGTGTATGTTTGAGCATACATTAAGCTCCTAATTACTGACGCATAAGGAATAAATTCCATTTCCTTACATTCCAAATCGTTTTGTGGACATTACATTTGACTAAATTTGTCCCCTTTCTAAATTGGAACTATACTTGCAGAGCAATTTTCAATTTTAAATCTTTCTACTATTTTGTAGATATATCCTTTTTGAAACAATCATAACAATCCTTGTGATCTTTCATAGAATAGTTCTATTCTGATCACATAGGATGCTTCACCCATATCCATCATTTTGAAATTATTAGAGAGAAAATTCTTGACATCATGTAACAAAACTATATTATTAGCAGCAAGAAGAATATCGTCAACATATAGGACTAATATAATGAACTTGCTCCCACTGATATTCATATAGATACATGGATCAATAGCGTTCTCTACAAAACTGTAAGACATAATGGCATCTTTAAAATTAAGATACCATTTTCGAGAAGCTTATTTTAGTCCATATATTGAATTCTTTAATTTACACACTAACTTGTCCTTTCCTATAGTTTTAAAACCTTCTGGTTGATCCATATACACTTCTTCTTCCAAGTCACCATTTAGAAAGACAGTCTTTACGTACATTTGGTGAAGCTCTAAATCATAATGAGCCACAAGGGCCATAACAATTCTTAAAGAATCCTTCTTTGAAACTTGAGAGAGGGTCTCTTTGTAGTCAATGCCATCCTTTTAAGTATAATCTTTGGCAACAAGTCTAGTTTTATACCTTTCAATGTTGCCTTGTGAGTCACATTTAGTCTTAAACACCTATTTACAACTTACATGCTTTGCACCTTCTGGCAACTTAACTAATTCCCATACTTCATTGTCATTCATTGATTTCAACTATTCTTTCATAGCATTAAACCATTTTCTAGAATTGTTACATTCCATCGCTTGTTTGAATAAGACTGAATCCTTATCAATGCTCAAGTCACATTCATGTTCGAATGAGTAAACTTCATAATCACATGAAATAGCTGGTCTTCTCTGCCTTACAGACCTTTGTAATGCTACTTCTTATAGAATCACTTTATCATTTGTAACTTGAACATCATTAGCTGTTTTTTCATTAATATTTTCAATTTATAGAAATTTAATTAGTTGTTCCAGCATGTTGCGTATCCTTGATGCAATAAGAGGAATAGCAACCGATGGGATCAAGTTTGATGTAGTAGTTTCTACTCGACTTGGAGTAGTTTCTACTTGACTTTCGTAAATATCCACTTTTTACAGTTCTCCACTCCCATTAATTTGATCATTTTCAATGAACTATGCAGTACTAGACTCAACTATTCTTAAACTATGGTTAGGATAGTAAAATCTGTACCCTTTTAAATTTTTAGGATAGCCGATGAAAAAACCACTAACAGTTTTCACATCAAGCTTCTTTTCATGTGGATTATATAGCCTTACTTTTTCCAGACAACCCTAAATGTGAAGGTGTTGTCAACTAGGTTTCCTTCCTGTTCACAGTTTATAATGTATCTTAGGAACTGCTTTACTAGGAATCATATTAAGCAGATATGTAGTGCATGCATCCATAATAATAACGGTATAGTACTATAACTTAATATACTCATAACCATATCTATAAGAGTACGATTTTGCCTTTCGACTACACCATTTTGTTGTGATGAACCAGGCATTGTGTATTGCGTACATATGCCTCGACTTACAAGAAACCTTGCAAATGGACCTAGACATTGTCCACTTTCATCAAAATTTTTATAATATTTGTCACCTCTATCGGACCTCACTATCTTTACTTTTCTATCTAACTGTCGTTCTAACTCATTAACATACACCTTTAGGATGTCCACAGACTGAGATTTTTCATGCAGTAGATAAATATAACCATATCGTGAGAAGTCATCAGTAAAGGTAATGAAATATTTTTCGCCACCCTAAGAAGGAACGTCAAAAGGACCACAAATATCAGTGTGTATTAATTCCAGTAATTCATTACTTCTTGTGGCTGGATGCTTTGATATATATTTGGTTTGCTTGCCTTTATTGCAATCCACACATATATCCCAGTCAACAAAATCTAATAGAGGTAAGATTTCATTTTTCACTAACCTTTGTGCCATTTCCTTAGATATATGACCTAGTCTTTTATGCCATAAAAAAGCAGAACATTCATTTTATGCACTACGTTTACTTCCTATAATATGGCCAACATGAAACAGAGATTCAGCAAAATCAACATCAAGTTTGAAGCAATATAGAAAATCAATTAAAGTACTTGAACCATAATCATACTTATGTTTATACAATGAAAAAACACTGTTTCTAATCTTTAATTAAAATCCTACGTCATCCAACTTTGCAATAGAAACTAAATTCCTAGCACATTTAGGAACATAAAGACACTTTTCTAAATCCAAGTAACACCAGTGTCCAAGATCAATCTGTATGTTCCAATGACCTCTATCCATGCCTTCATTATGTTCCCTATATATAAGAACTTTTCAGTTCCGTTTATGGTTTGGATTGAAAGGAATTCTTGTTTAACATGTGACACATGAGTAGTTGCATCATAATCTAACCACCAAGAGTAAGGCACTTCAATAAGATTTAATTCAAAACATATTGTGACACAGTATTTACCTTTCTTTTCGAATCAAGCCTTTCTTTTAGTGCAATCCTTTTTGAAGTGACCAGGCTTCTTGCAGAAGTGACATCTTTTATCTTTATGGATTTGACCCTCATAAACTTTGCTGAGAGCTTTGTCCTTACCTTTGCCTTTCTTTCCTAGTTTGTTCTTTCTATTATGTGAGATAAACGGAGTGCTCCTTCATTTTCTTCAATCTCCCTTCCTCCTGAACCAACATGGTCTTAATCTCTTGAAGGTTCCATTTTTCTTTAATAATGTTGTAATTCACATGGAACTGGCCAAACTCTAGAGAAAGTAAGTTGATAATGAACTATACTAGAAAGGACTCACTCATATCTATACCCATGGATTTCAACTTTACATCTATGTTTGACATATGAGTTACATGATCATGAATAAGCTATGACCAATCAAACTTGTAACACCCCATTTCCATCCGATGAGTACACGTTTTCCCTTTAGACGTCCGTGCACTTGCTTGACAGAAATGGCACACTAACTTTATCACTTTCAGAAATCGTATGGCATCATAATTTAAAACATAAATCTCATAATCTCAAAAGCACAAATTTCCTCATTTAATTTCATAAAACATTATGTATATTATAGCATTATAGCATCGTTCATATATATATACATTATCAAATCAAATCAGAGTTTACAGCTCTATTTTCATAAATATGCTACATGTATGAGGAAATATACTAAACTCTATCTAAATCATTCAGTCTCAGCTAACCGACCTTTGAGCCATGTCTTGAATCCAAAAGTAGTACTAGTTCTCTTCTAAATTGACTTAGAAGCTAAATCGTCTCTCTCGGACCTGAAATGTCAACGTACAAATTTTAGGTGAGTTTTGTAAGCTCCATAAGTTAACCATCCTCAATGGCTCACCCATATCACACATATCACAATAATTCATACATTCACATAATTCACATTTATCATCACGTAGCATTATAACGTACTTTGATCATAAACTCTCACATTTTTCAATCAATTTGATTCCACATTTCAATTTCAATCATTCAAATCATATAATTCATATGTGTATACAATGTTCATGAGACTCACTTTCATTTATTTCGTTGTTGTAACCAAATGCCTTTTTCACTTTCCCGTATCCGTTGTAGATACCGGGCTCATTTATACTGTCCCTTATTCGTTGAGGATACATAGCTCATTTTACATAGTGAGCCATAAGCTCTTACCACAGTCTAAGCTCTAAGCTCTTTTTCACTGGCGACTTTGATTATAACTGCCTTTATCTTTCATGCATTCATGTAATGAAATGCACTATGCGTATTAATCATTATGCTCATGCAGTCACATTCACGTTCTTTCTCATTCACATTTTTCATCGAACTTTTAGTCCGGCATTCAACATTTAAATTGAGAAACAAGTAGTCAATCACATTCACATTCAAGTAGCACTTTCAATGTTTTATTTATGCATCAAATGTCTCGGACATTTAATGTCTTGGATTCAGTACATACATATCACATAACAATTCAATACATGATCTAATAAACAAAAAATCATAGTAAGACCGTCTTAGGTTACTCACAGTTTGCTCCCATTAGCTTATTGCCTTAAAGTCCCAGCAACGTCTGGAAACGGTCGCTCAATGTGCTCCTCTATAATATGCAAACATATACATTTACCGTTACTACTTTGTACATTCATATGAATAAGCACCTTTATAAATGTATCATTTATTATGCATGTTCAATGACAATCCCGAGTATGCATAACCATAATCATGTCTCTCAATCATTTAAACATTTTCATTTTTATATGTCTAGCTCACTCTTAGTTTTAAACCTCAATTGTACAATACTAATTTAGGTGCATCATTCAATCATTTATCAAGGTCACTATAACATTTTAAGACCACATAATATCTAATTTATCATTCATCTTTACATAGCACTCGTCATTCATCTTAATTGAATCACTTTAGCCATCATAGGTTCACTTTCATTCTCATAACATCTCAAAATTCTAGATTTGAACACCTAATGTATCACAATTTATTCTTAGGTTCTACCATCAATCCTCAACCTAAACATAACACTCATTTTCTCACTTGTTCAAGCATTATTTTAGGCTCAATTCAAGCTTCATTCAAGCCTAATTGCATCTCATAAAAGTACCTAACCAATTACTACTTCAACCCATACATAAAAGAAGCATATTTGATGTTTAACCAATTCCCATGATCATGGACAATTTCCCACTATCGCGGGATTTGTTTGCAGAAACTTTCTGTCTTCGTTAGGCATTCCCATTTTCCAGTTTTTCCAACTCTATTTTCAGGTAAGTTTTGTATGACGTTTATGACCTATAAAATGAGGTATTTACGCAACACCTTCTTCAAAATAAATGTTCCTATATGCCTTAAGTTTAAAAAAAAACAAAAATCAATCAATTTGGTTCATTATTCCATTTTTTATGCTCAAAACACCGCAGACTATGCATGTTCAAAATTTTGTTGCATGCACATGATCGAAGGATTAGTATACTCCAAGTTGTGAAACTCATATCACTCAATTACGATATCCAAAAATTACAAACTTTATACAAATAGAAATTTAAGAGAATAAAATAAAAATTTTATATAGACAACTTTATCTAATTCTATCCATATCAATACAATTTATTCAATAAAAATAGGATATGATTTTTGTCAAGGATAGTGCTGCAACCTATGCCAGAACTCAACTTCAAGCTAAATTTTAAGATTCATAAGGACTGAATTCCTTCATTAAAATTGTATTCATATGTCTTTAGTTTAATTTGAATTAAAAATAATCTCATTTGGATATCTACAGATCACTATATGGCCAAAATACTAATGTTTGTTTAATAAAAATACTCCATCTAATTCCAGCACACTTCATCATCATTTTCATCTCTACTTTATCTCTAAACTATCATCCTACTTCTTTTGATTTCAAGAGTATGACTCCAACACCTTTCTTATGCCTTCAATTTCTCTATCTATCACTTACAATTAAACTTTAATTCATCACTTGCATAACCCCAAATTAAGAACACATGGCATGAACTCATCGATTACCATTTATTATAACATCAAAGTAAAACATAACTCTATTACCTCTTCATCCACACACATCATTAATTCATAAATAATATTAGCTCACTAAATCCATTTTTGTCAAAAACCTCTTTATAAATAAAACACCCATGATAACACCTAAAGAATTTCATATTCAAAACAAAATCTCAAATTACTCATCATAATGTCCCATTTACACTAACCCATAAAGATCAACATGTAACTTACTTGATTTAGCTCCAAATCCTTCAAGAGCACACCAACCCTAGCTTTGTTGACAACCCACGTACATCATCATTCCAAGGTGGGAGGTTGGGATATTTTGTGAGGAATGAAAGACAGTGCAAGATGATGGTGACAATTGGAGGTGAAAGTGAGCTTCAACTTTGATGATGGTGGGTGAAGCAAAAATCGTGAAAGTGAAGAAGAATAAAGAAGATAAGAAGAAGAGTCTCGTAGAGAAGAAGAAAATCAAGAATGAAGGAAAAATGATTAAATGGGTTTTTCAACATTAGTGAGTCGTGAGTTAAAGACTCACTTGCCAAATGTCAAATTTCTACTGGTTGGAATTAGGTTCTTTCATTAGCTAGTCCAATCAATTCCAGCTTCTAGTAGCCCAATTGTCTCCAAATTTCAATGATATATGTCATTAAATCCATTTAGCATTCACAAAAATTTACACTACCGTTTGACATTTAATTCTACTGTCATTTATCAATTGTCTGCCACTTGGCATTTTCCTAGTCTAAAAATACCCAAAATTTTAGAAATTTTCTAAATTTCATCAAAATTTCAAAATTAATACCTATACACACCAATTCAATTTTCAATACATAAAAACCACAATTCAGATCAAATTTCACATTCATAAATCAATTATACTAGGAAAATGTCAATGAACACGTGTACAATCATTTTACTGTGCAAAAATTAATATTCACATGTGTGTGTATACTATATTATGCATGAGCATGAAATGCAATTTCTAACTTCTCATTAATCTCTCATGTACCATATTCTAGGGTCCTAACCCTTAACATAAGATTACGGGATGTTACAAAACTTCTTGGTCGTTAGCTCACTCATTAAAATCCTTATTATAGACTTGTCAGTTATATCAGATTGGGAGTATTCCTTATGCTTCAACATAAACTTCTTTGTATTATCCATCTTAGGCATTGATGGCTTCACATTTTCTGTTATTGTCATTTGCATTATATTCAAGCTCAGCTTGTTACACCATTCCTAAGCCTTATAATAAGACTTGTCAGCTTTCGAATTAGTCTCAGTTATGGTTGTGGGTCTTGCTTCTGAAACTATGGCCAAGTCCAAATCCATTACACCCAGTTGGAATTGGATTTCTTTGGACCAATCTGCATAATTCAAACCAATGAACTTGATTAAGCCATTCCTAAAGCGAACAAATTAGTTGAAGCTTAAACACATATCCACAATCCATGATGATGTTAACATGTATATACACACTTTGATAGACAATCAAGCACACTCAAGCTATTATACATGTTATCTTTGGATATAAAAACATATTCACCAAGTAGGTTAATAAATCTTTTAATGTTATTAATTATAAGAAATGGTCCACCTTTGGGCAACTTCCTAGCGTTATAATATGTCATTTTAATAGCATCATATCAACATGAACAATAGAAACATTCACAATTAAATGTTTAATATTTTCAAGCTAGGCCACTTTGGTGACCAACAAGCTTTCCATGCAATAAAAATTTAATTGGACAATTATCATACATGACAAATTTTAGTTTAATTAGTTTGGTCACTTTGGCGACTAAGAAGCTATTCTAAATTATCATTATGTCATATAGCACATTCAACATATAATAGGAAAATTTAATTCCAAACATTACATAATATAACATATTGAAAGTACCAAATAAAACATATAATATGGCACTAATTTTCAAAATTATATTAGGCATAGAAAATAAATCAATTATGAATTAAATAATCCATTATAAACCCATCACAAAATTATTTTACTTAGGGTTAAAGTCCATAATTTAATCACTTTAATAATCAAAGTTGCATAATATAACCCAAATTTAAAATCCATACAGTTAGGCCATAATTATTTATTAACACAATCTTATCCTTTAATGGCCCAAAGGTCTAAAAAATCCATCCCAAATATGAGTGTTGGGCCAAATAAGCCTGTCAGAGCATCTGTCAGCATTTGCTAACATCTGTGTAGTGGTTGGCGCGTGCACTTCACGTGCCCGTCACTTCCTTCTGCGTCAGATGGGGTGCGTGACCTCCTTACACCGCTTTTGGTGTTTCTACATTTGTGTTGCATTCTTTAATGGGTTTTCTTTCATACCACAATCCATCCCTTCCTAACGTTATAGCCCATAGGAAAATGTTTTCAAATTTGGTTTAAGAACAAATCATAGTAATAACCAAACTTTTCGTTTCAAGAACCAAGTTTTTTCATTTCTTTTCAACAACCATAAACACGTCTTTGAAGAAACATAACACAACAAACAACCATAGCAACAGACACAGCATGTTTGATTTTTGTTTTCATAACACATTAAACTCATCAACACATTAAATTGATTTTCATTTAATTTCCACCGTTAACGCTGAAAACCAAGTTTGAAAATATATGGGAATAGAAGAACAAAAAGGAACATAAATGTGCAGTTCATATGATGTCAGAAATCTTCCCAGTATATAAGAACAAATAAAATAGAAGTGTGCAGCACTGACGTCATATATGAAGAAATTAGTGTCATTACCATATAGAAAACAACCAGTATGGTAACCAATAAACAATGCATTGCCAGGCTCTAATACCAATTATAAGAAAAATTCTAGACCGATTAACAACATTTTAAAACAAACTTGAATCTATAATAGTTGATATTCTTGATAAAATTTTAATCCCTCTAACTTTCTTTCTTCTGTAAATTAATTTCCTCAATGGTTCAAAAACACCTCTTTAATAATTTTCTAAAACATACAAAAATCTCTTTAAGACCCAATTTGATTTTAAAGGAGATTCTATTGTAAATTATTTGAGATTCTGTTGGTTTAATTTGATTTTAAAGGAGAGAGGGAAAGGGTATTGGACCCATTTAAGCCTAACTCTTTAAGACCCAATAACCATGATCTTGGGCTCTTTTCATTAAACTCAAATCTATAACTAACCTGGGCCACTAAATTATCTAACAAAGCAATCTA
>JANZXR010000008.1:27362936-27385060 GCA_027575705.1 Erythroxylum echinodendron
ACAATCAAATAATAATAATGTTAGAAACAAATGAACGTTTTTGACAAGTGTGTTAAGTGTGCAGACAAAGTACAGAAAACAGACACAGAAGGAAACACAGACGCAAAGACAACATAGACACAAAGTCAAAATATAGACGCAGACGTAGACATAAAGTCAACAAAGACACAAAGAAAATATAAACACAGATGCAGACGCAAAGACAATATAGATGCAAAAAAGACATAGACGATACCATGAAGATACATTAGCAAGTCAGAACAGTTATTTAGTCAGAGTTAGTTACAATACTCAACTAAATGACAGTTACCAAGAATCAAGAAGCGGTTATCAAAGATCAAGAAGCAGTTAGAGACGAAGGTTATCAATACTAGTCGTAGTCGAATATGTTACAATGTTAGAGAAAATTCTTACAAATCTTAAAATTTAGAAATCAGTGATCTTTGAGCGATTCAGTGCTTACTTAAGAGAAGTTCTGTAGTGCGATACAAAGAGAGCAAACCCTACTATAACAAAAAACTCACAATCTTTTTCTAGCGAGAGAAAGAAAAGGCTAATAGCCTGGAGAGGTTAAAATGACTGAAAGAATACTTTGTAAGAGACCTGAAGAGGCTCTAGAAGGGAAGAAAGAATACTTTTAATTGTTTGAATTATAGTGAAACACTCAGACGAACTCTGAGGACTAGACATAGCCCACAGTTTGGGGTGAACCAGTATAAAAATCACAGTGTCTATCTTCTATCTTTTTTTTCAGTTTATTTTGTTGTTAAATAATAACATAGAAGTTATTTGCGATTTAAGTATATAATAATTTTCATATAAATTTGGTGATATCTTTTTAACAAGAAAGAGAACTTCTTAACAAGATTTTATATTCACAAAAAGGATACATAATTCAACCCCCCTTCTTGTGTATCGAGTTTCTTGCACGTAAAGTCTATACTAACGTATGATTTACTTCAATTGACATCGGGGATAAAATACTTCTCAAACTTCCTCCCTGAATTTGAAAGAAGATTAATAGCAAGTAGGTGCATCAAGGGTTGGTGTCAAAGTATAATGGGCCATTGGAGATCATTAAAAAGGTGAGAAATGTAGCTTATCACTTCAAGTTACTCGAGCATTTAAAGGTACATCTTACTTTTCTTGTGAGTTTCCTTAAACCATATCATGAGGATTCAGCAGATCCTAAAAGGAGTCAAGTAAAGAGAGCTCCACCGGTGGTAAGAAAACAATGTAATGAGCAAATTGAGAAGAATTGGGATCATCAAATATTGGGGTAACACAAGAAGAATTGGAGGACGGAGTTCCTAATTCAGTGGAAGAATAAACCAGTATCGGAAGCTACTTGGGAGAAAGAAATAACTTTGTGGCAATTTGAAGACCAGGCAAATGACTACCTTCAATTTGTTCTGATGAGGGTATGGGGCTCATTTAGTGGGGCTGGTTTGTTAACTCCTTAATATTGCAGGACCCTTTTTGCTACCATTGGTAAGCCTTGGCCAATGTCTAGCATGGATTAGACATAAGGAAGCATGCTAAAGGAATCATGGTAGCTTAACCACGTAAAGATCAAGCATGGTTTGAGTTGCAATAACAGTGGGGAGTTGATTGGCTTGGTGGGTTCGGCAACTTGGAATTGCCTAAGATATATTTGGTGGGACTAAGGACGAAATGGTACTCAAATGATAGACCATGGATGAACGGACTAGACCATGGGTGCACATTGGTTGGACCACAGGCAAATTGGCTCAGAACTTGGCTCACCTTCACCTTTGGATAAAGTTCATATGTGATGTGGCAAAGTTAATGGGATGAATCATCAGCAAAGTGGGATGACGTGGCAAAGAACATGGAAGAGGTGTCTTGTAAGCGTTTTACACATGTTACTTTGACTTCGGAGTGGGATAGTGGTATGTTATATAAACTACCCACTAAAGTGGTGCCTAAAGTGGTTGAAGATGTCAACCACCAACTAAGTTAGTGGCTTAGATGCCTTAAGACCACTTTATTGTATTCTTGCCTAACAAATCTCCTAAAGACTATAAATAGCTCATTTGAGCAAGGTTTCATTCTTTGAGAGAGTTAGAGCTTTATATCCTTTGTAACAATTGTGAGTAATATAAAGATTAACAATTTTGTTGTAAAGTTGTATCTATCTTTCTCTTCTTATTGTTGTCCATTCTATTGTATTGGCCAAGTGAATTTTGTGAGTTTACTTTGCCTTTGTGAGAAATACCTTAATCACAAGGGATTTAGTAATGTTGAGTTGAATTGTGAGAGTTTAACTACCATAATTAGACTTTGGAGCATTTTGTGAGCAAACTTGGAGCTCTTTGCAAAGTCTTTGTAACAACTGGAATGTTTGAAGATATGTTTCTAACTATTTTCAAGTTATTTTAAAAATTAAATCACATTATTTTGACTAAAACTTGATTCAATTTTTTTTTAATTTTTCAAAAATTTATTTTAAAGATCAAAATTTTCTCTTAATTATAAAAAAATTTAAGCTTTATATTTTATATGTAAATTGTTGTGTAATGATTAAACCTCTAATTCATTGAAATGACAAAGATAAGATTGCAAAAACTATAATGATTTGATTAAGCCTTAATGTGATTGATTCCTATTTATTCTTATTTCTTCACTTGAATTGCACATATACTTTACTCATTTTCTCTAAGCATAACTTATTCAATTGACTCATTTGCACAATTTATCCTTTTACTAAATCTCATTATTCATCAGTTACTTAATTCCATTGTGATAGAGCTACTAATAACACTAACAGTAAATTCATTAATAGCAACATATTTTGTTATTATAGACCTCATTTTGTTAACACTTTTAAAAATGTTAAATATTTTAAGATATTATTAAAATATTTTTATATTAGTTTATTAATATGAAAAATAAAATTTATTTTTAATTTAAAATGATAGTATTATTAAAAATTATTAACTAAAATTCACTACACAAAAGACATCAAATAAAAATATATTTGTTTTGGTGAGAGATAAATAAATAATAAATGGAAGGAAATATATAGAAAAATACTTAAGAGAAATATTTATTACAAATACATTGAACTTATCTTATTATAAAAAAATAAAATAATCAATTATGTTACCAAACATTAACATAAGTCAATAAAAACAAATATGTGTAATTATTTAATAAATTTTAATTTATTAATTATTTAGGTTTTATGGAACAATTCTACAAGATATTGATTCTTTTTTATATCTTATATATATATTCAGTTAAAAAGTTGTTGAGAAGAATATTTTTGGTGTTATGGTATAATTATTTATAACAATTAGTTTATTAATCAAAATTAAAATTTAAAATTATAACAATCAGTATAATTTATTATTTTCTCATTTTCAAATAAATAAATAATAATAATTGATGTAACATTTGATTTGTTAGAATATTAAATTTAAAACTAAAATTTATGTAATAAGATAAATAAATTTTAATTTTAATTTTAATATATATGTTATTCATATTTTTTAGTTTATTAACTTATAGAGTAACTTTTAAATATTTTGAGAAATACTAAGAACTTATAGGTGTGTGTGTGTGTTGATTAATTAGTTTAAAATGTGTAAAATGATAAAATTAAATCATCTATTTAAATAAATAAAGAATTTTAATACAAAAATAGATCAGTTAAAGTTAACATAGAAATTTTGCTAACATTTTTGACTTAGTTTGGGAGAGCGGTGACGGTTGCTAACTTACTAAAATCAACCTGCTGAAATGATAAATATTTATTTTCAATAAGTACTTATATATTTAGGATTGATGTTTTTGTAACTACTGAAATGTAAAAATAGGTATTTAGCAAGTGCCGTTGCGGTTGCTAGAAAGAGATAAATGACTAAAAAGTCTATTGGTTTAATAAACTATTAATTATCATATAAATAACTAAAAAACATATTATTAGTCATATAAATTTAAAATTATAAATAATAAAATATTAACTTAAAATAAGAAAAATATATATTTAGTAAATAAAATATTTCATAAAAATATATTATTAGTTATATAAATATAAAATTATAAATAAGAAAATATTAAATTAAAATAAGAAAATATAAATAAAATAAATTTTGTAAATAAAATATTTCATAAAAAATATTATTATTCATATAAATTCAAACTATAAATAAAAAATATTAGTTGAAGGTATAATAGAAAATAATAATTATCAGAAGATTATTAATTGAATGTACAATTTATACCACAGAAGTACTTTCCTACTATAACTCTCTTTCTATTTATCAATTTCCGTAATAAAACATATTTTCTTTCTACCTCCTCCGATTATTCGTCAACAAATCTAAATGTATAACTGTGTTCAAAACTATAATAAATAAATACTTATCTCCGTGTAATCCATGGTCTAAACGCAGACTTTATTTCGAATGCTAACGCAGCCCCTAATTGCACACGCCACTCAACATCTATAATTAATATCTTAACATAATATTTTATTTCTTATAAAATAACATATTCTATTTCTGCCCTATGGAACACAGAGGACAATTACGGGAATTAGCTAACTAGCGGTGGGTATAAACTGTAGAGTCTCGATACGGACACGTCTTCTCCAAGCAATGGTCCATTTTAACGTTTGGTGTTGTCAGAATTCATACGTCCTTTTCCGTGCTCCTCGACAGACCGCTATTCTAGCTCAGTCGAGGCGGGCGGTGGCGTATCCAGCCCAATCGCTACTTTTGCTATGAACTCAATCACTCTTCCAATACCTTCAAATTTCCCAGCTTGCTGTCGACCCACTTTTCCTGTGAACTCAACTCGTACGCTTTACGGTTTATTCACTTTTAACTGTTTTCCTGTATCGAAATGATTCCTTTCTTCGTCCTTAACTGTCGAATTGTAGATGCATCTCCTTTTGGTTCTGGTTATATAGTTTGCTGATTACTCTTTGCTTATTTGACTTGTGTTTTACTTTATCTGGTGCCTTTCACTGAGTTCTGCTTTGGCAACCTGTTACTTGACTGAGTTCTCGGCATCCAGACAAGGGGTTGACGAACTCTTTTGTTATCGGTTTTCGTTTATTTCATTTTCTTTGGAATTTGGAGAAATGGATTCTACTTCTACATTTGTTTCCTTGATGAGATTTTCTCATTCGGTTTCTCCTGAACTTCGTTCCCGGTTTCCGTTTCCTAAATTTTATCGGGTTTCATATGTAAGACCTTGCCCTAAGGTTCTTGCCGTAGTTTGCAATGATCATAACCCAAAAAGGCCAAGTCTTGTTGTGGGTAGAGGTAAAATCCGTCAACCAAGGCTACTCAAGTCGGTGGAATTGGACCGGTTCTTGACAAGTGATGATGAAGATGAAATGAGTGAAGGTTTCTTTGAGGCGATTGAGGAGCTAGAGAGAATGACCCGAGAACCATCTGATGTTCTGGAGGAAATGAACGATAGGCTGTCTGCGAGAGAGTTGCAATTGGTTCTTGTCTATTTCTCTCAAGAGGGGAGAGACTCTTGGTGTGCACTTGAGGTATTTGAGTGGCTAAGAAAGGAGAACCGGGTTGATAAGGAGACAATGGAGCTCATGATTTCGATAATGTGTAGTTGGGTTAAGAAGTTGATTGAAGGACAGCATGATGTTGGAGATGTTTTTGACCTACTTGTGGACATGGATTGTGTTGGTTTGAAGCCAAGTTTTAGTATGATGGAAAAGGTAATCTCTTTGTATTGGGAGATGGGGGAGAAGGAGAAGGCTGTTTTGTTTGTTAAGGAGGTTTTGAGACGTGGGGTTGCTTATTCGGAGAATGATGGGGAAGGACCAAAAGGAGGCCCAACTGGATATCTTGCATGGAAGATAATGGTAAACTCCTGTGTTCTTACCATATTGTGACAGTGTATCTTTTGTTAAAATTTGTGTGGCTGTTTTAATTTTAGGTTTTGTTTCCTCTATGCATAATCAGCCAGACTTTGAGTTTTCAGGTTCTTTTGTTTTATCGTTCTCCACGTACTCATTATACACATCCTTGATATTGTTTGTATGATGAATGGAACTCTCCTTGGCCTTAATTACAAAACTTAATTTAGGATAACTGTGGAATTTTACATTCAGATGTTGCTAATGTGTCAAATATATTCTGAGGACAGATTGAAATATCTGCTTGGTGCATCTCTATAAGTTTGTGAGCAAACAATGCTTTTCCAAGGAAAAGATACCTTAGGGCTGATTATGTTTATTCATTATGATAGTTCTGAACCTTGTAGATTTCTCTTCATGTGTTCTATGTAGTTTCCTGTTAAGGATTTTTATAGAACTCTTTTAAGTAGAATTATGAAGGATTTTTCTTCGGTTTTTTATATTTATGTATGAGATATAGATGCTCCATTTTGGCAATCAAAATCTAAACAGAAAAAAAATGTTTGCAATATTGCTACTTTACAAGGCTTTTGATTGATGAAATGGATTTACGGTGACTATCTTTTTTAAAAGAACATATGCTTCCACAAAGCGTCGTAGGTGACAAGCTCACAAGCATATATACCCTTCTTCAAAATCAGATTTTCTTGATCCAATCATCTTGCTACATTATATCAGTTAAATACCTTGATTGCTGGGCTTTTTGACGTAAATGTCAATCAACTTTTTACTATTTTTCACTTTTCCTTTTATCTTTGCCTTGTTGAGTACTTTGTCAACAAATTCTTATTCTGATGATCATTACTCTGTTTCTTAGGTTGATGGAAACTACAGGGATGCTGCCAAACTGGTAATTAATCTAAGAGAATCGGGGTTGAAGCCTGAGGTTTACTCCTACCTGATTGCAATGACAGCTGTAGTCAAAGAGCTGAATGAACTTGCAAAAGCTCTCCGCAAGTTGAAAGGTTTTGCAAAGTCAGGTTTTGTAGCTGAACTTGATTCAGAGAGTGTAGGACTAGTCGAGAATTATCAGGCAGATCTTCTTGCTGATGGGATACTCTTGTCTTGTTGGGTGATTGAGGATGGAAGCCCTTCACTTCATGGAGTGGTTCATGAGCGACTTCTTGCTATGTATATTTGTTCTGGGCGTGGACTTGATGCTGAAAGACAGTTGTGGGAAATGAAGCTTGCAGGTAAGAAGGCTGATGAAGACCTATACGATATTGTTTTAGCTATCTGTGCTTCACAAAAGGAGGCCAATGCTGTAGGACGATTGCTTACAAGAATAGAGGTTATGGGCTCTCTGCGGAAGAAAAAGGCGTTATCTTGGTTGTTGAGAGGTTACATTAAAGGAGGACATTATGATGATGCTGCAGAAGCACTAATGAAGATGCTTGATATGAGTTTGTGTCCTGATTATTTGGACAGGGTTGCTGTGATGCAGGGACTCAGAAAAAGTATCCACCTATGGGGAAATGTTGAAGCTTACCTAAAGCTTTGCAGGCGCCTCTCTGCTGCAAACCTGATTGGACCTTCCCTTGTGTATCTGTACTTGAAGAAATATAAGCTCTGGATAATGAAAGCGCTTTGAATGAAGCCTTGTTTGTAAGCTCTTAAGGGTTGGTGAAAATGGAGTATTTTTCAGAGGCCAGTTTGTAGTGGGGTGAGAGTTGATACCACAACAATATAGTCGCACAAGTTACTGAAACTAATTTTGTATAGACATTAATAATGCCTTAGGAGCAGTGCAGTAAAGTAAGATGAAAGGGATCTTTTAATGCAGGAGAAATTTGAGTACATTTCAGGCATCCTGTTCCTGAGGCAATGTAGAGATACATGTACATATATTAGATGGTGTAACAAAATTAAAGTTAAACGTCAAACACGAGTGTGATCTATTTCTCTGCATATGTATTCTCTTCTTAATAACAAGCTTTTGCAGCGTTCAAGTAAATATTTGACTGTCCCTATGTATGAATGGACATGGACTGCCCTATGATTTGCTTCTGGGATTGTATAAACCAGTTTTTCAGGGATTGAAGCTCTTTGGTAGTTGGCTTTCCGAATTATCCAGCCAAATCCAAATGTCTTTCTTTTGGTGCTTTCACTTGGTATTGTATTCACACGTCTTCCATGCTTGTTCGATGAAATGCATTGCCTTCTCTGAAAACAAGACGGTTAAAAATCCTCGACTCCACCCGCTAGTCATGGATTATTCCTTTAGTATTTGATATGTTAATTGTATAAATCTGTTTGGATATTAGTTAATTGGAGACGGGAAACTCTAAAAACTCCAACAAATGGTGGACTGGTCACGGATACTCTATATTCTTCACGTTAACATTATTTACAGAAGAGAGTTATTTGGCCGGTAAAAACTAAGAATGTCATTGCTCTCCTCGACTTGGTACGCTAATCTTTTGGAGTTCCTGAAAGAAACAAGCTCATTCACTACCAAGAAGTGTTGGTGGATGGGATCCTTACTCCCGCTCTGGAACTGCTAAATGTTGGTACTGCTATATGGTCTGCTACTCTTGTTAGATACTTCTGGAATAAAAGACCTTCCTTTCTATAAGTTCAAGCTTGGGCTATGGCTAAATGGTGCAAGAAAGGCCTAGAGAATACTATGCTCACTGAAGAGGACACTTTCATCTTCAAGTTTGCTCCCGATTGCAACCTGAAAGAAATTTTGGAACAAGGCCCCTGACACATTAAAGGGTAGCCTATGTTCCTGTAGAAATGGAGACTAAGCATAGAATTAGATAGGAGTAGCACTGGCACCTTTCCAATATGAATGAATTTTCACAATGTCCCATTGGAGTTTTGAACAATTGAAGGACTGAGTTACTTAGCAAGCTCACTGGGTAAATCACTTACTATGAACTCCCAAACTGTTTGAATTGATAGAATCTACTATGCTTAAATATGTGTGGAAATACAAAAGGATAGTGAACCGCCTAAAGTGATTCCTGTAATGAAGCAGGGTGAGAGTGGTGAGCTAACTATGGTGGAGATTAAACTCTTGTACCTTTGGAAACGTAGGAATTTTAGTAGATGGTGGAACCTTATAGGAAGACCTCTTACAAATGGAGCTTATGATGAACTTATAGGACACATGGAAGTTAATCCAAGTTCTGAGTCACTCAGGAAAGAAAATAATCCTATGGTGACTGAACATGAGGAAGTTAGAGACAAGGAGCTTAATATCTCTAATCAATAGATTGCTTCCACCAATTCATATGAGGAGACAACCAATGTAATTGATCCAATAATTGCTACAAATGAAATGGACTCAGAGGAAGAGGAAGCTAAAGTTAAAGGAAAAGCTTTAGAGGAGTTTGGAATTGTTTTAAACACTAGAAGAAAATTAAGAAGCTTGAAAGGAAAAAATAGGTTGAGATCTCTTCAGGCTCTTTCCAGATATCCTGCATGAGTTTCTTTATATGAAATACAAAAGGGCTTAATGACCCTCTTAAAAGGCAAAATATAAAGGAGATTGTGATGGAGAAAAAAGCCTGTTTATTAGGTTTATTAGAAACTAAAATAAAGTTACCTCAATTTTAGTATTGCTTGAGTTTTTTGGGAGCTGAATGCAGAATACTTTCGAATAAAATGTATCACTATAATGGTAGGTTAATTATAGCCTGTAAATCAGACTAGGTAACTTTGCAAACTACTTTCATTTTTCTCGAAGTAATTCACAGTAATTGTGAATTCTAGGGAGCTACTGATAGTTTAGATCTCTTTATTATATATGATGCTAATCATGCCTTTCAAAGAGTCAAGCTATGGGAGGATATCAAAGCCCTTCACTATGTAATCAATAGACCTAGGGCTGAAGTAAGAGATTATAATTGCATCTTATTTCTAATGGAAGTAGAAGGCAATATAATCAAAATAAAGTGGATAGAGAGCTAGTTAAAATCACTCAAACTACCAATGTGGTGGAACTGACCCATATAGGATATCTTTATACTTGGAACAATAAGCAATAAGGGGATTATTTCATAAGAAAAAAATTGGATAGACTTATGGTGAATCAATAGTGGTTAATCAAACATCCAAATTCCTTTGCACTGTTTAGAGAACCAATAAGTTCTGATAACTCTTGGATGGAAATCCAGGGATTGACTAGTAGTAGGATTGCTAGAGCCCCTTTCATTTTTTTCAATGGTCTGAAAAAAAAAAACAAGGATTTGAACATATGATAAGAATTAGCTAGCAGAAAGAAGTAAGGGGTTTCAAATCTTATCAGCTGATAAGGAAACTTCAACATGTCAAGAAAGGCATAAAACTCTTCTACAAGGAAACCACAATGAATTCTCAGATATCCTTAACTTGCTAAGGAGAAACTAAGGAAAAACTCAAACTAATTGTTGCATTTGTCCCCTTAAGGTTAAACTGAAAGACTAGGAAACTACTACCTTAAAGGAACACAATTCTGTTATGAACTTTCATAAATCCATTCTAAACAGAAGGTTAGAGTTAATTGGCTAAACGAAGGTGATGCTAACATTAAGTTCTTTTTTTACTCTACTTTGGCTTAAAGGAATAATAATAAAATTACAATGATTTATGAGGAAAGGGGCCAAAGGTGCAAATATCTAGATAACATTAAAGACATTTCTTTAAACTACTTTAAGGAGCTATTAAGAATCTCAGATCTAGAAGAAAATTAGTTATAGAGAAATTTCATGTGTAAGGATAAGCTTAGCCAATAGGTGAAAGATTCTTTGATCATCCCAATCTCTATACAAGAGATTAAAAACACCTTGTTCAGTCTTAATCCATTTAAGGCACATGACCCTGATAGACTCATAGCTTACTTTTTTCAGAAAACTTAGGACGTTAATTGGGATCTAGTTGTGGGAGTTATCTAGGAATTCTTCTTTCCTTCTAGTATGCTAAAGGAGATCAATATTACTTACATATGCATGGTTCCAAAGACCTTAATCCTGAAGGATTTTCACCACATTTGTTGTTGCAACACCATATATAAGATAATTTCTAAAATTCTTGCCAATGCACTCAAAGGTTCCCAAAATTCCCGAATATATTATCTTAAGGTGCTTTCGTGCAGGGAAGATCGATTAGTGATAAAATTCTGCTTGTCCAAGAGCTAATGAAAGATTACACTTCCAAAAGAGCTATTAAGAGTTACACCTTAAGATTGATCTTTTCAAAGCATTTGAGTCAATCAATTGAAATTTCCTTATCAAGTGCCTTCAAGCTTTCGATTTTGTAGCTCAATTTTTTCACTATATTAGAGTTTGCTCTCTTCAGTCAGTTTTAGCTTACTAATCAATGGAAACCTTTCCAAAATGTTTCAAGACTATAAGGGAATTAGGAATAGCCCCTTACCTATTCTCTTTAGCAATTGAAATATTTTCAAGGATGCTATTGGCTTTCTTTGATGGCAATACCGTATTCAAGTACAATCACAAATGCAAGGAGTTAAAACTTAATCACTTAGCTTTTGTTAATGATCTTATGCTATTTTATGGAGCTAATTCTTATTCTTTTACACTTATAATGAGAACAGTAAAAGTGTTTACAAGTAAAGACCAACTTTGATAAAAGCTACATCTATATACCCTTTGACATTTAAAATAGAGAGGAAATTAGAAGGTTGATAAGGCTTGATGTGCAATCCCCTCTAATCAAATATTTGGGAGTTCTTATCACTACTAATAAACACAAATATGCAGATTGCCTAACTTTACTTGAAAAATACAGAGCTGGAATAAACCTTTGGTAGAATAAAAGTATTTTCATAGTTGGCATATTGCAATTGATTTCTTCAGTGTTGAGGAATATCCACACCCATTAGAGTGCCCATCTACTATTGCCTAAGAAGATTATTAAAGAGAATGAAAGGTGAATTAAACCATTTTTATGGTCAGATAAGATAGGCAATTCTAAAGGAGCCAAAGTGAAGTGGGAGGGGGTTTACCTTAAAAACGAGGAAGGAGGAAGAAGGTCTTAAGCTGATCCCTCTCATGATAATGCAAAAGGTATTAGTAATTAAGAGAATCTAGAGGCTTTTCAAGTATAAGGAAACTCTATGGTCAAAATGGATCAATAAATACTACTTAAAGGAAAGGAGCTTTTGATAGCTAAAGCTTAATAAGGAAAATTCCTGGAGTTTTAAAAAGATTCTTAGCTTGATAGATTAAGTATATCCATATATAAAGATACAGATTGGTAATAGAGAGTCAACCTAGTTTTAGTGAAATGTTATATTTGATTATCAAGATTCCTCTTAAAGCCAAGGTAAGCAACATCATTCAAAATGGGGAATGGAGCTACAATTATAGAAAGGATGCCAGATTATTGAGTTGCTTATTGAATTACCAACTTAAGGGTGAAGAGGATAGACCTACTTGGACAAGTAATAGCTTACTGGAGTTTAATAATGCTTTTTTTATAAGCTGTTCAAAGCCATATATCCCAAAGTTCCCTAGTATGATTTAATATAGAAGAATGCATTATCCCCCAAGGAAACAATCATTAGTTGGTTAGTTGTTAAAAATAGAATGAAAACAAACATAAGATGGTATGGAAGCTCAGATAGGTTTGATCTAAGGTGTTTTATGTATAAAGATGATATTGAATCTACACCACATTTATTCTTCCAATGCAACTTTCTCAAGCCATTTGGCTACAAATCCAAAATAACGTGCAGATTGATTGTTCACAAAAGGAATGGATAAAAATAATCCATTGAGCCAGTAAGATGAATACCTCCTTGAAGAAAGATGGGATAATTAAACAACTTTATGTTACACCATTTACTCAGATCTAGAGAGAAATAAATAATAGATTATACAGAGGAGTAGAGACGGAAGTTTAAAAGCTAGGGGTCCCATTGTCAATTGGATTAGGGAAATCCTAATAGCTTATGATCTTAGTCCACTATCGGTCAAAGAATGAGAAATATTAGGAATTTTTAGCGATTTCTAATTGTTCTTGAGTTGGAACTTATGTACTACTAATGTCTATATGATTTAGTGTCATAATGACTTTCCTTGTCATTGTACTTTTGACTAAGTTCTTTTTTTATTAATAAAATTTATTCATTTTACAAAAAAATTATGATGGCATAACGCCTTAATATGTTTCTAAGAATGGAGTAATCTCATCAGGAACCACCTTAACTATTGACTCATTTAGTAGAATGATCATCATATTAATCTTGCAGTCTCAACTTTAACATTCATTAGCATATTGTAAACTATGGTAGCAACATCCCTAGTTTTCACATTTAATATATTTAGTCAATTCATACTCTTGCTTACCTTTAAACTAAACCTCAACAACCTATTCATAATATAAATGTGTACAGTAGTAGTGTTGACCATTGCAACAACATCAACACCATTAATAGAAAGGTATGGGCAATACTACCTCACCCAAGAGAAAGTTGGGTAATTAGAGAGAGTTCATTATTGTAGCTTCTTTATCATTTATTTCATTATTAATTAGTTTTCTCCCATTCAAGACATTCACAAGAAAAGTGACATCTATTGCAAATGACATAACGTTTTTTTTTCATTGGATTGGACCTCATTTCTAGTCAATTTTAACTTTACCTTGGTCATTTTTCACGAGTTTTAACTCATTCTTAGGCATGTCCTTGTCATTTTTGTACTCGTCTTTATACATAAAATGATCAGAGCCATTCATTACTTCTTTATCTTTATTAAGATGCAAATTCACCAAGCAATCAGTTATTATAATTACGCTGGATGAATCCTAGATCCTTTGCAGATAATTCAATTTGTGACCAAGTTTGCATTCTAGATAAAGAATTAAACAATTTATCTTTTTTTTCAATATCTTTTGAATATCCAACATTAGTTTGTTAAACGCCTTTAAACAATTACAGATAGTCCCCTCTTGTTATATTTTTTTAAAGGATTCATAAGCAATATATGATATATTGTAAGGAAGGAATTATTCCTTCAATTGAAAAACTAACAATTCCTATATATTAATTTATTTCTAGCCAATATTCAAATTTTCATTCATCCAAACTCTCCATCAAATTTTTACATCTTCCACAAACTACATTCTAATTATGAATTTGTCAATTTGAAGGATCTTTTTAGTTACAAAGTACTACTATATGTCCCAAAAAAAAATTCTCCGATGCTTTTACGTCACAAACTCCTTTGAAATGTTTAATATTATGGATTTTCGTTCAAGAAAAATTTATGCCACCCCCTTGTGCAACATTGTTATGTAGGAAGGCTAATGTATCTTCTAGCAAACTGAACCTCTGATTTCCCACACCAAATACATCATCTAAACACCTTTTGATGGCAGTAACCACATCCTCCAACATCAAGACACACAATCAATTACATTATTTTTATTATAGAATGTATATCTATAAATATAAATTGCATATATGACAAGTTCCTAATGCATAATAATAGGGATCTCATTTAGTTCCTTATGTAATTGGGAACTGAGTTATATATATATATATATTCCAATTTCTTATATATACTTAGATAAATCACTACTACTTGAATTTTTCCATAATTCATGTCTTATAAAGCTACTTCATTTCATGCTAGTCTAGCTTCCATATTGGTTACATTAAATCTCATAAAAATCTACTCATTTGATTTATTACTATTCCCTTCATACCATTATGCAGTCCTAACTTTTCCATATTTGAAAACACTTAAATAACACCTATCTTTAGCATGAATTCATCATTAATTATATTTAAAAGCCCAACTTAAATCATACATATAACAACCTCTAAACTACTATTTTCATTCATCCAAAAACAAAACAAAAAAGTAACTAATTCATCCATCATTTTCCAACATAACTTTAATGTCAACACTACATTCAATCCACCCTTAATTAGTCATCATAAAATCCTACTAAAACATGCCACAATAGATCAGTACTTCACTTACTTGTTCAGCTTAAATGTCACCTTAATATTCCAAGCCTGCTTTGCCTCACATGTATACAAGATCATCTCAGGAACAAGGTGGGTGTAGGATGGTTTTAGAAAAGGCAAGAAGATGACAACAAATACAACAATGTTCTACTTTTATAACTATCTTTATTAAGGATTTTTCATGGATTTTGGTGTGGTAATTGAACAAAATTTAGGAAGAAAAAAAGAAATGTGAGGGAGAAGTAAATTTCGGCAGTGAGAGGAAGAAGGAGAGACTTTCATCAAAAAACAAGTGAAGAGGCTTTACATTGTGTGTGTAGAGTGGTATGAGTGGAGGACAAGTTTAAGGACACTTGTCAAGTGTCTAGGCTAGCTATATGTCCTCTCTTTATGCTGCCATATGTTACTTAGTTACAAGGCCATTTGTCACTTAATTCTATTGCCATATGTCACTCATTATATAGGCTTAGTCATCCTAAATTTTCACATATTAACTTGTCTTGCTACTTGAAAATTTTCCTAGTCTACATGTACATTTTAATTTATCAATCTTCCAATTGTGACAAATAACTCAAAATTCCTAATTGTGATCCATCAATTGCATAATCATGTTATAATTATTTAGAAACTTTCACACCCCAGAACATGTCAATTGAGAACAATTTTTCTAAATCAACATTTGTATTTGTGTGTATGCTCATATTAAGCATGTGAATGAAATTATAAAATCATATGCTAGATTTTAGGTTCTGATCATGCATCTCATACATAATATATATCAAACATAACAGTGAAAATAAAACGGAGCCTCAAAAACTAAATCTACTTATGTATATAGAAATAGAAAAACAAAAACATGAAATGTAGGATGCGTACATACCTTTCTGAGGATCTCCTTCATTATTTAATCTTCTCTACATTGGGTTGTCGTAAATCACAAAGATCAACGCAGACCGTCTCTAATGAAAGTACACACGAAGATAGAAGGATGAAACCTCACTAGGAGATGGCTAGAATTCTTTCTTTGTGTGCCAGCAAAGACAAGAACTCTTGAGAGAGTTAGAGAAGAAAGTGTGTGTGTAAAAAAAAAGAACTTTTTTTCTCTTTCATTTTGTGTCTTACATAAGATGCACCAAAATCATCTTAATTTTTTGCACCATTTGGCCTTCCGTAACCACCATCACTAATTGAAAGATATGAGAAGTTAACGGTCATGAATAGCATGTATTAATGGAAGTTATGGGAAGTTAATGACCATGAATAGCATGCATTAATCGAAACCAATAATATTTGTTTCTAATCGATTCCATGCAATGTTTTCTACCATGATCACATCACGATACAATCCGAAAACACTCTCTTATATCTTAAATTACCATTCAAGACCATTTTACTCATCCTTCGGATCTCCTATATGTGTGACCCATTAGATTCCCAGTTATGTTAACCACTTGAATTAACACTTAATTCAAGTAAGTCAAGTGCGGTATCTAGCAACACCTCATAACCCCCAATTGACTGGAAAGTCAGTGGTTTGACTACGAACCCTTCCATATGCAATGTTTCCATACAATTTGTCCTTTCACCATCTATACCCTACTTGGTTCAGAGTATGGTCGAAGTGTCAACTCCTATTAGATTGACTACGTCACTTCTAGTCCAGATGTTATTAGATCTTGTCTTAAGGATCTCATTACTCTATGTATCATTAAAGACTCTCTTCATGAAACATATCTACTCTAGCCAGAGACTCTTAAGTAATGACCCCGATAAGAGGCCATGTATCATCTCCTTCTATTAGAATTGGTGAATCCTTTATTGGCTACTCAATTACTTCCGAATACCTCAAGTTATACCCAATCACCACCTTATGAGTAACCCCTAAAAGACACTGATGAATGGAGTCAAAACATAGGATTAGTAATCGAGATATCCTTGAGCACCTCAAGTCAAAGGACACTTGCATCATTTCTATGCTGAGACTATCATTGACACTGGAATAGAATATCCATATGATTATCTCATAGTAGGTCAATAGGGCACTTGTTACCCTTAGTAAGCATCCATATGTTAATTCTAAACAACTCATATCTATATTTTATGAGATATACTGCTTGATCTAATTAAGGAGTATAATATGCGCTAGTTAATCTGGATTAATGATATTCCATCTCATTAATCCTATGACTAGGAAAAGTTTAGATATTAACATAATTACACATGATAGGAATCTCATTATCATGATCTCATCATGATTTCCTCCATGCTATGTTTTATATCAAGTACTTCGTTAAATCAATTTAAGATCAACATTAAAACCATAAACATATAAATATCGAAATAATGAAAAATGCCTTTATTAATCATAAAATGATTTAAGTGCTAAAGGTGATTGCCTTTAAATCACTTCTCTAACAAACTCCCACTTGCACTAAAGCTAATCGCCTTGATATCTAATACCATAGGTGTGTACATATGACACAAAACTCTTTTGGGAAATAGGCTTAGTTAATCGATTAGCTATACTTTGATCGGTGGGAACTCTCTCTATCTTGGCATCATTTTTACCAATGATCTCTCTAATCAAATGGTAACACTTAATTACATGTTTGCCTTTTGATAAGACCTCAATTCCTTCACTTGTGCTATAGCCCCGTTGTTTTCATAATACAACTTCACTGGGTCAGTGATGCTTGGAACTACATCAAGTTCCATAGTGAACTTCATAATCCAAACTACTTCCTTTGCTGCTTTTAAAGTTGCAATGTACTCTGCCTCTTTTGTAGAATCAGCAGTCGTTTCTTATTTGAAACTTTTTCAAATCATTTAGTGTGAATACATATCTAGACTAGGATCTAGAGTCATCCTTGTTGGATTGGAAGCTGTCATCAATATACCCGCTTACCATAAAATCACCTTCTTTTTATACCAAGAAGACATCTTTAGTTCTTCTCAAGTACTTAAGGATATTCTTGATAGGCACCCAATGACCTTCACCAGGGTTTGAATGATATCTGTAATACTTTGAGCATACGATACATTGGGTCTAGTATATAATATAGCATACATGATTGATCCTATAACCGAAGCATAAGGAATCAAAATCATGTCAGTACTCTCTTCTTGTGTCTTTGGTCATATAGATTTAGAGAATGTAATCTCATATACCATGGGAAGATAACATCTCTTAGATGACTCCATGCTAAACCTCTTTAGCATCTTATCTATGTATGTAGACTAACAAAAACCAAACAACCTCTTAGATCTATCTCTATAGATCCTTATCCCCAAAATACAAGTTGATTCTCCAAGGATTTTTATAGAGAAGTTCTTAGCTAACCAAATTTTTACGGATTGCAAAGTTAAGACATCGTTCCCTATTAGCAATATGTCATCTACATATAATACAAGGAATATGATTTCACTCCACTAACCTTCTTATACACACATGGCTCATATAGATTTTGTGAGAAACTAAACTATTTGATTGTCTCATCAAATTGGATATTCCAACTTCTTGATGCTTACTTCAATCCATCAGTGGAAGCTTGATACCTTTTCTCTATTCATGGATATGAAACCATCAGGCTGTGTCATATACACATCCTCGGTTAGTTTCCATTAAGGTATCTCATAATCATAATGAGCGGCAATGGCTAGAAGTATCCTAATGGATTTAAGCATAGCTACTGGGATAAACGTCTTGTCATAGTTAACACCTTGCCTTTGATGATAACCTTTTTAGCTAAAAGCCTAGCTTTATGGGTAACTACATTACCTTCTATGTAAGTTATTCTTTTTGAAAAATCATTTGCACCTTATAGGTTTTATCCCTTCTGATGGGTCAACCAAATTCCATACTTAGTTTTCATATATGTAATCCATTCAGATTTCATAGCTTGAAGCCATTTGTCAGATTCTGAACTCTTTAGAACCTCTTCATAAGTAGTAGGCTCTTCATCTTCCATGAGCAATATGTCGTTAAGTTCACTTATAAGAAATCTATATCTATTAGGAACATGACGTATCCTATCTAACTTACGAACTTCTTGTGCGTCAGAAGGTTAAACTATTATTTCATCTTCATGAACAATAGTCTCGGGTCCAGGTAGTTGATCTACATCTGTTTAAGCATCTTGAACTTCCACAAGTTCAATTTTGCTCCCACTGTCTTCTCTTAGAAGAAACTCTCTAAAATGACTGCATGTTTTGAAACAAACACCTTTTGGTCTGAAAACATGGTAGAACTAATATCATATAGTTTCCTTAGGATATCTTACAAGCAAACACTTATCAGATTTAACTTCAAGCTTATTTGACTGAATCTGCTTCACATAAGCAGGATAACCCCAAACTTTCATATGAGAAAGATAAGGTTTATTGTTAGTTCATATCTCATATAGAGTAACATCAACTGACTTGGATGGTACTCTGTTTAATATATAAACAGAAGTTTCAAGTGCATACCCTCAAAAGGATTTTGGCATGTATGGACATCGAACCACACACATCAGTATGTATTAGGCATAAAAGTCCACTAGTTTGTTCACCTTTTTTCTTTAAAGGGTAGCTTAGTCACCTTGCTTAATAAGTAAGATTCACATGTTTCATATGATTCATAATCATATGACCCTAAACTACACAAAACATACGTCTCTCACTTATATGGCTAAGGTGACAATGCCATAAGTAAGACAATTTCACATTATCTCATTTTATTATTTTGTTAATATTGATATTTAGAATCGGATTAGACATATCCAATATGTATATACCATTGCAAAATATACCCAAAATATATAATATTCCATTGAAATAGATTAAACAACCATTGTTATTGAAATTTAAATGGAATCAAGCTTTATTAAAACTAACAACAGACATTACATTTTTTGTCAAAGCAGGTACATAAAAACAATTGTCCAATTCTAATACAAGCCCACTAGGGAGTGTCAATACATATGTGCGTACAGCTAATGCAGCAACTCTTACTCTATTGCTGACTCATAGGTTTGACTCTCCCTTGTTGAGTTATCTACTATTCCTAAGGCTCTTCATGTCTATTACAATTGTGTGAGCACAACCGGTATCTAATACCTATATATATCAAAAACAATATGAATATCAATAATATAAATACCTAAAGTAGATGGGACATCAAATGCCTTCTTCTACTTCAAGGACTCCAGATAGGCCTTACAGTTTCTCTTCTAGTAGCCATCCTTACCATAGTGGAAGCAAGTTCCCTTCGAGGCAGTCTTCTTTGCTTTCTTGATACCTCCTTTAGGCCCTAAAAACTTCTTCTTCTTTTGACTCTTTTTCTTCTTGTGGATAGATGGCTCAACTGCCTTGAACATATTGACTAGCTCGGGAATTATGCTGGATATACTGCTCATCCGATAATTAAGATAAATTATAAGTAACTATCGGTTAAACTCGTCAGAATTAAGTCCATACTTAATTAATGATCTAAAAGAAAACCCAATGAGGCCTACTGCTCGATGTAGCCATTCATCTTCAATGCATATTGCACTGGAGATGCCCCCTCAATAGTCTTGGAGCAGAAGAGCAAGCACGAAGTCTCGAACCTTTTGAACCTTACTTGCTCATTAAAGAGCTCCTTAAGATGATAGACTATGGTATGAGCATCTGCAGACTCGTGCTGCTTTTGCAGCTCCTGTGACATAGTGGCTAGCATAATACAACTAGCCATTTCGCTATCATCGAGATGCTTCCTGTATGCCTTCCGATCATTATCAGAAGTATCAACAGCAGGGAGATCGGGAAGTGGTTCTTCCAAGATATAACCAAGCTTTTTGGAGCTGAGAACTATTCTCAAGTTCCTGAGCCAATCAAGGAAGTTTGGTCCAGTCAACTTGTTAGCTTCCAACAATGATCTTAGATTCACACTAGTACTCATGGTGTTAACTCGGGCAATAGCAACCTATCATCACGTAGAGAAAAATTAGAATGTACTTAAATGCATATCTACTTTAATAACACGCATTATAGCTCCCACTATTTTCACAAATTCATAACTCTCAATATAAATCTGAGAGAACTTATAGAGAAATTCTCCTATTGGGCCGATATCTAATATCCCTAATAATGACCTTGGATTTGCCCAACAAGCCACCTTAGTTCAACTAGTAGGTATCGATCATATCAATTGAATCTCTAATGCAACTATCAAATCTAGTGCTATCAACTGTTGAAGTGTGCACACTTATTGGGCTATCAACTCTTGACACATGTACATATGATGTACGCTACCCAACTTTGCCTTTGTCCTCATTGATCTTGAGTTTTCCCAACAAACCAACTCTTTTGGTTAAAACCGACCCATTAATCTGGAAATCCCATTTTTATGGTTTGAACATATCTGTGTAAAGCAGGCTTGGGTTTGACCAATAACCCGAACTATAAAAAGACTCTAGTTCTTGCCACATTAAAGGAAGGCATTAGTTTTAATATTATAAGTGAGGGGTTTGACTAAAGTCTTATCCAATAACCCTAACTATAGAAGGACTTATTAAGTCAAGAGGACTTTACGATGATTAATTTTGATGACAGTCAAATAATAATAATTTTAGAAACAAATGAATGTCTTTGACAAGTGTGTTAAGTGTGCAGACAAAGTACAGACATAGAAGGAAATATAGACGCAAAGTCAATATAGACGCAGACGCAGATGCAAAGACAATATAGACGCAGACGCAGACGTAAAGTCAATATAGACTCAAATGCAGACGCAAAGTCAATATAGACGCAGACGCAGACGTAAAGACAATATAGACGTAGATGCAGACGCAGACGCAAAGACAATATAGACACAGACGCAAAGGCAACATAGACGCAAAGGCAACACAGACGCAAATACATAGACGATATCATAAAGATACATTAACACGTCAGACAGTTATTTAGTCAGAGTTAGTTACAGAACTCAATTAAATGACATTTATCTAGAAGTGGTTATCAAGAATAAAGAAGTGATTATCAAAGATCAAGAAGCAGTTAGAGACGAAGACTATAAATATCAGTTATAATCGAAGATGTTACGATCTTATAGATCTTAGACAAGTTAGAAAGTTAGACAATCTGAGAGAAAATTCTTACAATGCTTACTTAGAATAGAGCTAACATTACTGTAGCAAAAGTTTACAATCTTTTTCTAGTGAGAGAAAGAAAAGGTTGATAGCCGTGAGAGGCTAAGATAGTGAAAGAATACTTTGTAAGAGACCTGAAGAGGCTCTGGAAGGGAAGAAAGAATACTTGTAA
>JANZXR010000008.1:27385160-27405909 GCA_027575705.1 Erythroxylum echinodendron
AGATGTACCCTGAAAGAACAACAGGTGACCTGACTGAAGAACAGATACATGAAGCAGTGAGAAACATAGATGAAGCACGTAACGCAGAACAATCAAGAGAAATCTATATTTCACATCACATCTCAAAAGCATTAGGAAGTAATTGTGAATGCTTTACCACAGATGCAAGTTCTCAGGTACTCGGAAGAGTGACTAAAGGAAAGTACAAAACTATTGAGGTTGGAGGTATGTTTGTCAACTTAGAGACTTTTGTGTACCTGATTATGCACTTTAGACCTTTAAGTTTTATACCCTCACTTAAATATGACCTTCACCTTCTTGGAAAAACTATTCCAAAACTACCTAGAGCTGATGACCTTGATCTCCTAGAAGGAAAGCAATTCTTCAAACCTCCTATCTTGAAAATAATAGAACTAGATGTAATACCCTCAGAAACATCAGATGCTACATACTTATATCTATCGAGCCAACTCAACCAGTCAAACTTATTGGAATGGAAGAAGTAAGACATTCTGAGCAGTGGAGTCAAGAAGCCTTAGTGAAGCAGACTGAAGAAATTAATACTAAGGTTGATGATCTACAAGACTCATCCAGCAGTGGAGTCAAGAAGCCTTAGTGAAGCAGATTGAAGAAATTAATACTAAGGTTGATGATCTACAAGACTCAGTGGATTATCTACAAACCTCAGTGAATGATCTACAAAACTCAGTTGGTGATTTACATGAGGAATTAGCTTATTTACGAGTTACAACTGAAGCAGACCTCAAGTTGGTCAGAACATATATGTAGCAAATATTTTCTAAAATAATGAAGCATCTGAGGTAACCTTTTTGATTAATAAAAAATAGGGGGAGAAAAGAAAAGAAGAAAAAGGGGAGACAAAGGGAGACAAGAAAAAGAAGAGGAGAAGAGAAGAAAAACAGAAGAAAAGAAGAAGATAACATGCATATATGTATTTTTGGTTATTGTCTTCTTATTCTTTGTTTGATTGTTGTCTTCTTATTTGTTGTTTGTTGTCGTCTTACTCAATTGTTGTTTTCTTATTTATCAATTGAATAAAAATTCATTTAATTTGATTTCTCTAAAATTATGATTTTTTGTTATCATCAAAAAGGGGGAGATTGTTAAGTCAAGAGGACTTTACGATGATTAATTTTGATGACAATCAAATAATAATAATGTTAGAAACAAATGAACATCTTTGACAAGTGTGTTAAGTGTGCAAACAAAGTACAGACGCAGAAGGAAATACAGATGCAAAGACAATATAGACGCAGACGCAAAGTCAATATAGATGCAAACGCAGAGTCAAAGTCAATATAGATGCAGACGTAGACGTAAAGACAATATAGACGCAGACGTAGATGCAGATACAGACGCAAACGCAAAGACAATATAGACGCAGACACAGACGCAAAGACAATATAGACATAGGCACAAAGGCAAAACAGACGTAGAATCATAGACGATATCATAAAGATACATTAACACGTCAGACAGATATCTAGTCAGAGTTAGTTACAGAACTTAACTAAATGACGGTTATCTAGAAGCAATTATCAAGAATAAAGAAGATGTTATAGTCGAAGATGTTACGATCTTAGAAATCTTAGACAAGTTAGAAAGTTAGACAATCTGAGAGAAAATTCTTACAGTGCTTACTTAGAATAGAGCTAACATTACTGTAACAAAAGCTCATAGTCTTTTCTAGTGAGAGAAAGAAAAGGTTGATAGCCTGGAGAGGCTAAGATAGTAAAAGAATACTTTGTAAGAGACCTAAAGAGGCTCTGGAAGGGAAGAAAAAATACTTGTAATCATTTGAAGAATAGTGAAACACTCAGGCAAACTCTGAGGATTGGACGTTGCCCACGATTTGGGGTGAACCAGTATAAAAATTGCAGTGTCTATCTCTCTATTCTTTACTTCAGTTTATTTTGTTGTTAAATAATTATATAGAAGTTAACTTGCGATTTAACTACGTAATAACCTTGTGATATCTTTTTAACAAGAAAGAGAAGTTCTTAGCGATAATTTTTATATTCAATAAGGATACACCATTTAACCCCCCTTCTTTTGTATCAAGTTTCTTGAACGTAAAGTCTATACTAACGTGTGATTTACTTCAGGACTCCGGTTCTCGCCATATTAAAAGAAGGCGTTAGTTTTAATATTCTAAGTGAGAGGTTTAATTAAGGTCTCATCTAACTTACATGGTCTTATACATATAACTCATATATATACATACATCATGCCATGTAGTTATAGTAACTATATGTATGTGTGTATATATATATATATTTTTAATGTGGCCGATTTCTCCTCTTTTGCAATCAGTTTTGCTATAGCGCCTGCTGCTCTAGCTAATTGTCCACCCTTTTCAAGTGTGATTTCTATGTTATGTATGGCAGTGCCTAAGGGCATATCAGTTGAACTAGATTCTTCTTTTTGATCAATCAAAACCTCTTCCTAAAGCTTGTATATATATACACACATACATATATTTACTATAACTACATGGCATGATGTATGTATATATATGAGTTATATGTATAAGACCATCTAAGTTAGATGAGAGCTTAATTAAACCTCTCACTTAGAATATTAAAACTAACACCTTCTTTTACTATAACTACATTGCATCATATGGACTACCCAATCAAATTAGGCTTACTATAACTATATGGCATGATATAGACTACCCAATCAAATTAGGTCTAAGCCCATAACCATCCAGCATGCAAGCCCACACATTCTCCTAACCATTCATTCTTTAATGCATATATGTAAACACATCATTTTGGTTATGACCTCTTATGGATGCTAACATGGAAACCCAATTCAACACTTGGATTTAAGCCCAATCCAACACTTAGATTTACTGTCTTCCTTTTACTAACTTGTCTAAAATTAGTAATGTATTTTATTTCGATTAGAATTAATATTAATCTAATTAACATGAATTCCTAGTTCCAGAAATTAATTCATAATTAGTTTACCTTAAAATAATTATTTGATGTCCAAATTTAAAGAACTTCGATTTTGTTATATATGCCAATTTTTTTATCTTACTAGAAAATCTATTACTCTACTAAAATTAATTTAAAATTAATTTCTATAATTTCCCAAAATTTTCAGAACATCAAATCATTATTCCAAGCATCTCTAGGTCATTTCATGATGATCAAAATAATTTATGAATCACCCAAAAATTATCATGATCACTGAAACACCAATAAGACACCAAAAATGAAAAATATGACTTAAATTTTCTGGAAATCAAATTTCAAGCAAAATCATTTAGGCATGCATCAAACAAAAAATTAAGACATTTTTATCACATAAAATTTTTTAAGGTTCTATAGCTGAAAAAAAACATATAAAAACATCAAACAAAACAAATTCTACAATTTTTGGAAAACTATCCAGATCAAGAAAATTATTTGATAAAATTAATAAAATTTTTTAATAATTAAACAAAAATTACAGAGGCATAAACACATCCCAAATATATTCACATAAAATTTTCAAAATCAAATTCCACGAAAATCACAATTTAGCCAATAGACATCACATGCTCAACAGAAAAACATATTTCATGCATGTTCTTGTAAAGTCAAAATTAAATATTTTAATCACATTAAAATTATTTTCAATCACACTAAATACATCTTATGAACAGATTGGTGAAAGAAAATCATGAAAATCATTTTTCAATAATTAATTTCGAACAAAACATTATAGGAGTGTAAGTTGTCACAAGCATGAAAACAAATGTCATGCATTCTACATCCAACAAGGCACAAGATGACTCTGATGCCACTGATAGGTTCTAATCATGCATCTCATATATAATATATATCAAAAATACACAATGGAAATAAAAAGGAACCTCAAAACCTAGATCTACTTATGCATATAGATATAGAAAAACAAAAACATGAAATGTAAGATGTTTACATACCTTTATGATGATCTCCTTCATTCTTTAACCTTCTCCACATTGGGTTGTCGTAAACCACAAAGATCAACACAGACCGGCTCTAATGAAAGTCCACACGAAAATAGAAGGATGAAATCTTACTAGGAGATGGCTAGAATTCTTTCTTTGTGCTAGCAAAGACAAGAACTCTTGAGAGAGTTAAAGAGAAAAAGTGTATATGTAAGAAAAAGAACCGTTTTTTTCTCTTTCATTTTGTGTCTTACACAAGATGCACAAAAATTATCTCAATTTTTTGCACCATTTGGCCTTCCATAACCCCATCACTAATGGAAAGTTATGGGAAGTTAATGGTCATAAATAGCGTGCAATAATGGGAGTTATGGGAAGTTAATGACCATGAATAGCATGCATTAATGGAAGCCAGCAACACTTGTTTCTAATCCATTCCATACAATGTTTTCTAACACGATCACATTGCGATATAATCTTGAAACACTCTCTCATATCTTGAATCTCCACTCAAGACCATTTTACTCATCTTTCAGATGTCCTATATGTGTGACCCATTAGGTTCCTAATTATGTTGGCCACTTGAATTAACACTTAGTTCAAGTAAGTCAAGAGCGGTATCTAGCAATAAATCATGACCCCCAATTGATCGGAAAGTCAGTGGTTTGACTACGAACCATTCCATATGTAATGTTACCATGCAATTTGTCCTTTCACCATCTATACCTCACTTAGTTCAAATTATGGTCAAAGTGTCAACTCGCACTAGACTGACTCTGTCACATCTAGTCTAAGTGTTATTAGACTTTATCCTAAGGATCTCATTACTCTTTGGGTCATTGAAGACTCTCTTCATGACATATATCTGCTCTGACCAGAGATTCCTCAGTAATGACCCCAACAAGAGGCCGCGGGTATCATCTTCTTCTATCAAGAGTGGTGAATCTTTTATTGGCTACTCAATTACCTCTAAATACTTCAAGCTGTACCCAATCACCAACCTATGAATAACCCTTGAAAGGCACCGGTGAATGGAGTCAAAGCATAGGATCATTATTCGAGATATGCTTGAGCACCTTAAGTCAAAGGATACTTACACCATTGCTATGACGAGATTATCATTGACACTGGAATACAATATCCATGTGATTGTATCAAAGTAGGTTAATACAATGTACGTACTACCCTTAGTAAGCATCCACATATTAACTCTAGATAACTTATGTCTATAGCTTATGAGATCTACTGTTTAATTTAATTAAGGAGTATAACATGTGCTAGTCTATCCAAATTAATGATATCCCATCTCATTAATCCTATGACTAGGGAAAGTTTAGATACTAACATAATTACACATTATAGGAATCTCATTATCATGATCTCATCATGATTTCCTCTATACTATATTTTTGTATTAAGGACTTCATTAAATCAATTTAAGATCAACAGCAAACCCATAAACTTATAAACATCCAAATAATGAAAAATTTCGTTATTAATTATAAAATGATTTGTATAATACATGCTAAATGTGATTGCCTTTAGAGCACTTCTCTAACACTAAACGCACCAAATTCATTCTAATATGATGTAATTCATGTGACTAAGTAATCTAGCACTCTAACTCTCAGTAGTTTTGGAAAATGACTATTACAAAGCATCTTTTTATTTTGGTTTCCACCAAACCAATAAAATATACTTGGCTAGCTTTAATAAGATCTTTTAAAGCTAGTTCCTTATTGGTACAATTATTTCCTCTAACATTCCATATTATGCAAACCATAAAGACTGTTTATACTTAGTCCTCCTCTTGGATTATCTACTTCCACCTAATGCCTGCCACTCATCTTGTTCTTACTTAGAGCCACTTTTCACATCAAAACTCTCCTTATTATCTACAACTCCCTTTAGAGTTTCTATTCTATCAACCTTTGTTATTACATCTACTCAATCCTTTAACTGCTAGGAATTCTCTTTATTTAGAGCTTCATATGAGTTATTTTGTTTAGCTGTCTCCTAAATTTCTTTTGATGATATCTCTTGCTAAATTTGACTTTTTTTGTCTCATATTTTATCAATCTGTCTAAAGGTTGGAGAATTTCCATTTTGCTTACTTCTAGTTCCATCACATTGATATTAACAACATTTGCTCCTACATTGAAATCTTCTTGTTCTTTTCCTATTTTTCTCCTACAAGATTCTTATGATCAATAACTATTTTTCCAGTGTTCATTAGATATGCTTCTTGTTGAATTTCACCATTTACATATATTTCAGCACCTTGTTTGGAGGTAATTGGTGGCTCTGGATCTAGATTTCTTCCACTTCCCTCTTCATTCTTATTCCTTTTAGAAATCCAAACTTTGGTTGCTTCTTTCATATAAGGCTTCCATGAATAAGACAAAAGAATTCTATCCTTCACTAATTCTCAACAATTATTATACTTCATGAAAGGAATGGTTTTAGGTATTATTTTCTTATGTTCCACTTTTATGCACACCCTTGCATTACCCACCTCTTTAATTTTTGCTATATTTTCATCCATATTTATAGGGACTCCCAAGTAACTAGCTAATAACTCAATCCCTCATAAAACCAGTATTTAAGAGGGATTTTATGCTTATCAACCTAAATAGGGATTGTCTTGATTTCATTTCTGTTAATTTTGAATCCCATTTTCAACTTCTATAAAAATATTAGCTTACCTTATATGTGCCAAGGTCCCATATCCATCACTTTACTAGCCATTTCCTCTTACTAGAATCGAAAGATGAATAGATCAACTTCAGTTATTAATGTTGATTAAAGAACCATTTCTTCCAATTCAAATCAGCCCAGTGTTGAATACTCGGGTATGCCATCCTCTTCTCCAAAAAGTATTCAACTAGGGATGCTTGCCACTTAGTTGCGCCTTGGCGTAACACTTCTATAAGAGGGGCAACATAACCCTCTTTGATTCCAGCAACAAATCAAAGAATGCCAAAGGAATCTGGATCTCCCACAACACGACTTCAGGACTGCTCTCCTACCTTCTGGGAAGAGGGGTGAGTTTTTAAAGAGGTTAAAAGAGGGGGAAACTCCTCCCTCTCCAACGTTTGGTTTAGGGAAGAGCTAGATTCTTCAAGTGAAATTTAACCATTAATGGTAAACTATTAGGACCTGGTTTTAAGGGAAAATTAGGCGGGCTATCAAATTAGAGAAGCCCCTATTCAGACCAGTAGCTTCAAGTAAGAAACGAGGTCTGTGAAGCAGTAAAAGGAGTTCAAAGCAATCGCAAAGGCTCAAGGAATCAAGGACAAAAGAAGCATCCATATTTCAGTTTAGACAGAGGTAGGATGAAAGAATCCATTTTTCTAAATCCAGCTTTGTGTAAGAACAAATGTTATTTTTTTTATAAAAAAGATGGACATAAAGACATGATAGAATTGAAACCACTAAAGCATTCTTATTCCAAATGAACATTCTAAAACAATTTTGGCTGATGCAATTTTCACGACCCATTTTTTTATTAACTACATGCCTTCATTTGTTCTTTGTAGTGAAATTATTTATACTTTCCTTTTTTCACTAAACCCTTGTTTCCTATTTCACTATGAATATTTGGTAGAACTTATTTTGTTAATTATGTTTGTCCCTTGAAGAACTAAGATAGATATAAAATCTTTAAAATATATTTTCTTAGGCTACTAACATCTACAAAGGGATACGAATGCTATTGTATTAACGTTAACAAGTATTTTAGTTCAATTGATATTAAATTTTTAGAACACATTTCATCATTTCCTACATCTTTGATCTTTACGATGGAGGATGATGATATGGCAGTTTATAAGATCATATATGAGACCATTAATGATGGACAACCACTATCATTACCTATTCTTCTGGTTTATTCTAGATAACAAGATCATCATGATATAGGATTAACATATATCTTTTCTTTGACATCAAATATAACAATTAATGATACTAACATCTTAATTTTTGAACTAAGGGAGGTTCTAGTTGGTGTTTTAAAGACAACAAAAAAATTACTACTATGAGTTTATTATTTAGATGAAAAGCAATATAAGAAAAAATGAAGTCACAAACTCAATAAGATAGTGTATGAAGTTGAAAAAGAGAAGTTAAAGTTTGCAATCGACAAAATGAAGTTTAAACTAAGAATAAAAAAAAATGTCAATGCTTATCAAGGTCATTCTTTAGTTTGTAATATTAATATTAATCTCATCTAATCACACTTGATGTTATAAAAGGCTCAACATGCATAGACATTTCATTTTATTTTATTGAATAAGACTTTCCATTCACTAAGAGACATTGAATTTTTTTGGTTTTGATATAAAATCCTGTTAGTTTTCCAAAACAAAAAAAGTTAGAGGAACATTTTAGGAAGTGTTTAAATCAAAATTGGATTTAAAAATTTAGTTTGAGCATTTGAAGGTGTTAAAATAACATTTTAGGGTTATTGGTTAACTTATATAAGTTAGTGGTCGACCAATAAGGTTAAATGTGTTAAAGTTGATGTACTATGAGTTTGTATAATATTAATTGACGTAATAGTTCACCAATGTGTCATATTGGTAATATGCCTATTAGTCAACCAATCTAGTGAATTTAGAGCTTTTAATGGCCCTTGATCAACTAGTATACTATCCTAGCTGACTAGTGCATCATATATAGTCGTTGTAATGACTAATTCTTGGCTTCAAAAGCTAGTAGGGGTCCCAAAATACATTAAATAAGTTTTTCTCATTATTTTTAGCATCAAGAAGGTTTTGAGAGTTGTAAATACACATTTCAAAAAACACATTTCAAAAATCATTTGAGCATCATTTTCTTGTACTTGTGTGAGTGAGCCATTTTGGAGTTATCAAGTGAATAAGTGAGAAACTTTGGGTTAGAATAATTGGTTTTGAAATGTATTATTGTACAGGGGGCGTACAAATGGAATTAAGGTTTCTCTTCACCTTGGAAGAAGATTATAAGAAAGGTTTCTCTTAACCAAAAAATATTGTACGAAGGTTATTCTTCATCTTGAAAGAAGAATTATAGTGGAATTCTAAAAAGAGCCTTAGGAGTGGACATAGGCAAGGGTTGTTTACCAAACCACTATAAATCAATTTGCATTCTCTCTTTCCTATCATCTTTAAATTGCTATTCAATTATTTAATTGATTTCTTTTAAGCAATTTCCACATCCTTTTTTTTTTTGCATTGATTGTTATTAATTGAGTACATTGGTTAGAAAAACTTGTTGAATTTTTTAAACACCTAATACACCCTCCACTTGGAGGCTATTAGGGGCCAACGTCAATAACTCTTTGCAAAGGCAAACTTTAATTTTCTTATCTTATTTCATATTTGTTTTTTATGATCCCTTATTTTCTATTTTTTGTTATTTTTTTTGCCTCCCTTAATTTTATGAATTTTTTGAAAGTTGTTCATGAAGTCTTATCTCATCCTTGTTAATGTGAAGCTATAATAGAGGAGATAAATGCTTTAGATTCTAACAATAAATAGGATTTAATGAACTATCTTGTAGGAAAGAAGACTATTAGATGTAAATGGGTATTCGTAGCCAAAGGCAATTGTAATGGAATAGTGATTAGAATTAAAGTGCAACTTCTAGAACAAGTTTATGCTTATAATTATAATATGGAAAATTGTGACACTTTCTCTCTTGTTGCTAAACTAACCTCTATTTTTCTATTATTTTCCATAATATCTACTTATGATTGGCCTCTACATTATTTAAACATAAAAAATGCCTTCTTATATAGTTAACTTCAAGAGAAAGGATATTTGAAGCAACCGCCTAGGCTTATTACTCAAGAGGAGTGTGGAAAAAATTTTTCATCTCTAAAATTCCTTATATGGCTTAAAATAAATTCTCGTTCTTGAATTATAAAATCTAGTCAAGTAGTGAAAATGTCATCAATGAATAAATGCAAGTCAAACAACTATATTTTTTCTGAACAATGTACATCTATCATTACTCTTCTTGTTATGTATGTGGATGATATTTTTATTACTAAAATTGATACTATAGGCATTTCATCTTTGAAGTTCTTTCTTCATAATTAGTTCCATACAAAAGATTCAAAAGTGTTGAAGTATTTTTTGGGAGTATAGGTAACAAGAAGTGAAAAAAGGCATTTTCTTATCTCAGAGGAAATATATACTTGACTATTAACAGAGATAAGAAAGTTGGGGGCAAGGAGGAGGGTTAAGCCATGTAGTGCCCTGGTGCTCCCTAATTTACAACTCACTAAACATGGAGGCTTATTTAAAGACTCTGAAAAATATAGAAGATTAGTTAGAAAAGTAAACTATCTTATAGTAACTCATCTTTATATTACATATTATGTCAATATTGTAAGTCAATTCATGTCTTCTATAATTGTTAATTATTAGGTTGCTCTAGAATATATCTTATGTTACTTAAAAAGGAACTCTTGAACTAGAGATAAGGTATGAAAATCGTAGATATACTCACATCAAGTGTTTCTATGATGTAAATTGGGCAGGTTTTAAGATTGATCAAAACTCATTACCAACTATTGTGTCTTTGTAAGAGGAATTTTGATCTTATAAAAAAGCAAGAAGTAAAATGTTGTGTCTAAGTCTAGTATAGAATTTGAATATGGTGTCATGACAAAATTAGCTTGTAAGATATGGAGGCGTCAGTTAATTTTTAGCTTGTTGACTAAAAGTTAGCTTTTGACCTTCTTAAAAAGCTATTAATGTGTTTAATGAATGGCTTATTGGTTAACTTATTTAACTCTAATAAGCTTATTTCTAAAAGCTCTAGATGAGTTTTTAGAGTTAGCTGTTTGCCTAATAACAATATTACCCTCGATTTTACTCTCTACTTTTGCTCTGTGTGTTTTCAAAGTTAACTTTTTTTATCGTACTGAAGTTTGGAAGAATATAATAAAAGAGTTAATTAAACTTTTTAATCTTTATTTAATTTTATAATATTAGTTTATATTTAAAAATACTATAATATTAATTTTTTGAACATAAAGAGTCACATCAAATTAATATTTTTAATAAATAATTACTATATATCATATCTGTATCACACTATAATTATAGATATTTTAATATATTAAATAATAAAATTAATAAATATTATATAAAAATACTAATATGATGTAGCTTGCTGCATCATTCATATTAATAGAGAATTTAACATTGGACTACTATTATTATTATTATTATTATTATTATTATTATTATTATTATTATTATTATTATTATCATTATCATTATCATTATCATTATTATTATCATCATCATCATCATCATCATTATTATTATTATTATTATTATTATTAAAGTTATAAACTTAATTTTTGTAAAATTAAATATCTAAAATCTAAATTTTTATAAGAATATTTAACGAAATACTAAGAAATATAATATTCATGCCCTTATAATTTTTTTTAAATCATACCATCATAAGTCATTTTATACATCAACAACTAATAATAAACAGCTAATTTTACCAAATATCTTTAATAAACAGTTGATGTTATCCACTGGTCAAATTAGCAGATAGAATCAACTAACATTTAATGCAATCTACTGTTTGCCAAACTTGGCCAATGTGATTATATAAACTCTTAATTAAAATTGGTTTAATGGCCTTAATATCAAAATTGTGGTGTGATAATAAAATTTCTTTGCATATTCATTCTAATCATGTGATTTATAAATGAACTAAACATATCACGGTTAACTATCACTATCTCTATGAAAAAGTGCACCGCAACTTAATCTCTACAAGAAATGTGAAAATTGGATAACAATTTAATAAAGACTAAATAGAATTCAGGTCGATTATATTGGTAACAAATTGAGTATGATTAGTATCTATACTCCAATCTAAGGTAAAGTGTTACAAATTATATGTTATAGGATTCTAAAGCATAGTTATAAAGATCACATTTAATTTCTTACTTAACTAGTAGTTGATTAAACACATCAATTAAAGCATATCTTTTAAGGATGTCAATGTGCCGGCCCTCGGCTCGGCCCAGTTCGGCCTCCCGGCCCCCGACCCAACCCACCGATGGCCAAACGGCCCGTAGTTGGCCCGTGGCCTTGTGGTCACAGGCGGGCCGGGTCGGGCCAAACTCAGTCCGTCTATATTTTTTAATTAAAAAAATAAAAGCAGCGTCGTTTTGGACAAAACGATGCCGTTTTGATGGGCCGCAGACTGGACTAGGCCAGCCCGTAGACCGCCATAGCCCACCAAAAATAGGTCGGGCCGGGCGGGCCCCCATTGCCATGCCTAATTTCTTTTCCACTCTTTCTTATAGTTTGATGCAACCAAGGACATGCTATGCCTTGAAAAAGGCAAGCCTCTCCCTATTTGCTTTCAGATTTAGCCCACGACTATTTTGCATCGCAAATGACTTTCAACCATGCTCTTATACCAGTTAATATAAGGTTCAAACTAAGCCTAGATTTATGCACTCAAATCCACTGCGTTTGCAATCACAAATCAATTTTTCAGCGGTAATTCGTCAAACACTTCAGTGGCATAGTTCCCCTCAAACACCTTCTGGGCACTCTCATTCTTAGTGATTTCGAGACACAACACTATAAAACTCACCAGATAATTAAAGTAGGACTTAAGGACGATTGTAAACTATTGCGAGGGCTAACAAAATCTAAATTATGGCTACACACTTTGCACACATATATGTAACAGATAACAGTTACAAGTCGTTTGTGTAGTTACATCCCAACTGTTAAGGAGATATATTTGAAGCAAACAAATGCTGTGCAAAAAATCTGTGACTGTTGTGTCTGTTCATCAAAGGTGATTATTCATCGGAAGCACAAGAGAGTCTCACAATTAGCATGTATCAGTTACTGTAGATAGTGCATGCTCCCTAGCACCCTAAAGCATGCAGGTCTACACGAAGAAGACTACAAGCATTCATTTGCTGAAACTATTTTTCATACTAGTTTGAATTATAAAAAGAGTTAAAAAACACACCATTTATTTGATATGTTCATACAATTTCATGTAGACAACCGATTTTTTAATAATTTTCAAGGGAAACAATGAAGATCTCCAACTCGGTTATATACAAATATCTCAATGTCATTCTAAAATTAGATACATTATCTATACACTTGAAAGCTATGATTTTGAGATAAGAAAGATAACTGAAGCATTTCTTGTATGGGGGCTGATGGGATAGCAACACTAAAAATTAGTTGAAAAAAGGAACATTCACTCGTTCATTCTTCTCCTTCAGTGGACATAATTTCAATTTCTGCCCACCAAAGAGGGGATAATTTTGGACATGCACCATCAGGTCCCATTGATGTAATCTCTTTAAGCTTTGCGGCAATTTCTCTCATTGTCGGTCTCTGCTCTGGGTCTGGATGAATGCAACTCTTTATCACTCCAAGCAATCTCCTGAGTTCGTCCTCATGAAATGTTTTTAGAGTCGGATCCACCATTTCTCTCAATGGTTGCTCCTCCTCGAGACAGCCAGATACCCAATCTGCGAGAGAGCCATTTCCCATCACAAAAGGCATTCTTCCTGTTATCATTTCGAGTAAAATAACTCCAAAGCTGTAAATATCATTCTCAGGATCTGCCGATGAGTTTTCCAAAAGCTCCATTGACAGTGATCCCATTTTTTCTGCAGTTGCATCATTCCAGAAACTAAAATCAGATAGTTTAGCTGCATAATCTTCGGTCAGATATACAGAGGATGATTGAAGGCGTTTATGGGTTATGGGTGGAGTCAACTGGTGCATGTGTTCCATGCAATAAGCCATGCCCACTGCTATCCGTAGTCTTGCACCCCAGTTCAAGTGTTCTGATTCCTTTACTGCAAGAATGGGAAACTCAATGTCATCATTATGTCTATAGCTTCAATATCAATGAAACAATCCTTCCCAATCTAAATGTTTTATACATCTTAGCTCACACATCAAGCAAATTCATCAAGTATTATGTAAATCATGAAAAAGAAATTACTGTACTTAAAAAGAGCTCTTTGACATAGAAGTCAACATGCTACAAGCATAAGAGAGAACTTGAGGACTAGAACCCTCAATATGAAGATACTATTTGACTTTTTGACAAATAAACTCCATAAAATTTCCAGTTCACTTTGAAAATTCAGGAGAATGTCACTCCTTGGGAAGTTATATTAGCACCAGACTAGTATACCCAAAAGCAAATTATCCATCAAAAGCAGAACTTGAAAAGGAAAGGAACTTACTGTACAAATGTTCAAAGAGAGTCCCATTGGGAGCATATTCAAAAACCATCATTCTCGTGAAAGGCTCATCTTCTTCACAGTATCCAATTAGGTTAATGAAATTCTTATGGTTCACTTTGGACAAAGTATCAATCTGAAAACAAAATACAAAAAAAGTTAGATTTAGATTTCCAAAACAGAATGCAAGAAATTAGCAAATTTCTGTTTCAATACCTTCTTTCTGAACCGTGTTTCTAAAGTCTTTGACCAATCTTCACAAGATTTGATAGCAGGAGATGTCACAGCTATTTCAACCCCGCTGGACAGAGTTCCCTTGTATACTGTACCATCTGAAAATGAGCCAATTATATTACTGAAATCTTCACAAGCAGCTTCAAGCTCGGACCGCTTGAGTTTTGGTACACCTGTAAAGTACAGTATTAGAAAAGTACGGAATCATACAGAACAGCACCATAGCATATATAGTCAGACTGATTGCCTCTCTCACTCTCTGTGTTTTGTGTGTGTCTGTACATCTAAGCATGTCCATATTTGCATGTAGAAGTGTGCGCTGACATGTTTTCCCTTGAATAGAGAAAACTGACCTGTTACAAATGCCTTTTGAAGTTGTCCGCTCAACCCTGTAGCCCAAGGCCTGACTGTGACTACCTTACTGCTCCTGATAAAGACAATTAATCCAATGGCTGAAATCAGGAGCAAAGAGCTGCCAACAATTCCAGCAACAAGAATAACATGATTTCTTGTCTTGGAATCATTATTTAGAATCTTATTTGGACTTGGACTTGGTGCCATTTTCAATCCATTATTTTTCCTAGATGTTGACGTAACCGGAGCAGCTGCGGATGGAGTTGGAGCTTCAGAGGGTGAAGGTGAAGGAGGTAAGTGAAAACTGAATGAGGATTGTTCGGGGGGAAATGATGGAGATTCTGCTATAGATGGTGAGATGGAGAATGACGGTGACTGCAATGTAGGGTCTGAGGGTGACACGGATGGTGATAATGGAGATCTGAGTGGCGATAATAACGGTGTCAATGCAGAAGGAGAAGGCGCTTCAGAATGAATGTGATGTACTTTACTGTTGCCGGACTTGGGTGAATTTGGCGCACTAGCCACCTGCAGCAGATACCGCTGAACTAGAGTTTTAGGTTGAGCTACTTTTCTGTCAATGAAAAGAAGTTCTGTCAGAGACGGGTGTACATAAGATGTCCAATAATCACGTAGATATTGGCTTGCTTAGTTCTGAAATCATTTGATCTACAAATATATCATAGAAAGGGACTAGAATCATAAAAAGTTGTTCCAAATCATGAATTACCACTTCCATCTACAAGTTTGGTTTTGGATGGAAGAATAAGCGGCCTAAAATTTTAAGATAAAAGATTCTTTACAGGTCAATGTAAAGCATCTGATCCTTCAAACCAGTTTTAAGAGCTAGCAACATTACAGGCTTTGCTAATTCATTTATGGTAGCTTGTTCTAATGCCATGCATCACTTAACCACATCTCTCCTCATATCAAAAGATTAAGTAGCATCAAGATTGCAACACTAATAAGCCCATTTACCTAATATTATCCCTGCAATTACAAGAAGGTCTTAGTTGACTCTCATCCGTCTGAAATTCAGAGAGGATCTCAAGCTCATGTAGTTCAGGAGATAGGTTACCAAAATACTTGTTATTGTCAAGTAAGTTGCAATAAGATCCAGATAATTGCCATCAAGCAAAAGCATTCTAGACAAAGGCATGCACAAATATGTGTTAGAAAGCCTGAACATTTGACATACAAGATAGTCACTGACAGATTATTGGCGAAGTCATTTGGAACAGGAGATCTGATCCCCCAACCCTTTCTACTTGATGTTTTCAATATGGCTAAGATCTTTTTATTATGTTTAACTTAAAAGGCGATCCCAAGAAATGTCCATACAAAGAACATGAATAGGGTCCGGTGGTTTATTGAACCAAACCAATACCCGGATAAATTCTATTTCCAGTACTAGATTCAATAAGAGATCAAAATGAACTTTGGAGAAGCGTATCAACATACGCTTTTGAAAATCAAATCTAAGAAGCCAAAGTCAAGCATTGAATAAGGATTTCTTACGAGGTCACAACTTTTCCATCAGAGCACTCGATCCCGAACCAGAAACACGGATCGGTACTCTTATCTTTCTCGTCCCGGTTCGGCAACGCTCCCAAAAGGTCTTCGGAAATCTCGTACCGAAACCTCAAAAACGCCAAACCTACGCATTCTACTGTCAAAGTCTGTCTTGCCGTTTTAACAAAATGTACGGACATGCAAAGGTTGATAATTGTAACGTAACATACCTTCCGTGTTCAGAGCCCAACAAAAGCTGAAAATTTGATGAAACAGTAGTACTACCACCGCCAAGAAAGCCATTCTAAGCTTGACCCGATTCAATGCCCACCACCAACCATCCATTTATAACCAAAAGGTAAACTTAAACTCGTCTGTTTACGTCAAATCCACTTGAGATACGAAGCAAATCAGAGCAAAGACACAGAGAGAGAGACTGTAAGGGAAGGAGAATGAGTTGATGTTGTCTTTGCAAGTGCAAGTTAACTTGGAGTAAACGAGAAGAAAACGCGTGGCCTATCGGTTGTTTAAATAAAAAGAAGAGATGAAGACCAAAAGCTTATCGTACATAAAAGTGGTTTCTGAGAGATGGATGAACCGGCAAGGGAGTAAAAGATTACGTTATCGAGAGTGTGGAGTTGGTCTGCGAGGGATCATACAATGAAGAGTTGGATTTATTCTCAGGCTGCTGTAAGCGAATTGACTCTGTCTTCATTAATTTATAGCGCCGTCCTCTATAGACCACGTGCTTCGCACGTGACGTATTCTGTTTTGTTTCGTCAGCCTACTTTTTTTGGGTTAGAACCTAAAAGTCAAGAAGAGCGTAGGAAAATAAATACGATGGTCTTTGTGCGTTAATTTGAGAAAATTCTTGCCTTTGACAGCTCAGAAATTGCAGTATAGCAGCAGCTTCATTTGGATATACAAAGGAGGTGAAGAGGCTCATAGGAAATTTCAGGGAAGCGTGTTTCCTGGACATTGCTTTAGGCATTGCATGTGGATGTGGGATTATTGTTCCTTTCACGTGAAAATGCCAATCGTTTTAATAGACTATTATTATTTTATAGAATTAGGATTTAGCTTATCAATCGATTGTTTGATTGTTTCCTTTTGGTTGTGAACTGTTCTATTCACATTTTTTATGAATTCCTAAAAGTTGCAGACGAAATTTCGAAAGTAGGCAACGCCTTGTTGTTTTGACTAAATTAGGTTATGAAATTATTCACCTTTCATATTGAAGAATAGCATTCTAACATGTTGGATAAGTCTTGGGAAATAATGTATAACAAAAATAGAGTAGTATGAAAAACAAACAAGAATATAAGAAAAATATACAGAGATTCGAATCGTTATTTTTCATTATTTATTAATAATAATGTTACTACTCTATATCTATACAATTAAATTTATAAATGTAGATTTATACGTAAATTTTTTAGTTGGTGCAATCATAGAAAAATTACTCCTTATCAAACTCAACTTATTTTAAACATGACTTTTCATAAAACATAAATTTTAAGCATGATTTTCATCAAACATAAATCCTTCTAAAACTTGAAATTCCCAAAAAGAAAAAGTTTCTAGATAAGACATGTCATGTAACTTGTTGTTTCTTCTCATAATTCTACATATACTAGATATACCCATATAATTGATTGCTTCTTTACGACTCTTTCCAGTGAAGAATACGAGTATATATTTGTTTGCATTCCAAGCTGTGTAATTCATTATATCTAGATGCACATAGACATGGACACTGGCACACTTGTATTTCAGGTTGTCGTTCGTAAAATCTTTCTCCATTTTACCATGCTTATGTTCCAATCGTGTTCTTACTCATGTCTCACCTATATATTATAGAAAAGAACATTTCCTAACACATGATCATGTGCATGAATGTGTTTACTAAAAGAAATTTAAGAAATACCCATGTTCTTTCAGAAACACTCTAATATTGCATGTTTGTATATATGCCCCATATTCAATAATATTTACCTTGGTGAATATACTCTACATAGGTTGAATTATAACTTTCCCAACACATCAAGACATTAACCAAGTCCAAGCAATGTTTGAACTTCTTTGTGGTTATTACAATTGTCAACATGTCATTATTAGAAATGTGAACTTTTTTTTTCAAAATGATCTAATAAGGTGTAATCAATTCCCAGATCTTATGAGACCTCACATTCTTCTATGTAACACCCATCTATTTATCCTTCTCTCAATTATTCATAGTCTCCTAAAAAGTAGCTAGATCACCATTGTTATGGTAAATGCATATGAGACCAAGTTTCCCACTATATTTGTTAGGCAACCTAATAATATATCTTGCTCTATTTGTAACTATACTATGTTATTATTCTTTTTTACCATTATTCGTCTATCTTCTAAATTATAACTTTCAGCTTCTTTAACATTTGCTCCAATGTGTTCTAATTGCAATTATATCACCCTTGAACCAATACTATTTTCTGCTAACCTTAACACATCCTCTCTGTATGTTTACTTCAACATCTATTACTCATCAAATCCTGCACCCTTGAATGTCACCTTATATTGTTTATCGCGTGCTCAAAACTTGTAAAACTCTAACTTGTAATACTTTACATGCATCAATGAGCTCTTCTTGTGAAGCTTCATCATCCCATACTCATTAAGATGAATTAGCCATATGTACCACAATGTAGTACTACCTTCCTCTAACTCTATTGCAGCAACTCAGTACAAAAAATTTTCATAATCCGCAACGTTTTATTAATAAAACGTCACGAATTGTACAGACTTTTCGTGACGTTTTAAAAACATCACGAAAATTTTGAATTTTTTGTGATGTTTTATAAAAATGTCACGGATTTATGACACTTTCCGTGACGTTTTATTAATAAAACGTAGCGAAATAGAAACCGTGACGTTTTTTCCAAGAAAATGTCGTAGAAAGGTAAGTTAAAACGTTCATTTTTAGACTACCGCTTCCTCTGGATCTTATATCCTAACAAAAAGAAGAAATATGAAATATCCCATGAGGTCTCTCCCTCCGCCATCCATGGACCTCCCGCTCCCGTCCACCTCCAAATCTCCAATTGACCAAGCTACTCTCCTCAACCTCTTCAAATCCCAACAGAACCACCTCAATTACTTCTTCCAGAACCTAGACCTCTCTCAAAACATGTCCTTCACTCAAACCCTTCTTGACTCCTCCAGTATGATTTTCTTCTCTAGCGTTGGGAAATCCAGTTTTGTCGCCAACAAGATCTCCCAGACCCTTATCTCCCTCAGCATCTACGCCGCCTTCCTCTCCCCTCTCGACACCCTCCACGGTGACATCAGCGCCCTCTCTGCATACGACATCCTTGTCCTGTTTAGCAAATCTAGCAACACCGACGAGCTCCTACACCTTGTGCCTTGTGCCAAAGCCAAGGGCGCGTTTCTCATGTCCTTCACCTCCGTCCAAGGCAATGAACTTACGTCCATTTGCGAAGTTATGTAAATCTTGTCTGGGTGGTTTTGTTTCGTATTTTAGTTGGGTATGAAGGATTAGAAGTTAAATTGGGATTTCTTCTTGTATCCTATTTTCATTTACTTTGATTTGCTAGTTCGGTCGGAACTTCTATTCTATGAGCTCTTATTTGCCATCGATTCCCCAACTTTTGTGCTTCTGAGACTCTTTTCATCTTTGTAAGTTGAATTAAAGCTATCAATGATTTCTGTCTTTGCATATCTTGTTCTTTCATTTCCGCACGTTGTAGAAGTAGACAAGTGTTTGGTTAGTGAAAACTGATTTCAATCTAAGCTTTATTTTTCAACGTCACAAAACTATTCACTGTAAATTGGCAACTGTCCTCATATCATGTGCGTATTAAGTGGTTTCAACTAGTTATATAATTGGCCTGAATCTTTTGTTCAAGTAAATATTATGATGTTCCGTTGGATCACTAATTTTGGGCGCTAATTGATTTCACATAGTTATGCCTAGTCCATTTTACTGCTACATATAATTCCCTGTTTGTTGAATATGTCTTTTGTTACTAAGTCTTCTTTTTCAATTTGCAGCTTCCAAGGCTTCTACTCCCACATAGTTTATTACTATGGACAGTTTTGGATTTATTGAGGCACACAGTCCCATCAGAAAGAAGAGAAGTGATACGTCTCATCATCCTTGGAATGACTCTCAGCTGCCTTCCGACTACTATGATATTTCATCCTTATCATCTATGTAGCACTCCACTCCCGCAAGACCCGAACCCGACATCGATGGGTGATGTCTGAGCTCGTGCCCCGTGAAAGTGGCGTGCTAATGCACTCAATCATTCGAAAGTCGGTATAATTTTTTTTAAAACATATCATGCGGAATACATACTCAATTTGGCCCCACATTCATTCATCATCATTTTCAATTAGCGCAAATTTTCAATAGTCATTTGGGCCCTTCCACAAATAAA
>JANZXR010000008.1:27413412-27424769 GCA_027575705.1 Erythroxylum echinodendron
TTAGTTATATTTTGAGTATTATTAGTTCAAGTATCTTATGTATTTTGGGATTATGAGATATGGATGTATTGTGGTTTAAAATGCCTTTATAGCTTTGTGAAAACTCTTATCTTTTGATGTTAATGAATTATGAATTATGTATGGATGAAATTGAGTGGACATATGAATTTGCGTATGGGTAAGATTAAGTTGAAATTAGGTATAATCGAAAAATCTATCGATTAGAGATGATGAATTTTGAATAGGAATCGTGGTGACATATAAGTAAGTTATGTTGTAATATAAAAGCATGAAGATGAATTAATAATGATTAAGGTGTTTTTCATTGGATTATGCCCACGTTATGGCAATAAGCTCACGTTTTATGACCTCTGAGTTAGACTTAGAAAACGGGGTCTAACAAGAATTATCTTTAAAAAATTATGGAACAGAAACTAAAATAGTAGTAAGATGAGGAAAAGTAAGAATATTACATGAATCTAAGGGTTTATGATTTGTAGAGAAAGTTGAGGATCCTTCAGAAGAGATGGGGAGAGTATTACCATTTCCAATAATCATTTGGACTTTACCTTGATATGGTTGAATAAAGTAAACAAGATAGGTGTTAGGTGTCATATAGGAAGACATTGTAGTATCCAGAAGTCATCCTATAAGTTCGTTAGAAGAAGAGGTGGGTAAGTTGGTAGAGGATTGAATATTTAGAGTGAAAAAGGCATGTTAAATTGTGGTTGGTTTTGAGTGAGGTTTGTGGAATTATTTCATAATTACAATATCAAAAACAACAAATAGCAGCTAGATGATCAGTCTTTTACAAATTTGACATTTGGATGGTTAGGTATTTGAAGTGAGTTAAGAATTATATTGGAAGTTTGGGTTATAAGAAGGAAAGTGGGTTGGACTAGGCTGGTGTGATTGTATAGGTTTTAAAAAGGAAAATGGGTTAGGCTAATGTGGTTATATGGCTGACAGTGTTGATTTTGGCTAGGCTATTGCGAGTAGGCTAAATGGGAACATCATAAGAGTTAGGCTAGAGGGAATTCGGGTATCACCAATCCAATTTGAGGAAGTAAAAGTCCAAAGTGTTTTGTGTTTTGACCGACTTTTAGTCTACGACAAAAATGTTGACCAAGACATCCTCCACTAGTTGAGACCTAACTTCTATGAGACACAAAAAAGGCAACTTTAGCAGGGGATTGATGATGGAAGAGTAAGCATTGTTCTTGAAGCAATAACTTAGCTATCAGTTTAGGTAATGATATAGTGATGTCATAATTTTTAACTACAATAACAAGCGAGTCATAATCATTAGGATTGGCAGTTTTGATTCGAGTGTAATTAGGTCTAGCTTATTGCACCCTTAATAATCAAAGGGTCATCCATTGAGAGTGAAGAGAACCAAATCTTCATATGACACTAGGTCACCTGTGGCTGCTAAATCTTCAACAGTGGAAGCAATTTTTGTTAGGTAATCATTGATTACCTTTTTTAGTGGTGTGAAGACGATGCTGGAATAAATACTTTTAGGCCATTGTTTACTGAAAAATAATCTTCAAGGTTAGTCCAGAGATATTGAACAGTGTCACAATTAAACGCCAATGATGCCACATTGGAGGTAAGGTGGTAGTGAGACAATAGTACATAAGCTTATCTTTTTTTGCCACTACAAAAATTCAATTGAGAGAGATAATGTGGTAGCAATAGTATCGTTTTGCTTTGATGGTAAAGATATTGATCCATCAATGTATCCCAACAAATCACAAGTGTGCATTATAGACTTAACTTAATCATTCCAAATTAAACAATAGTTGTGATTGAGTGTTGTTGTGATAAAATTGGTGATATTGGTAATTGGTAATGGGGTATTTTTTGAAGTCATCTTGTTTATTAGCTTATTATGTTTTGGTTTAGGATAGGTGCAAGAGAATTGGTGTAGAGAACAATGTCACAAAAGAAGAAAGAAAATTGTAGAAATTAGAGGTGGTTTCTGAAACTATGAAAGAGATTGAATAACTGAGGTAATATTTTATTGAATTTGTTTTTATTTTATATAAAGACTTATACCTCTATTTAAACATGTGAGCTAATGCTAGAATAAAGGAATTTTAACTTATCATATATGTGAAGATTACAATAAAATGATAAGATGTAATATGCAGAACATAAGAAGAGAAGACCAATGAGTATACATTAAGTTTGGTTGAAAATTTTTAACACATACATACACATAAATTTAACAAATTAAAAAATTATTTAATCCGAAATCATAAGTTACCAAATGCACTTCATTAGTCCAAAATCATAAGCTGCCAGACATAGTATTACCATTTTTGACAATCACTTGGTCATTACCTTGATATGGTTGAATAGAGTCAATAAGATAGGTATTGATTTTCATATGGGAAGAAGCTACAGTATCTAGAAGTCATTTTGTAAGTTCACTGAAAGAATAGGTGGATGAGGTGGTAGAGAACTGAATATTTAGAGTGAAAAAAGTAGTTGAATTGTGGTTAGATTTTCACCAAGGTTTATGGAATTCTTTCAAGATTGTATATATTGAAAACGACATTTAGTAGCTATATGACAAATTCTTTTACAAATTTGACATTTAAGTAGTCAAGAATTTAAAGTGTGTCAGGAATTATATTGGAAGTTTAGATTGTAAGAAGGAAAGTGAGCTAGGCCAGTATGGTTAGGTGGGTTTTAAGAAGGAAAATGGCTCAACTAGTGTGGTTATATGGCTGGTGTTGATTTTGGGCCAGGTTGTTATGAGTAAGCTAAATGGGAACTTCATCAGGGTCAAGTTATAGGGAATTTGGGCATGACCATATTCAATTTGAGGAAGTAGAAGAAGTAGGGCGTTCTTTGTTTTGGCTTACTTGAAATCTATGAGAAATGTTGCCTATGATGTCCTCCACGAGCTGAGACCTAACTTTCATAAAATGTAAAAAATATGGCTTCAGGTAGGGATTAATGAGGGAAAGTAAGCATTGTTTATGAAGAAACATCATAGCTTTTAGTTTAGAGAACGATGGGGTGATGTCACGATTTTTATTTATAGTAACAAAAGATTCATATTAATGGGCCAATCCATTGAGTGTAAAGAGAACCAAATCTTCAGATGACATTAGGTCATCAATGGCTACTAAATCTTTAGCAAAGGAAGCAATCATTGTTAGGTAATCATTGATCATGGAGACTCCTTTTTTGGTGGTGTGAGGATGATGTTGGAGTAAAGGCTTTTGGGCTATTGTTTGTTGAAGAAAATAATCTTGAAAGGTGGTCTAGAGAAGTCGAGCCGTGTCACAACCAATCACTAGTGATGTCATGGTAGAGGTAGAGTGGTAGCGAGCCAAAAGTAGAAAATTTTATCTTCTTTTGTCACTCCAAAAAATCAGTTGAGAGAGATGATGTAATAGTAATAATACTATTATGCTTTGGTAGTAGAGAGATTGATTCATCAATGTATCCCAACAAATCACAGGTGAATAGTGTAGACCTAACTTAATTTCGCCAAATTAAATAGTTGTTGTGATTGAGTGTTGTGAAAAAATTGACAATATTAATAATTGGTGATGTGGTGTTTTTGGAAGTTGGCTTGGTTATTGGTTTGTGATGTTTTGGTTTTGGATTGGTGTAGAGAACAACGTCAAAAAAGAAGAAAAAAATTGTAGAAATTAGATTTAAGTAGGCTCTAATACTATGAAAGAGATTAAATAACTAAGGTATGTTGTATTGAATTTTTATGTATTTTACATAAAAGATTTTTACCCTTAGTTTTACATGTGAGCTAAAGCTTAGTTTTACATGTGCGCTAGTGCTAAAATAAAGGAATTTGAGCTTATCATATCTATAAAGATTACAATAAAATAATAAGATGTAATATGCAAACGATAAGAAGATTACAACAAAATGATAAGATGTAATATGTAATAGATAAGAAGAAATTAGTCAGTTGAAATCTCTATTAACAATATGCTTGTGCTTTCCCATACTCCAAATGTGTTTGTCCATGTCCTCGCTTTTGCATTACAGAGAAGAACACACTCTAATAGACAATCAATCGTTAGATCGTATTCATGCAAAGACTTCTAAAAATGCATGCATTTTTCTAAATATATTCCAAGATTACGTACCTATAGATATGAGCCATGCGCAATATTAAATTTAAATGTTGAGGTATTAAGTAATGTTATTGATAAAATTCTCAAAAATACCAAAATACAATTTAATCTACTTTTTTTTATGTTTTCATTTATGTAGTAGATTTTGTATTGTTTTGATTGCTTTCCTCTTTGTTCGTATTATATCTCTTACTATTTTAGTTCATCTTTTAAGAATTTAAAATTTTCACTTTCTTATTTAGGTTCTGTTCACGAAGTCTGTTAGTCATCACAAATATAAGCATTATTTTTGTATTGAATAATACTTATATGCCCACTTTTTCTTCTATTTACTCTCTTAGAATCTTATACGTATACATAAGTAGGATTTCAATTCTTCCTAACCCTATTTTTGATTGGTTCTTCCTGTTTTACAGGTTCCAAAATGCATATAGAATTTTGGATTGTTAAAGGGAAAACTTTTGTGTCTGCACCAACTTTTCTTGACCCGATTTCTACTTAGCAGCTGCAATTGAATAGGTCCACAAAAGTCTGAACCATACTCTAGTTTAATTCTGGCCTAACAACAAAGATGATTCGGTTCAGTAGAATGTAGTCATCATGATGGTAAAATACTACACCAAAACAAATCAAAGTGGATCGCACATATAATGAGTCGCATACATATATAACTATAGTGTTTTAACAGTTTATTTAATAATATAAGAGAGGCAGAGAGAAGATAGTTACTCCTAATATTCTAAGTTTGGCCTAGAATTCTCAGTTTTAACTAAATTTAAAGTTTCTAACTTAAATTGATAGATTAATTGAGGGACATAATTTTTAATTGGAAAGTCACCTTTGTTGTTACACACTTACTTTATACAGCAGGTGAAGAAGAAAACAATTTAACTGATCAAATGGTAATTTCTTCGTTTAGCGTCATGAATGTTAACACTTCATTAATTTAGTCGGATGTATTAGAGCCTGGGGTGGTGGAGCATCAAAATCATGATCAGATATGAGATCTGAATATTCTACACCCAACTTAGTTACATGCGTAAACCAAGTGGACCAGATTCAGGTTGGTTGGATTAGTAGTAGCATTAGCCAAAATTCCCAGAAGATAAGTCGTGGCAAAGAGTCTGAGCGGTGTCCTGCAAGATAAGTTCACCTTTAAAGCTAAAATAATTGAAAAGGTTACTAGAAATTGAAAAACAGGTATTAGCTTGGAAGATAAGCACACTGAAGTGGGGTACAATATATAACAATATATATGCATGTCTATATATAAATAAAATCGGAAATCGGCTGAACCTGAAAATGATGCATTATCTTCTGTTGTTATGATTTCTAATTGGCACGACCATTATAAAATTTCCGTTTGTCTTGATTATTTTGACGTTTTCCAGTAGAAAGCACCCTCTAGCAAATGGGATGGGAGAGGAAGGTTTTTAATTTACTTCTCACCGCTATTACCTAATGATGCTTGACAGTGATCACTGGCATGCTCTCCAAGCTAGTGTGACCCCAGTCTCCATTCATGAAAAGGGTGCATTATCTAATCTCTCCAAGCTTGTGTGACCCCAGTCTCCATTCATGAGAAGGGTGGATTATCTAATCTATATGATAGAATAATAAAACAAGCATACTATCATTTTAATTCTTTTTTAAAAGGTGAATATGCTTCTGAACTGCCAAAAGCAATTACAAAAACAATTGCAAGTAGATACATCATAGATGTGATTTTTGTGTGTGGAATATGATATTAACACTCATATTGCAAAAGCCGTTTGCCTGTCTTCTCTTGACACGCACACGAAAATTGTAACTTTCTCTTGGAGAAGAAACCTAAGCTACATTTAGTTGGTACGTGGTGATTTTGGCAGGTGGAGTGTACGATACTGTTTCCCTCAGATTTGGATTCCTGAAGTTAGAACTCAACCATTGGGAGCCTATTGCTTTGGAGTCACAGTGCCCTGACGTTGACTATTCATCCCACGCCGGCGACATTTTACTTGTATGAGCTACTTGACAACAAAAATTCAAGCTTTCAGAGTCTGGGCCCATTAGTTGACCATTCCAATGGCCCAAGGTTGGTGATGGCTGACCACCATCAATTATATTAGTACTATCGTTGCTTTATGTCTTAGCTAATTTAGCTGTATTTTAATTGACTTACTATATAAAATTTGTGAAAGATAAGAACCTCACATCAAATTTAAGACTTTAAGTGAAATTATTATTTCTTTTATTCCAAAGAATGGTTATGTTAAGTTTAAGGAACAAGTCCATGTAACAGTTGCTGTACTAAAATAAAACAATGTAACCTGCAGGATCCACAAGAAATTCCGTACGACCTGTTCAAGGAGTAACGTTGCGTTGAAAGCGCAAAGCTGCAGCCTAATTGTCCAAATTTATATTTAAAGTTGATTGACTCGATAAATGGTAATAACAACAACAACTTCCATGCCCTCTTCTTACATAAAGGTGTATTTTCTTTATTTTTAAAAAATATATCCTAAAGTCTAACATTTACGTTAAAATAAAGGTCAAATTATAAGATTTTGAAGTATTTAAAAAGTATCATCATTATTCAAAATCATGTAATAAATTTAACTTTAAGCTGACGAAAATTTTAACATGACAACGACATTGTTATGAATAGTTTGAGCAGATTTAGGATAAGTCAGGTCAATATTTTTTGTCATACTTACACATAACTAATACAAATAAAAGAGAGTGATATGCCAATATTAACGGGAAATTTAACTAATAAGGAAAAAATAATCTTATTAAAGGTGTTATCAATTTAAAGTAAATTTTAAATAATTTAAACGTATTGATTTGTAAGTAAAAAGCGAATTGTTGTACGGTCATGCCAAACCTCTAGTTAGCTCTCTAAGTTTAAGCTAAACCCAAAATTTGATACGAACAAGTTCATTGGTTTCAAGTCACGATGGGTACATGATCTATCATCTTTAGTCACGACTCACGTGGATCTCAGATTATGTAGAAGCTAATTAGATTGCGCTTAAATTTGCGGTGTGATGAAAATAAGTATTTATCTATATCAATTTTTAAGCACAATCATATGTTTGGATCGACGGTTAACAATCAGAAGTTGGAGAAAACTACAGTGTCACCGCGAAAATCTATAAGCAAAAAGAAGGTTGCGGTAAGAAAGTGCTTCTGCAGTACAAATTCTACTTTCTATTAATAACCTTCCGATAATTATTATTTTTCACTATATTCTTAACTAATAGAAAGCAAGTCTAATATAACATCTTTTTTTTACTTTAATTTAATATTTTCTTATTTATAATTTAAATTTATATGACTAATAATATATTTTTATAAAATATTTTATTTAATAAATTTATTTTATTTATATTTTCTTATTTTTAATTTAATATTTTATTATTTATAATTTTAAATTTATATGACTAATAATATATTTTTTATGAAATATTTTATTTACTAAATTTATTTTATTTATATTTTTCTTATTTTAAGTTAATATTTTATTATTTATAAATTTAAATTCATATGATTAATAATATATTTTATGAAATATTTTATTTACTAAATTTATTTTCTTTATATTTTTCTTATTTTAATGTAATATTTTATTATTTATAATTTTAAATTTATATGACTAATAATATTCTTTTAATTATTTATACATCAATTAATAGTTTATCAAATCAATAAACTTTTTAGTCATTTTATTTTCTTTTAACAACCGCAATCGCACTTGTCAAATCTTTATTTTCACGTTTCCGCAGTTACCAAAACAACAATTCCAAACACATAAGTACTTATCGAGAATAAGTACTTATCATTTCAACAGGTTGATTTCAGCAAGTTATCAACCGCCACTACTCCCCCAAACCAAGTCTTAATATTATGGGATCCACTCATTTAAATTAAACCTAAATTCTTATTAATAAATCCTAATAAAAATCAGAGAGAGGAATGAAAAATAAAAAAATATAAATGAAAAATGGTAATGAAACATAGAGAAAAGAAGCCAAACCTGAAATCCCTAAATTATAATTAAGTCAATGTTAATATTTTGGAGTATTTTAAAAGAATCATAATGTTTCAAATCATTTAAATTTAACTTTAAATTAGTTAAACCTTAAATATGGCAACAAACATTGTTTCAGATAGTTCAATTGGGTTTATGTCCAAACTAATGATAGGTGGGGTCAATGTTCTTGCCATGTTTAAACGTAACTAATAAAAATAAAAAAGTTCTATATTAATAAATAACAAAAACATAACCTTGTTAAAGGTTTTGTCAATTTAAATTTAAATTTAAATAATTAAATGATATCATTTTGTAATTGAAAGGTGAACTGTTCAAACCATCGAGTCATGCCTCTAGCTAGCTCTCCATGTAAGGCTCTAAATTGTAGCCTAGTTGGTATGTTTCATTGAACATGTATTCCATATGACGTACTTATGTTTTTAAAGAATCATACTTGAAGAATTAGAATCAATTATGCATAGTTTAGTTATTACTCACTAAGCTATATGATTAGCATGGTGGATTTGCCTCGTGTAGGTTCTGAGCGACGTTTATAAAGACTGGGACAAGACAACTGCGATGGTCAATGAAGTCTGAGTGTTGGTTTAAAAATAATGTAAAATATTTGGTTTGACTCTCGGGCTTGTATCTGATATGTATATGTGAATTTGTTTGTAAGTTTGTAACAACAATACTTCAGTTTAGTTTAGATTTTTCAGTAAGTTTGTCTTACGTACTATGTAATTTAATGTATATTTGTCTGAATTGTTTACTGGAAGTTTTTGTATGCTTTGATTTGTTTGTGCTGTTTTGTGTGGCATTTATATATCCTTCCAAAGGGTATGTAGGTGTTACACTCCAAGTTTGAGATCGATCCAAAATTTAGTTTGGATGAGATTGACCAATTGACTTTAGGACAAAAAGGGTCAATTGTTATTTATAATCATGACAATTTCATAGTGTCATATGGTGGCCAGATTGTATTAAAGGATCCAGTAATTTCAGTCAAACTATCATTATTATTAATAAATACTAATAAAAAATAAGATAATAGAGAGAAACCAAAAAATGGGAATTACAGAGGCAAGGGACTAATATCACATAGAGAAAAGAAACAAGAACATGAAATCCCTAAATCATAATCCAATTGACCCTAATGTTATGTATAAATTGGTAATTCTTTTTCTTAGTGGTTATAGGCTTGTTTTATTTAGTTGGTGTTTATTTGAGTTTTAGTCCTTGTGACTTCCTCATATTACATTTGTTTGAAGTTGGAAAATTTTGAGTTTCCATTTTCCAAATTGCTATTTGTGATTAGTGCTTCATGTTGCTGGTAAATTGTTGCCATACGATTTTTTTGAAAAATTAAAAAATAATATTGATTAAAGATAGAAAAGGAATACAAATTTGGGGGAGTCAAAAGACTCACCTATCAACCAAACATGACAACGGTACACCTATAATAACTAGCCCTACATAAACAACAACGTTCCAATGTACAAATTAAAAATCATTGTCGAGACCAAAATGGGAAAATGAAATCCCAATCCCTACAATTCTCCTTTAAACTTTTCTCGATTAGGATTGAAAGTATCAGTGATCTCTACCCTCTTGAGGTGATGAGAGTGAGCCTAGAGACAGATCAGGTGAATGCCCAAGTAATTAGGTTTCTACCTAGCCTTGTACTATGAACGCTCTAGCCTATCCTTTGGTGATTAAAACGTAAGATAGATCCTTCATAAACCCATGTTTCTCTTCTACGTATTTCACACTTAAATATGACCGATGCAAGATGATTGAAGCTTCCCTTCTCGTCTTTTTATGTATCAAGACATCTGTTGAGTGTCTCCAACATCGCTTCCAACCCCAATGGCATTTTCCTTTCGTCAGCTGAACGATAAGTCCCCTTTCCATTGCCTTCCATATTATCAAGAAATATTAGCTTTGAAAAACTTCCTGCTACTTTTGGTTTACATATTTTTCTATATTCTCCATACATTAGCAAGTTAAGATGAGCACTCCTTGATAGAGCTAAAGGAGATTACCTGTTCTCTGACTTTAGCAAAAATACACTCTCTTATCTAATGTGAATTTCTACTGATTTTTCGGAACCTACGTTGTTCCTTTTTGCCTATATTTTCTTAATGCAAGTCATAAAGGAAATTAGGCAGATAATAGAATTAGGATGGGAAATCGACTTTAGTATGATAAACCACTACAATATCACTGTGAATTGAAGTGTACTTGGGGATCACGGACATTTATATCTTATCTAAGATCAAATGTCTCTAAAAAAGGGACATTCAAAGAACAAATGGTCTTTATTCTCTTGTCCTAAGTTGCAAAGGAAACAAACCTCATTTGAATATAGAAAAGAAAATCTATTCATAATATTAAATTTGTTTAAAGTAGTAAGCCATAGGATGAAGGAGGAGCTAGGCAATAACGCGTTATGTCAAACCACTTCATATCATTCCACTTTGCCTTTACACTTATTCTATGTCAATCTTTTACATTTGATTGTTAAAGGATTTGCTTAAAATTAACCAGCTGACACCATATTGGTTGAAGTTTAAATTTCTTGAGTTGCAACTGTTGTTTTCTTTTTTGCTATTATTCTTTTTAAGTTTTTTCTTTTATTTTTAACTGTACACTAGAATCTTACTATCAATAAAGGCTTCTTCTTTTTTTTTTCCATTTTCTATATCGATAGAGGTCACCTACTTAATTACGGGAGTTATCGTACCATCCTTAGGTTATTTTCTCCTGTCGATCATCCTACTTCGCCGCTCTTCATCCTTTCCTATTGATTAGACATATAAACTTTTAAAAGTTTGCAGGTCAGTGTTCTTTTCTTGTTGATAATCGTGGACCAAAAATGTTCTTACTAGTTTCATTCTTCTACGTATCTTTGTGAACCAAAGTAAATACTCGATTTTTCGTTGTTTCTATCCAGTTTATGTCCAACAAGAAACTCTAATTAATGCGGTTCCCATGTAACTCAGGACTAATTGACTTTTAACTTCTTCTTCAACTGTCAAAAACAGTGAACTTTTTCCTTCTACTCTCACAATTCCCTTAGCTTCCAATATATTGTCATGGCTCAATTTCCATGGCTTTAGTCCTAACTCCGACAGTGCCCTACTCTCCCTAATGGTCTCCTTTCTGTATTGGAGATCAGAAAGTGCAGAAATATAAGGTTTAAAGAAAAGGCATTCCAA